>JAJJMB010011095.1:7180486-7549807 GCA_023531105.1 Papaver atlanticum
AGTGATGAGTGCATAAACCTCTTCGCTCATAGATATATTGAGCAATTCAATATATTTGTGTGTATATATATATATAAATGTTGATGGTGGTTTTTAGTTCAAGGCTAAAATCGTAAAACCCTGTATTTAATGCGCTGTCATCCTGCAAAGGAACAAAGCCATTTGAAAGTGATGAGTGCATAAACCTTTTCACTTACATATGTATTGAGCAATTCAACATATTTACGAAATTTATCCAGAGTGGTGCGTGAAGCAACAATCCCAGATATTCTGTAAATTTTAACCTATTGCATTATTCACTAATGCATGACCTTCCTGGTATTTTCCTATGCTATGTTCCAAGCCGAATTCTCAATATTGGCATGACATGACGATTAATGTTCACTCGCAACGGAGTAGCATGAATCTCCCAAAATGTCAGTATTGAGACCTGCATGAAAACACTCACGTAGGCTACACCACTCTCTGATAAAGAGATCAGCGTGTTTACACACTTTTTAATTAAAAGTTAGAGCGGTCGAACGCGTTTAAATTCCTTAAGGAAAATCTAGACTGTCCATATCAGTCTCAAAAACCGATCACGGCCACACGATTTGGCCACGCAATTCAACAAGCCTAGCCTACTCCTAGCGGAACTAGGCGATCATCATGATAAACACCGGCGGGCCCACTAACATCCCGACCGGTCGAAATCCCTTTAGCTCATCCGCTACACCCTTGAACGCTCAACAAAACATAGGTGATCGCGCTGTTGAAAAAGAGCTCAAACGAGCCAAGAACGACCATAACGGTCTCAAATTCATCACATCCGTCCAACTTAGCTAGCCTAGTTGGACGGTCTAGATCTTCCCTCGAATGATCAAAAGGGTACTGGCGTGTTTACCAGCGACCCAACTACATCCTTGGTCAATCGACTTGTCCACGGCAAACCAGGAGAGCATTGAATTGTTTGCCCAAAGTAGGGTGAACTCGTTTTTTGAAAACCCTAGTTTGCGTTGCGGCGACACACTACTGTCGCAAATCGATCACAACCATCCATCTTCGCCAGCCACATTGAGTGGCTTAGATCCAATTTCAGACGATCAAAGAGGCGCCAACATGATCGTTGGCGGATCATCTCCATCCCCAGCTGATCGAATTACTTGCGGCGATCCATAAGCACTTCGAACCGCTTGCCCAAAGTAGGGCGATCGCGCGCTTATAAAACCCTAAATTGAATAAGCGGCGTTACGCAACTGCCGCAAATCGATCACGGCCGTCCATCTTCACCAGCCTAGTCGGACGACCTAGATATAATTTCAGGAGACCAACGAGATGCTTGCACACTCACCGGCAACCCATCTGTGCATATACCTAATCGTCCTATCCAAATAAGTGGCAAACGCCACAAATCGTTTGGCCCAATTGTAGGGTGGCCGCACGGCTTCAAACCCTAAAATACAATCAACTGCAGCATACAACTGCCGTAAATCATCTCGTCCGTCCAACTTCGCTAGCCTGGTTGGACGGTTTAGATCGGATTCTAGATGGCCAACAGGGTAACGTCGTGATCACCGGCCACCCCTCCTCTACAGGGAGCGATCGACCAAGTGGTAGCTCACCCATAAGGTTCTCAAACGATCGCCCAAAGGTGACCGGTCATGATACTTTTCTAAGACATTCAACTCGCGACTAATTTGGACGAACTATAAAACAACGATGCTTCCTGTACATCGATTGTTTTCAGCAGTTTGTTTAAAAGCGATGCTTCATGTGCATCAATTATAAACGATGCTTTATTAATATTGATCTCACAAATAATTTTATTATTTGACCTAAAAGCACTATGTGCTACTTTAAGCGGCAAGTTTCACGACTTGACCCATTCACTCGAGACATCAAACATGTCACAAACTGGGGGATGCTTACTGGGGTATTGGTCCGGCGGTTTACAGCGTACGGCGTGCAACGCGCCCATTACGAGAAAGTTTCAGGAAAGGACAGACGGTTAAGCAATGAGGGAGTAGTGGGTGAAAGGGTAACCGGTCTTCCCACATAATGGAAACGTGATGGTCACCACCTTTTGCACAACCCCACTTCTCCATTACTTGACTGCCTCCACTTCCTACGAGATCAAGGGTGCGCTCAATGACTTGTATAAATAGGTTTCAACCTATTTTCAAAACAGAACAAGTGTTACCAACACAGGTATCCATAAAACACCAAGAACTGATAGCTTACGTTCTGCAAGCCGGTTCCACATTCTGATACAAGTCATAAAACTGCCACACCTTTATAATTCAACATTATGATCTCAAACACCTTCTTCGCTTCCCTCCCTAAGATCAACCCTTCTCCTTCACTTTGTGACCGAATTGAATCTGGAACGACCATTTCTTGGTTTAGGCCAGAGTCTTACAGATTGATCTCTCGAATCTAAAAGTACTCCCGTGCAGTGCATTTGTTTAGGGTTTGAATTCGTTTCTCATCAACCCATCCAAATTTACCAAAAACAATAGAATCAGTTTTTACCCCAAAACACCAATAAAGATCAATACTGCAAAATCATCTTCCAAATAAACTTTAGAATTTAAGTAAATAAATCTAAAAACGTTGCAAGATGAAATCGTTGGCAATAACAATGTGTAATCACAATATAGGCTATTCCAAACCCTAGTTATCCTTCTTAAAACACAAGAATAAATTATCATAAGAAGTTTCCTAGACATAAAAAATAAAAATCAACAAGCTAAAAACAAAAGGACTCCTAAACTGGCAAAACCGATCATGAACTGAAATCAAAGAGCTTTTCCGGAACCCTCACGAGTCTTGAGACCTTTGAGCTTGTGATTGACAGCATCTACTGCTTCTTCATAGAAGATATCCTTATTGAGAACAAGGTCAGAGTTAAACTTTTTCAACTCAGTTCTTAACACATCGAGACCCTTCATAGTATCAACGAGTTGCAGTTTTGCTTCCTTAAAGTATTTAAAAAAATCGTGAACCACTTCGGCCGAAACCATCTCATCATTCTCAACATCTTGATGAGTATAGTCATAGTAGCATGAGGCATCAGGATTTTGGCCATCAACTTCTACTAGGGTTCTTTTCTTCTTCCCTTTGGACTCGAAACCAAAATATATTGCATTATCAACAAAATCTTCTGGCATATCCCAAGAGCAAGGAGGAGAAGACATTCTTGATAAGAGGAAACCTAGAGTGAGATAACTCAACTTAATAGGAAACAAATATAAATGGTTTCAGGAAAATTTTAGGGTTTCAATAGTCGGTTCGTGACATGTAACATGGGTACCCGTACGAACAAAAACTTGACCCTTAAACGGAAAACACTCAACTGGAAATACAAACAAAATAAGCTGTTTGTAAAGCAATATTCTGCTAAGTGAATACATTCACGAGTCTTAGCTCAAAAAAAAGTTTTATATTTTCAAGCGAAATATTTAGAGCATAAGAGTAGCGTCAAAAATAAAATTTCATAAGAATTTAGAAATCAATAATGACAAAACCAAACAAAAATACTTATGCAACAATGTCTGCGAATGATAATCCAGCTAAGAACGATAAGAAAATAGCTAGATAATCAGAAAACATTTTGCCATCAAGTATACCTGATCTTATCTCACTCATCCAGGATTTTTAGTGAGTGAGATTTCAACCTTGTGATTAATTAGCACAAATATGAGCTTTGTGCTCATCAAATGAATGTTGTTCATAGTTAAACCTCTTTTTCCTAACCCTTTGATGAAAAACTTATTGATGTGAAAAGTTATCATAAGACTTACTATTATCAAAATACGACGAATAGTATGGATTCTTACCTGAAGGGTTCTGAACAGAGGAATTTGACAGCCTGTTTATGAGCTCTTTGTATCCTTCAATTATCAGATTTAGGTTGTCTTTCACACCTCCATTTCTGCTTTCTTCTTCTGGTACCTTATTCACATCAAGAACAACAACATCTCCCTTTTTGACCGAAGAGGATCCTTTTTGAAATCTTCTTGGACGACTTGTGTTAAGATTACTGTTACAAGCTTGAACATTTGAGGAGCAAATCGAACTGACTTTCCTGGTAGGATTCACAGGGTAAGTACTAAAACCAATTGGTTTAGACATACGAATGTCAGTTACACCTTTGAGAATTAAATCTAAGGTGTGTTGAAGTCGGACAAAAGAATTGTCATTCAACCTAGATTTGCTTTTTCGTTCAACGTGTCCTTTCGAATCACAAAAGATACACAATTTATGATCACCTGAGTGATTAGAGTTAACAGAATTAACAACATCGTTTGGAGATTTCTTCCTTCCGAGCGATGTGGAGTTTCCTTGATTAGAGGAAGATCAAAGCACATCTTTTCTAATAGGAAGGGATTGCGATTTACCTTCTGGAATTGAATTTACAGTTGGGTCATAAGAGATTGGTATAATGGACTCTTTAGAACATCCTTGAATAGAGAGTTTACTCAAAAGATGTTCAATTTCAAAGGCATCCTCTTTGAGTTTTCCAGGAGTAAGGTTCGTGAGGAACAGACCACGGCGTTTTCCTCGCGAAGAACCTTTAATTGAGAATCGCGAACATTTACTATACCAATAAGCGCATTGACATTGTGTTTCAGCCGATTAATTTTATCAGCGTGGATTCTAACAAGTTTTAGAATCACTGTACTGGCTGCTTCCCTTTCTACATCAGAGTCAGACTCGTAGGTAAGGTAATCAGGGTACACTTATCAATGCTTGTCTGTTTCGTTGGAACACAATGATCATCTATATTCGAGATTGGCAAATCTTTCTCTTTAATAGAATTTATAGAAACAGAACTTTTGTTTCTGGTGATACGTTTATCAGAGATAGCACAACTATCCATAGAGTCAGATTGCTACAAACACAGACTTATGAGGTCTTAAACGTTTTTACCTACTCTGATACCAATTGAAAAAGCGGGGGTCTAACAACCACACCCAATATTTCGTTTAGGCAATATGTATGGACTAACTCGAATATACTTCCAAGAGAATCAACTAGACAGTCAGACTCAATCAAGGAAAATACATCCAAGAGTTATATCTCTGTTTCTCAATGTAATCAGCAAATCAAAAACAGATAGAAATACGCGAGCCTGATTTTTATGAGAAACAACTTGAACGGTACCAAAGACCAATGGTCAAGTGTCAATCAATTTATATCAACAATCAAAGGTTTGGATTATCTAATTAATTGAACTACGCACAACCCGTGATACTTCAATTATATTGAAAATATAATGCGGAAACAAAATAACACGGACACGAGAAATTTTGTTAACGAGAAAACCGCAAATGAAGAAAAACCCCTGGACCTAGTCAAGATTTGAACTCCACACTATATTAAGCCGCTACAGACTCTAGCCTACTACAAGTTAACTTCGGACTGGAATATAGTTGAGCCCTAACCAATCTCACACTGATTAAGGTACCCTCACGTTCCTTACGCCTCTGAATCCCAGCAGGACTCTACGCACTTGATTCCCTTAGCTGATCTCACCCATAACTAAGAGTTGCTACGACCCAAAGTCGAAGACTTGATAAACAAATCTGTCTCACACAGAAAAGTCTATTGAATAGATAAACCTGTCTCCCACAGAAATACCTACCAATTTTTGTTCCGTCTTTTGATAAATCAAGGTAAACAGGAACCAATTGATACACCAGACTTATATTCCCGAAGAACAACCTAGTAATATCAATCACCTCACAATGATCTTAACCATATGGAAGCGGAACAATATATTGTGGAATCACAAACGATGAGACGAAGATGTTTGTGACTACTTTTTATCTTACCTATCGGAGATTGAATCTCGAGAAAATCTTAGAGAAGATAGTACTCAATACGATAAAATAAAGTAAGATCAGAACACGCAACTACAGAGAAAATAGTTTGGTATGGCTTCAGAATCCCAATGAAGTCTTTAAGTCGTTAACCTATAATGGTTTTATAAAAACCTAGGTTAAAGGAGAATCGACTCTAGTCGCAACTAGTATCACACAGGAGGTGTGGGGATTAGGTTTCTCAGTTGCTAGAGTTCTCCATTATATAGTCTTCAAATTAGGGTTTGCAATCAATGTTACCTTGGTAACAGAGCATTCAATATTCATCGTTAGATGAAAACCTGATTAGATTCAATTTAATATCTTTCAACCGTTAGATCGAACTTAGCTTGTTATACACAAATGAAATGTGCTTTCATTTAGATATGGGTAACCGTACCTAAACATGTACACTTAGTTGACTCAATAATAGTTAACCGAAGTCAGCCATATGAACACTTTCATATCAACATTGTTCATCTTAATCACAACTAGTTCAAATGACTCAAATGAAACTAGTTATAGAGTTGTTTAATTGTTTATATTCTCATAGATGTATACAAGACACAATTGAAGCAAAATCGATTTTGATTCACTCGAATCAATTCATGAACATTATTGCCACAGTTTGCAAAAGATTGCATTCCTTAATATATAAATGTATTTATTCATGCACAAACCGATTTTAGAACTTAACCCACTCAAGTATGCAAACGGGTACGCATACCTAAGTAGCCGTACTTGGTCTGGGTTCGCCAGTATGCGAACGGGTACGCATACTGTCGTTCACGACCAAACTCAGTTGAATTCCCGGACTTGAACGTAAGCCGGTACGCATACGGGTATGCATACTAAGTTCCCGGACTTCAACTATTAAACCAGTACGCATACAGGTATGCATACTATGGTTCCCGGACTTGGAATAACTTGCAACAGTTAGCATACAAGTACGCATACTGTGCTATATCCAATCAATGGTTAATCGTTCTAAACTCCATCTTAATCATTGAAACATTCTTAGAAGACGGGAATAGTTGTCTCACACAAACTATTAGAAGACAGTCAGACTCAATCTATAGAAAAGTATATCAAAGAGTTATATCTCAATTTCTCAATTCAATCTGCAATCAAACAAATAGGAATTTGCGAGCCCGATTGAATAAGAGAAATAACTTGGATGGTATCACAAACCAATATCCAAGTGTCAATCAATTCAATCGACAACCCAAAGATCAGATTTAAGAACTGATTGAACTTAACGCACAACCTGTGATATTTCTATTATATAACAAAATATAATGCGGAAAAGAAATAACACAGACACCAGAAATTTTGTTAACGAGGAAACTGCAAATGCAGAAAAACCCTGGGGACCTAGTCCAGCTTTGAACACCACACTGTATTAAGCCTACTACCAATGAACTTCGGACTGGAATGTTGTTGATCCCTAATCAATTGATAAACCTGACTTATATTCCCGAAGAACAACCTAGTATTATCAATCACCTCACAATAATCTTAATCGTATGGAAGCGAAACAAGATATTGCGGAATCACAAACGATGAGACGAAGATGTTTGTGACTACTTTTAATCTTACCTATCGGAGATAAATCTCAAGCAAATCTTAGCAAAGATAATACTCAATCACGATAGTAAAAGTAAGATCAGAACACGCAACTACAGAGAAAATAGTTGGGTCTGGCTTCACAATCCCAATGAAGTCTTTAAGTCGTTAACCTACAGGGTTTCGTGAAAAACCTAAGGTTGAAGGAGAATCGACTCTAGTCGCAACTAGTATCACACAGAAGGTGTGGGGATTCGGTTTCCCAGTTGCTAGAGTTCTCTTTTATATAGTTTTCAAATCAGGGTTTGCAATCAATGTTACCTTGGTAACAAAGCATTCAATATTCACCGTTAGATGAAAACCTGATTAGATTCAAGCTAATATCTTTCAACCGTTAGATCGAACTTAGCTTGTTATAAAAAAAATGAAATATACCTTCATTTAGGTTTGAGTAACCGTACCTAAACGTGTACACTAGGTTGGCTCAACAGTAGTTAACCGAGGTTAGCTATATGAACACTCTCATATCAACCTTATTCATCTTAACCACAACTAGTTCAAATGACTCAAATGAAACTAATTATATTCTCATAGAAATATACAAGAACACAATTGAAGCAAAATCAGTTTGATTCACTTGAATCAATTCATGAACATTATAGCCACGGTTTGCAAAGAATGCATTCCTTATTATATAAATGTATTAGTTCATGAACAAACCGATTTTAAAACTTTAACCACTCAAGTATGCAAATAGGTACGCATACTTAATATAGCCGGACTGAGTTTGGGTTCGAGCATACTTCCAAACACAGTAGAAATTCCCGGACCCAAACCCTTCGCCAGTACGCGTACGGGTATGTGTACTTAGGTACTTGGAATTTTACAACTAACAGGTACGCATACGGGTATGCATACTATAGTTCCGGTCATGGATCACATATATGCAAGAACACATACTATGTTTATAATTCAATGATGGTTAAGTGTTCTAAACTCTATTTCAATCATTGAAACATTCTTAGAGGATGACAATAGCTGTTTTCACGAACTATTAGCATCAAAGCAATTTTCAAGTTATTGAAATAACTATTACGAAACATTCCAAGTCTACACCAAATGATTGTATCACACAAACCATGTAAGATGTTACTCGGCGATTTTCACATGATCATCTTTTGATTTTCGTCAAGAATATAAGATGAAATTGGTTGAAGCGAAAGCTTACCAACACATATTTTGAGAAATATGTAAGCGAGTTAAACTCAGTTCGAAATCTCAAATGTGTATAATCGAATACTATATAGTAATACGACTTTTGTCTTAATATAGGAGATAGAGTAGAAATAAACTTTCCAAGTGATAGATGAGTTTCAGTCTCCACATACCTTTTGTTGATGAAGTTCCACAAGCTCTCCTTAGTAGATCTTCGTCTTCAATTGATGAATACCGTGAAGTCTAATGCACAACTACAGAATCTATCCTAGTCCGAGACATCACTATAAGTAGACTAGAAATCAAGACTTATAGTTTTGATCACTAACATTAACAAACAAGCTTGAGATAGCAATGCTTGTGAGTTTGACCGAGCAGTGCTCTAACAATCTCCCCCTTTGTCAATTTTAGTGACAAAACTATCAATACATATGGATTACAAAATAAATAGACTTTGTAGCTTCTCATCCAAATGCTTGATCTCCTTGGTTCTTCAAAATTACTCGAAATCTTCGTCACTTCCAAGTACTCCAATGATTCTTAATGTGTTCAACTCAGCATCATAGTTGTTGAAGATCCATAGCAATAACAATGAGAAAACAGTTGCTCTCAATCATTGTTATACAATGTCATAGTATTATTACATAACATCAAAGTCCAATTGTATCACAACTTTGAAAATAATACTATGGTGATATGTATCGCTCCCCCTTAGTCAATACTTCATCTCACAATGAAAACCACTCCCCCTTACATCATGATCCGTAAACCATATGTATTTGTAGTGTGAACTACACATTAATTCTCCCCCTTTTCGTCAATATAAATTGGCAAAGGTACGAAAACTAGTGGGATACACATGAAATTTTCATAGAGATACTTCATGACCAAAAGAGAACAACATATCAACTTGTTTCGATGATTTCACATAGTCGAAACTTAATGTATTCATCAAGGAGTCTATAAAGATACAGGAAAACTCCTACAATATTCCACAGTCGCACTCTCCATAAAGATTTGACAATTAAGCACAAGTTCAATTAAGAACTCTCCCCCATAAAATGTCATTCCCGAAAGAACAACAAGAGCGACCTTACTTTTACAAGAAAAGAAGGATTTCTTTTGACATTAACAAATCACATGAAACATGAATTTGTATCCAAAAATCTCAATTGAATTAATCACAAGGAAAATGATCAATTCAATTGGTCATGCTCAACATAAGAGAACTTACGGAGCCGCACAGTACATACACGAAGATATGGATCAGGGAAAGACCAATACTGCGGAATAATCAAAGATTCATTATATTTTTCATCACTATTTGCATAATGACATATAATACACTTAATCTTTGTAAATAAAAGTTCATCCTATCTTCCATCAATATTTGCATAATGACATAATAGGCTTAACTTTTGTTTGTCAAAAGTTCATTCAATCCTTTATCAATATTTGCATAATGACATATGAAAGACTTAACTTTTGACATATATATCTGTACTTCTTATGGATTTAACACATTTAGCAATTTAATTGAAAGAAAAGATCATTCAAGGCTAAATTACCATAAAAGTTATTACAACCATTACAGTAATAGTTTTAACAAAATCAACATAAGAAGTTCAACAGACAATAATAGTATTGCAAGTACAGAGACTAGTCACTCATCTCATAATAATCCCTAGCAGTTTCATAAAACTTCTCACCAAGTTCAGGATAGGCTGTCTCGGCATAATCCACCTGCTCTTTCAAAACCTCAACTTTTTGCTGGAGACGGATAAGTTCAGAGTTGGGTGCTGCAGGAACTCTGGACATTTTTCCAATGCTTTTCATGGTCAAGACCTTTGGTCCTCTAAGATTGGTTCCAACAGCAACAATACCAAATTGACTGCAAATCCTTGAGATGAGACAAGGAAAGCCAGGAGTCTTCTTTGAAATTTGCCCGACACTTATCATCTGACGAATAATAAGGCCACAGAAGTCAATCTTCCTCCTTTCAACAACGTAATAAACCAGTTCTGCAAGAGGTCTGGTCCATAATTGTCTGTCAATTGTGCTGGGCATTAAGTTTGCCACCAGTTACTTTCTAGCAACTTTGAGGAACAATGCAGCATCATGAACATCAATCTTACCTCCACACCATGTGACATTCTTTGCAAGAAGGAAGTTTGAGAGCACATTCGGAGAAGGTCTCAAGTGCTCAGGGGTGGTAATAAAAAATCACCATCGCGAGACAAGTCCAGTAGTTCAGCAATGACTTGTTGATTTACAAAAAGAACTCTTCCTTCAACAATGGTTTTGAAGGTGCAGTTTACAGTATCAGGCTCATGCAGGTTTGCATAAAATTGGGCTGTCAATTCTAAATAGGTTGTTCCCAGGGAACGGTAAATAATTCCCTATTCATGATTTTCAAAGAACCCAAGAAGACCATCTACCCTAAGTTCAATGCGATTATAAATCCTTTCCATAATAGGTTTCTTTTTACTATATTCTACATAGTAATCACGAGCCTTAGTGTCAACGAATCTAATTCTTAGGCTTGGGTCAAAAAAAATATCTTCACGATTTTGAGTACCCACATTTTTCTCCACGACTAGGCCTCTTTATAGACCTCATAGTGGAAAACTAATACACAAAGACGAGTTGAGAAACTTACTTGGTACACGAACTGACGTTAATGGTGGAATTCCAAACCAATGGTGAAAACGGAAAAGGTTCACGACCTCCCGTACAAAATCTTCTTCTGATTTTAATGGTGCAAACCAATCAAGAATTGGCTACAAAACGAGGGAGAGGAGAGGGATTAGAACATGAACTGTTGGGTTTCTCTAACGTACACGAACTGAGGAAGAGAGGTGAAGTGAACGAAGAGAAAGCTTTCTCTTTTTAAGTGACATACGGTGGAACCCGAACCGGATTTGTTTGAACTGGAACAAGATCCATTCACACGAGTTCAGGGTACGTGAACTGCACGTGTGAAGTAAGGGCTCGTTTGTTTTTGTAAATTACTATTGAACTAAGTAAACAAAAGGATTGAAGCAGAGCTCAACAACACTAAATCCAGCGATTCACAAGAACAACACTTTGCACACCATGGCACCAAGACAGAGTTTCTTTCCAACAACTTTTACAACTTCCAGTATTGAGAGAAACCCAAAAAACTGTTTTTACAAGTTTTTCAAAGAACTTAAAAAGAGCATAAGATAATTTGTGTCCCTGATTTCTTCGTTTCCAACTTATAACACACAGTCTCTGCAGATAATATTCAGTATTGCACAGAGAAACTCTTTTAGTAAAAAGAGACATTCTGACTTTCTCACAGAATAGGGCAATACTATTATCTTGATAAAGTGTATCAGGGTTTGACTGATGAACAGAGTCAAGTTCAGAGAAGTAATTGACTGATGGATGAGGTTTGGGTACTTCTTGTATTATATCCAATTTTTCTGAGACACAGGAGACAAAGGAAACACCCTTGCTAATAAGAAGATCAATATCAACCTCAACATGAATATTATTCATCATAACTAGATTTAGTCTATCAAGAGATTCTTGCCCTTTCTGGAGATATAACTCAACATCAAGAGACAAGCTCTCAATCCTTTTCTCAATCCCTGAAAAATCTTCTAGGGATTTTAAACCTAGTGGAGGTTTAGATAGAATTTCTTCTACAGATTTTATTAAATCAGTCATGGAAGAGAATTCTGAAATCCCTGGATCTGGTTGTGCATTTATTGAGATAGCACTTCTGTCCATAGAGTCAGATCGCTACAGACACAGATTTTTGAGGTCTTAAACGTGTTTGCTTGCTCTAATACCAATTGAAAAAGCGGGGGTCTAACAACCACACCCAATATTTCGTTCGAAAATCTGAATAGACAAACTCCAATATACTTTCAAGAGAATCAATTAGACAGTCAGACTCAATCTATAGAAAAGTATATCAAAGAGTTATATCTCAATTTCTCAATTCAATCTGCAATCAAATAAATAGGAATTTGCGAGCCCGATTGAATAAGAGAAATAACTTGGACGGTAACACAAACCAATATCCAAGTGTCAATCAATTCAATCAACAACCCAAAGGTCGGATTTAAGAACTGATTGAACTTAATGCACAACCTGTGATATTTCTATTATATAACAAAATATAATGCGGAAAAGAAATAACACAGACACCATAAATTTTGTTAACGAGGAAACCGCAAATGCAGAAAACCCCCGGGACCTAGTCCAGCTTTGAACACCATACTGTATTAAGCCGCTACAGACACTAGCCTACTACCAATGATCTTCGGACTAGAATGTAGTTGAGCCCTAATCAATCTCACACTGGTCAAGGTATAGTTACGCTCCTTATGTCTCTGAACCCCAGCAGGATTCTACGCACTTGATTCCCTTAGCTGATCTCACCCACAACCAAGAGTTGCTACGACCCAAAGTCGAAGACTTGATAAACAAATCTGTCTCACACAGAAAAGTCTATTGGAATAGATAAATCTGTCTCCCACATAAATACCTACGAGTTTTGTTCCGTCTTTTGATAAATCAAGGTGCGCAGGAACCAATTGATAAACCGGACTTATATTCCCGAAGAACAGCCTAGTATTATCAATCACCTCACAATAATCTTAATCGTATGGTGGCAAAACAAGATATTGTGGAATCACAAACGATGAGACGAAGATGTTTATGACTACTTTTAATCTTACCTATCAGAGATAAATCTCAAGCAAATCTTAGCAAAGATAATACTCAATCACGATAGTAGAAGTAAGTTCAGAACACGCAACTACGGGGAAAACTAACAACCTTAATTAAAAGATTAGCAATTAAATGCATATCTCTAGAGAATAAAAATTAGTAATGTGCATTTACTAATTGGAGATTTTCTATTAAGAGATTTCGGAAAATATTGGACAAAGCATTGCCTGGAATTATGAAAACCGAATGGGCATTTATTGCATATCTTGAGAATACTTTCGGTTTTGCAAATTCCTTGGTGTCCAAACATCCTTGGTCTATAAATACTTAAGTTTTCATTTCTAGCAAACTATCCTAAGAGCCAGGCAAACTTCATCTTTTTGTTGTTTTTGGTGGAGCCGTCTATCCAGAGAGGAAAGTACCCTAATTAGGCGAAATCTTTTACGACCACTCGTTCAAAGACTTCTGTGGGATCAAGAAGCTCTACGAGTACCGTTGGTGGGAAATTAGATAATTGCAGTTTATTAGTTTTCGATTGATTTGATTGACTAATGGTTGTTGAACTTTGATTGCACCTAGTTTTTTTATTCTTGAGAATCTTCTCTTCTGATATAAGATTCACTCAAACTAGATCGAAGTTGTTAGAGCACTGCTCGGTCAAACTCGCAAGCGTTGCTATCTCAAGCTTGTTTGTCAATGTTAGTGATCAAAACTATAAGTCTTGATTTCTAGTCTACTTATAGTGATTTCTCGGACTAGGATAGATTGTATAGTTCATCAATTGAAGACGAAGAACTACTAAGGAGAGCTTGTGGAACTTCATCAACAAAAGGTATGTGGAGACTAAAACTCATCTATCACTTGGAAATTCTATTTCTACTCTATATCCTATATGGAGACAAAAGTCGTATTACTATATAGTATTCGATTATACACATTTAAGATTTCGAGCTGAGTTTAACTCGCTTACATATTTCTCGAAATATGTGTTGGTGAGCTTTCGCTTCAACCAAGTTCATCTCATATTCTTGACGAAAGTCAAAAGATGATCATGTGAAAATCACCGAGTAACATTTTACATAGTTTGTGTGATACAATCATGGGGATTTTAATAAAGTGCCACACTTTCATTTTCACGTTTAAGAAAGTGCCACTGTTTGTTTCAAACTTAATAAAATGCCACGCTTTTGACTTTTTCCATCCCGTTTTTTTCAAAGAACATTTAGCATCTGTTAGTGCATAGGTGGCAGTTATTCATCCTAGTAAAAGACATTTAAACCCTCAAATCGTCTTTACTATAACTGAGTTAATTCAACTCATCATAGTGAGCCATATCCGAGTTAAATCGTTAGTCACAGCTAAATTAGAAGTTCAGAACTCAAATCACCGCTCCTTTTCATCTTCTTCCCCAATTATAACTCAAAACCTAATATTTACTCAAAATCCAATATTTACCAGGACAATGCTGGATTCAGAAAGTGATTACAAAAATTAAATAGATAATTAGTTAACTCATCAATCACATAAGTCAGATGACTTATACCGCCGTTAATTGGTGCTGCTGGTGCTTTTATGCTAATACAACTCGCAACAAAATTCAAGAACAACACACTGATATGAGCTGAAAAAACTTTACAACTGCTGTACGTGATTATTAATGCAAAGGTTGTAGGCGATGGAAATCTAGTTATGGATCTTTCACAAATAGTTGATGTGCAAAAAAGAGAGATGATTAAGAGGTGCATTTCATCTGTCACATTCAACAATCAACACCATTTATAACTTTCTGCACCTGCAAATTCGAATTCAACAATGTTACGTTCTTGCGTAACTGATCTTGTACATGGCTTTGATGATGAAGATGGATTTGAAGTAATGGAAACAAGGTTCTTCTTCCTCCCTATTTTGTTAAGAATTGCAAATATAAAATTGTGGTTTGGTATCGTCAGAGGGACGCCGGACCTCTAGTATCGTCAAAGGGACACTAATACCTCTGTTAGAAGACTAACAATTATTTTACATAATAATTCTATGCTCTTCATTGATTGATCGACAACATTTTATATACAGAGAAGATAAGGAAAAGCAAATAACTGACCAAAGCAAATAACCGACCAAACTATCTAAACGTAACTTCACTCGAACTTATCCCCTAAAACTTCTACTAATCAAATAACTAATACACTAAACAAATCCCTAGAAACAAGGTAGCTAAAACCACAGAACACCAATAAACATATTTCATATTAAGTAAATAAAGATACGTGAGCCACATAACACTCCATTCCCCTTAAAAACAGCACTTGTCCTCAGGGGCTTCTTTGTATATTTCTTTTTCAAGTTCCTGTTCAATCAAGGTCATCTTCATCCTCAAAAATACCTTCAATGAGAAATAGCTTTTTAAAACGATGTCCGGGTTTAAACTTTTCATCGCAATTAAAACACAACCCTTTGTCGCGACGTTCCTTAAGTTCAAGAGGTAGTAGTTTCTTGATCACATGAGTTTTCAAATTATGATTTGGAACTACACCGTCACTCTCTTTAATTAAATTTGTGGCTTGTTCATTACGAGACTTACACAACCTTTCCAAACCTATCGCAACAGATAAACATTGGGGCTTGCAAGCTTGGACATCAGTTCTTATACATTCCTTTAAACCACTTACAAAACATCCTACTTGTTGAGATTGTGACAACTTACCGGCACGAATTAGTAATCTCTCAAACTGGAGTTTATACTCCCTTACAGAACCAGTTTGTTCCAACTTCGTTAAATCACCGAAAAAATCTTGGTATTGAGTTGCACCATACCTGCTAAGAGCACACTTCTTTAAGTCCTCCCATGTAATAAAAAGAGTTTCTTGTTTCTGTATCTGAAACCATAGTTGAGCATCATCTTGCAAATTGAAAGAGGCTATTGGAACTTTTTCTTCTTCAGGAGTTTGGTGAAGATCGAAAAACTGTTCCTCCCTACAAATCCAACTTATTGGATCTTCGGTACTATTAAATTCAGGAAACTTCGGTACTATTAAAGAGTTATGTGTAGAATCTTTACTTACATTACGGTTAACACTGTTTGATTCAGCATCACCTTCCTTATCAATGAGTTTATCCATACGAGAATTAAAGGCTTCAAAAAATTCTTTCATGTTCTTGATCATATCATCTTGCTGTGTTTTTATTGTTTTGACTTCATCTTCCAATTTCTTGAACTTTCTATTGTCCTCCATTGCTGGCTCTGGATACCAGTTGTTAAGTTCTTGCGTAACTGATCTTGTACCTGGCTTTGATGATGAAAATGAATTTGAAGTAATGGAAACAGGGTTCTTCTTCCTCCCTATTTTGTTAAGAATTGCAAATAGAAAATTGTAGTTTGGTATCGTCAGAGGGACGCCGGACCTCTAGTATCGTCAAAGGGACACTAATACCTTTGTAAGAAGACTAACAATTGTTTAACATAATAATTCTCTGCTCTTCATTGATTGATCGACAACATTTTATATACAGAGAAGATAAGGAAAAGCAAATAACTGACCAAAGCAAATAACCGACCAAACTATCTAAACGTAACTGCACTCGAACTTATCCCCTAAAACTTCTACTAATCAAATAACTAATACACTAAACAAATCCCTAGAAACAAGGTAGCTAAAACCACAGAACACCAATAAACATATTTCATAATAAGTAAATAAAGATACGTGAGCCACATAACAAACAACCTATCCATCCTAATACTATCAGAATTCTAAGTAATCTTCAATCCAACATCATTCGTCCACAACATCTAATGGAAAACAAGTCAATTCATCTCTGCAACTTCCAATCTTTTTCTAACTTCAAATCTCGATTGGTGGTAGTCGAGAATACTATTCTTCCGATCTGAGATCTTATACTGAATACAAATATAGGATTTATTCCATTGAATTCATCCTGAAATTCAATTAACTCCACTGATTGGATCCTAATTTTACTGCCAATTAATTCCACCAAATCTCCTCCATAACCAAAACCCTACCTTGATTTTGATTTTTGTTGCTGCTGATTTATCTTTGAAAATTATGTTTTTTTTGTTGTGGTTTTGGATTTTAAATTCTCACAGTCCGCTCAAACTCAAGAATAGTTTTGAATCAACTTAAGAAATATAAGGAAATCTGTACAGTGTGAAGGTCTTTTTGTTTTAGGAGTTTAGAGAAGAAGCAGGGGAGGTGCGGACCGCACATTGACAAAGTAGCTTTAGGGTTATATCTAGGTAAGGATAAAAAAGTAATTTCAATTAATTTTTCACCTCATCTGGTGAGATGTTGTCTGGTTCCAACAAAATTGACTAACTTATGTGGGCCTTAACAGAATTTTTACCAGTTGTGGCATTTTATTAATTCTGGAAAAAACAGTGGCAGTTTCTTAAACCGGAAATTGGAAGTGTGGCATTTTCTTAAAATTCCCTACAATCATTTGGTGTAGACTTGGAATGTTTCGTAATGATTATTTCAATAACTTGAAAATTGCTTTGATGCTAATAGTTCGTGAAAACAGCTATTGTCATCCTCTAAGAATGTTTCAATGATTGAAATAGAGTTTAGAACACTTAACCATCATTGGATTATAAACATAGTATGTGTTCTTGCATATATGTGATCCATGACCGGAACTATAGTATGCATACCCGTATGCGTATCTGTTAGTTGTGAAATTCTGAGTACCTAAGTACACATACCCGTACGCGTATTGGCGAAGGGTTTGGGTCCGGGAATTTCTACTGTGTTTGGAAGTATGCGTACCCATTTGCATACTGGCGAACCCAAACTCAGTCCGGCTACTTTAAGTATGCGTACCCGTTTGCATACTTGAGTGTTTATAATTCTAAAATCGGTTTGTTCATGAACTAATACATTTATATAATAAGGAATGCATTCTTTGCAAACCGTGGCTATAATGTTCATGAATTGATTCGAGTGAATCGAACCGATTTTGCTTCAATTATGTTCTTATATACTACTATGAGAATATAACAATTGAACAACTCTATAACTAGTTTCATTTGAACTAGTTGTGGTTAAAATGAATAAGGTTGATATGAGAGTGTTCATATAGTTAACCTCGGTTAAACACTGTTGAGCTAACCTAGTGTACACGTTTAGGTACGGTTACTTAAACCTAAATGAAGGTACATTTCATTTGTGTATAACAAGCTAAGTTTGATCTAACGGTTGGAAGATATTAGCTTGAATCTAATCAGGTTTTCATCTAACGGTGAATATTGAATGCTTTGTTACCAAGGTAACATTGATTGAAAACCCTGATTTGAAAACTATATAAAGGAGAACTCTAGATACTGGGAAACCTAATCCCCACACCTCATGTGTGATACTAGTTGCGACTAGAGTCGATTTTCCTTTAACCTAAGGTTTTTCACGAAACCCGGTAGGTTAACGACTTAACGACTTCATTGGGATTGTGAAGCCAGGCCCAACTATTTTCTATGTAGTTGCGTGTTCTGATCTTAGTTCTAATATCGTGATTGAGTATTATCTTTGCTAAGATTTGCTTAAGATTTATCTCCGATAGGTAAGATTAAAAGTAGTCACAAACATCTTCGTCTCATCGTTTGTGATTCCACAATATCTTGTTTCGCTTCCATACGATTAAGATTATTGTGAGGTGATTGATAATACTAGGATGTTTTTCGGGAATATAAGTCTGGTTTATCAATTGGTTCCTGCGCACCTTGATTTATCAAAAGACGGAACAAAACTCATAGGTATTTATGTGGGAGACAGATTTATCTATTCCAATAGACTTTTCTGTGTGAGACAGATTTGTTTATCAAGTCTTCGACTTTGGGTCATAGCAACTCTTGGTTGTGGGTGAGATCAGCTAAGGGAATCAAGTGCGTAGAATCCTGCTGGGGTTCAGAGACGTAAGGAGCGTAACTATACCTTGATCAGTGTGAGATTGATTTGGGCTCAACTACATTCTAGTCCAAAGTTCATTGGTAGTAGGCTAGTATCTATAGCGGCTTAATACAGTGTGGTGTTCAAATCTGGACTAGTTCCCGGGGTTTTTCTGCATTTGCGGTTTCCTCGTTAACAAAATTTCTGGTGTCTGTGCTATTTCTTTTCCGCATTATATTTTGTTATATAATAGAAATATCACAGGTTGTGTATAGTTCAATCAATTAGAGAATCCAACCTTTGGTTGTTGATTATATTGATTGATACATGAACATTGGTCTTTGGTACCGTTCAAGTTGTTTCACATAATAATCAGGCTCACGGATTTCTATTTGTTTGATTTGCTGATTACATTAAGAAACGGAGATACAACTCTTGGATATATTTCCATTGATTGAGTCTGACTATCTAGTTGATTCTCTTGGAATTATATTGGAGTTTTTCCATACAAATTACTAAGCGAAATATTGGGTATGGTTGTTAGACCCCCTCTTTTTCAATTGGTATCAGAGCAGGCAAACACGCTAAGACCTCATAAGTCTGTGTTTGAAGCAATCTGATTTTTATGGACGAGTCTATCTCTAATAACGTACCAGTTCATAAATTACCAGATGATTTTCAAAGCTTGGATTCACCTTAGAGTACTGTCACATCAAGGTCAGTATCTAAACATTCTCTTAATGTAGAACCTGTTGAAGTCTTGGAAACACACCTAGAAGAACAGTTGGATGAACTTTAGAAGGTGATTCAGATATTGATAGAGATGTTGATGAGGAAGTCTTAGAGTATGTTAAGCTTTTGAATTCATTGGGAAAGAAAAAGATAACAGCTTCACATGTCATACATTTTCTAACTAATCTCTGTCATGCAAATAATAAATAGAGAAGATGTTACGCAGGTGTTTATGTTTCGAATCGTTCTAACGAATCGATCTTCAAGGATTCTGAGGAAAACCTACGTATGAAGTCACTAGAATGTGATAATCTTTATCAAAAGTATTTTTTGTTGGAAGAGAAACTTGTCTCCCAGCAAACAAGTTTTGATGACAGAGAAAGCGCTTATCTCGCTCGAAAAAAACGCATTGAGGATGATTTAGCTGCTGCTGTTGATAAAATCAAGATGTTGGAAGAGGACTTGAAAAAGTTCAATACTAGCTCAAACAAATTATCCACCATGCTAGGAGCAAGTAAAAATCATCGTGATACACGAGGATTGGGCTATAAGGGAATAGATGCTCCAAGTATTAGCAAAGAGATAAATTTTGTCAAGGCTAGTGATTCTTCTCAACAAAAGGTTTCCACTGATGGCAAAAGTGAAATACCTTCACCGGCAGTTAAGGTTCGAAAGAGAAAAGTATATCAACCTCCAAAACCAGCACACATGAATTCGAGTAAGAACGTTCCTTATATTTGTCATAATTGCGGAAACAAAGGTCACCTGAAAAGGAGATGTCGTTTTCGTATGAGGAATGAAAACTTCATGATATTCTTGTTTGGGTGTCAAAAGAAGTGATTAAACCTATATCATATGTTAAGGATAACACCCTTGACATTACAGGTTGTGAATGTCCAACCTTTAGGCAAAGGAATCAATGCTGTGATAAACCTAGATTTGCCTATAAACGTCATACGAAACCTTTTCACAATTGTAATGATTATCAAAAGGATAACTTTGTAAAGACGAAGACAAGATCCGCTGCTCCAAATTGGAGAAAGACTAACTTGCAAAAGAATAGTCAATCCAATTCTCTTTCAAGAAATCTAGAAGAGAGTAATGGGAAGAAGGTTCATATTGTTCCTAAACGCACTCAGAAGTGGGTACCAAAGAAAGCCTATGATACTTTGAGTGTGAAAATGAATGATCTCCCAGAAAATTCCATGCCTGTGGAGAAGGCAATATCCATGATGTTGGAACTTACAAAGTTCTTTGGAAAGATGGGTTTGGATGTGAAAGGTTCTAAAAGCGATCTCTTTCATGATAATCAAAAAATGAAACAAAATAAGCCAAAAACTATAGATGGTGAAAATTCCATAGTTACGGAAAAGTCTGTTTCAGTCACTTGTGGTGAGCAAGACATTGTTCACCTCAACACAACTTGATTGTGTTGTAAGTGCATCCTCCCCAAAGAATGCTCTGTTATGTATACGGTGAGGGAAGCAAGAGAATTGGGGCGCACAGATTATGTTTGGTAAGGCTTTAGAATTCGGTTGGATTCATCTAAAAAGGTATGTCTATAAACTTGAGCAAGATTTGTATTTTTATTTATTTTCTTAGAATACTTATAATGATCCACGTACCTTTCTTATCATTCATTTCTACCTAACTTGATTTGAAGCATGTTCTATTTTCACCAGGTAATGGTATGATTCACTCTCTTTCCCTGCAAATCTTTACACTACCAGTAAAACACGCACATCATTCAGTAGCCAAGAATCCCATTGAAACATCACCAGCATACTCGAGCCAATTCCTTGTTCTTGCGATAACATGCCCAAAAGCGTGACTCCGAACTCATATATCTCGCTGCCAACTCCCGCATCCAACACGCTTTACCTTTATGATTCAATGAAACATTACCATACCCACTTTCGGTTCATAAATCCACCAACTGGAACTAGTACCACCAGCTGACCATTCTCACTGCGTTTTCGCATTGTTTCTGCGGCTCAGGCCATAACTCACAGCCACTGCACCAACCCATTTCCTCCTGCAAGGCCAAATCTCATACACCAGACTCACAGCATCATCTCTGGCAGCTACTAACAACATTCCCTTCACCAGCAGCACCAATTTAACACCATTCTATACCTTCTGCAAATTCAACTCATTCCCTGCTATAGCCACAGGTCCATGCCTCTACTGCATTTCCATTACCATCATTGTTCTTCTATGCTCAACTGCAAACCACCAAGCTCAAGCCATTCCATAATCATCAGTGCCTTCAGTTGCATCGTTTTCTCTTGCTAGCATCACTTCCATCTCTGGAACAGCATCTCAGCTCTATCTCCTCATTCCCCATAGACCTGCAATAGCATCCGTGCACCACCTCCTGTAACTCATACATAACCAATTACTTCAGCTCCCTGAGTTCAATTTTCTTTCATGGCCACAATCATCTCAAACTTCCACCAGATTACAGCTGCAACATCAGCTCAAACTCTCAGCTCATCCACATTCAAGAACATGTCACTGCCATATTCACTTCAAACACACATAACACCGCAAACCCCTTTGAACACATCTATATCCTGCAATCTTTCCCTGTAATTTGAACTCACAGCACAACAACAACAGCAATAACATCTCATAATCAAGCCATTGACCCCATGAGTATCAACACCAACCAATTTCTTCAGTATACTTCAGAACTCAAATCTCATCATTTGCAGAATCCACCAGATCCCCTTCTTCACTTCTCATCTTCAATAAATTCCCAAATCAAACCATCACCAGCAGCAATTCAAACCTTAATTCAGAACCCTTTTTCTAATTAAATCAAACTCTTCAATTACTTCATTAATCTCCTCTTGGAAATCAACCAAAGCTATTGTAATATGGAACCCTAACTTCTATTTCAACCTTGACTTCAAATTCATCTCCTCCACTACTGAACTTCTCGTTGAACTCTGTACTGCACACCAACGGAAAGAACATCCTCCCTATTTCTTCTCGGTTTCTAATATCAAGCGTTTAACCACTGGACCAAGGCCTGACGGCGTGAACTTCTGGCAGACAGCGTCTTGTGATGAGAAGAGAACCGAATGTGTAATAACACCCTACGCGCCCATTACGAGAAAGTGTCAGGAGAGGATGGACGGTTAACATCAATGGAATTAGTGGGTGAAAGTGTGACCAAGTTTTCCCTCGTAATGGAAACATGGTGATCACCACTTTTTACACAACCCCACTTCTCCACTGCTTAATCACCTCCACTTCCTACGAGATCAAGGGTGCGCTCAATGACTTGTATAAATATGATTTCAACCTATTTCAACACAGCACACAAGTGTTATCAACACAAGTATCCAAAAAACACCGTGACCTCATAGCTCACATTCTGCAAGCCAGTTTTACATTCTGATACAAGTCATAAAACAGCCACACCTTCATAATTCAACATTCTGATCTCAACACCTTCTTCGCTTCCCTCCCTAAGATCAACCCTTCTCCTTCACTTTGTGACCGAATTGAATCTGGAACGGCCATTTCTTGGTTTAGACCAGAGTTTTGTAGATTGATCTCTCGAACTTAAAAGTACTCATGTGCAGTACATTTGTTTAGGGTTTGAATTCATTTCTCATCAACACACCCAAATTTACCAAAAACAGCAGAATCAGTTTCTAGCCCAAAACAGCTGGGAAGTTCCCGAAGGAACGTGGGTCAGCTGAGATGGCAGAGTCCGACTGGAGAAAGCACGCGATGAACGAAGGTACCATTTGTATGAAAGTTATATCAGGGAACGATGGATCCAAAGGCAGCAAAGATATACCTGGAGCAGAAGGGGCTATAAATACCAAGCTTCACCAACAAACCAAGGGCATTCAATATCTAGGAGAATGAGATATAGTCTTAAGCTTATACCTCTTTAATGTTTAGAACTTAAGTATTAACTTCAACTTGAGTTTTCTCTATTACTTTGGGAAGCATTTAAGATCTTTGTAACCACTATAACTTAATACAAACAATCACTCATTACCCCGTGGACGTAGACAAAAGTCGAACCACGTAATCTCTTGTGTCTCATGATAACTTAGATCCATTTACGTTATATCCGTGTTCTTCGTTATTATTGTGATCTTCGATATATTTTATAACTTAGCATTATCAGTTCAACAGAGGTATCATTACTACATAGTATCCGATCCTCTGAGCGGTATACATTACGTAAACTATGGGAAAATTAGTAGTCACAGTTTGGCGCTAGAAGGTTTTGCTCACCAGCTTGAGTTTTTATGTTCCTTTATTTTTTTAACTTACGCATCTTCTTTAAACCAAGAGATCTGAGTTCTACAACGATGAATCCCACTTTCTAATGATTTGTTCATCCGTTTTTTACGTAAGTTCTTTGAGTTCTTAGCCTCTAAAGACTTGCAATCTTACAGATCTATAAATTTTTATGCAAAAACGCACTCACAAAACATTAAAACTTTTGTTTTGTACTAAGACAACTTTTTCCGACAGAGTATCCTTTGGATCTGAATACCTCTGAGCACTAAGGAATCTCAGTGAGAATTTTAAGGAGAAAAGATCTTACAAAGAATTTAATAATCCCTTTTTCTTGGGAGATCTGACACCTTCTATAATTGTTTTCAACGTTTAAGGTTGTTTTTTCCTAGGGTGTCATAATAAATTAAATACCCATCTTTTCAAACGTCATTCCATTACTTTTTCTGAAAAAGCTGCTTAGCAGTCTTCTGTGTCAGAGCATTAATTACTGCTTCTAACGAAGGCACCCAAGTAGCAGATTTTTTCACTTTTTCTGTGTCATCAGGATAACTAGAGATCGAAGGCATGCAGAAACCAAGTGATGTACCAACAAGCTCATGACCAGCGGTTACGAGAGGCAGATCTCAAAAACCATCTCAAGGGAATCAAAGAAATGAAACTGAGGACGGACAAAGCGAAATAGCAAGAAGAACGGCTACCAATAAACCACCTACCCATGCTGAAGGGATGGGGAAAACATAGGGAGCACAACCACTTTACGGCATGCCGTTACCGGAGCATCCCAATGTTACGAAGCCACCTACGGCCAATGCAGGGTTACCCAGAACCTTAGCTCCTACGGGACGAGGGTTGGGAAACTTAACTCCAATCCAGCTAGATCCCGACAATCCGGTCATAAAAGAAGGAGTGGATGACTCTGAGGATCCGGCCGACAGCATTCCTCAGGGTAGTGGAATCCATAATGAAGAACAAATGGCAGCACAAGTAGCAGCTTTGATACTACGTAACAAGGAGCATGAGGATGAAATGCACGTGATGGTACAGGAGAACCAGAACCTCAAAGATATGCTGGATGTACAGATCGAAGGTTCCCAAACTCACCTTCCATTAACGAGGCGTGAGAACGGAGCTATCTAAGGAAGAAGAATGGTGGATCTTAACCCACCAAAGGCTAACCCAACAGGGGGAGCCAGAAAGACACGACATGATCTAGATGAGATGGATCCAACTTACAATCCCTCTCAGTATTACTATGATGAGACATTTTCTAGAGATGCTCACAATGTGAACATGGTCATGGAGCAAATGGAGAAGATGCGGAAAGAAATACAAGGACTGAAAACCGGTCACGCAGGCGCAAGGCCGGAAGAAGTACTCCAAGAAGCGACAACATCTCCATTGTCTTTTCGCATTTTGAGGGAGCCTATCCCTCCGAAATGCCCAGTACCTACGTTTCAGGCATACAATGGTACCTCAGATCCCGCAACCCACCTATGGTACTACACTCGTGTCCTTGCCCATTGAGAAAGAGATGAGGTAGTACTCTGTAGGTACTTTCCTGCAAGCTTGACGGGATCAGCATTGGCGTGGTATGATAATTTACCAGCAAACTCAATTGACTCTTTTGAGCAATTGTCTACGGTATTCTTGGAGACATACATGTACAACAAGTCAACAAAGGCAGGGTTAGATAGGCTATTTGCTTTAGCTATCGGACCCCGTGAAAAATTGATACAGTACACCGACAGGTGGCAGAAGACATGCCAAGCAATCGGGAAAGTCAATCCAGAAATTAGCATTAATTGTTATAAGTACGGACTTGATAGAACCTCGGCTATCTTAGTGGAGCTTCACAACCGAGCTCTTGATTCCGAAGAAGAGCTTAGGGTTGTCCAAGACCGCTACATCAGACTCGAAGAAATCCAGAAGGACAATCCCAGAGCGCAAACTAAGACAACAACAACCCCACAACGAACCAATTCTCTAGTTACAGTTCCGGAGATACCTAAGAGGCAAAACCAGCTCTCGAGACAAAAGATCAAGATACGGAGATGGCAAAGGCATAGGAAAAAGAAGAGAAGAGTTTGTAGATAAAGTCTACACAAAGCTGAACACAACGTTTTCCTACATTCTAAGCAAGAAAGGAGCGAAGCGGGGATTTACTTACCCTAATACTAGGGGAAAGCAACCAGATAAAACAAAGGAGGCTAAGGAGTACTGTGAGTACCACCAGTACTACGGGCATACAACTGACACATGCTATCACCTACGGAACACAATTCAAAGATTCATAGACGAAGGAAAGTTCATGGAGTATGTGCAAATACAACCAGCGGATACAGAGGTAATACCCAAGAAAGTGGTAGAACTACCTCAGGATGGCAAATTCATCAACATGATCACATTCTCTAACGAAGGCCAGGAGGAGCTACTCGAAGATATCCTCGAGTTAGATCGGAACATAAGAAAGCTAGAAGCCCACGAAGTGTTCAAACTAAGTGGACCACCTACTAGCACATGGGAAGAATGGATGGCTACGCCATTAACATTCTCAACAAGAGACGTCAACCAGGAAGTCGAGATGCACAACGATCCACTTGTGATCACTCTTCCAATACATGGATGAAATGTTACGAAGGTCCTCATTGATGGGGGCAGCTCCTTAAATATACTGTTCTACGAACCATACTTACTTATGGGTTTGACAACTGAGCAGATGGATTCATCCACTTGCACAATATACAGTTTCAATGGAGCGGTCTCTAGACCAAAATGAGAAATTGTCTTGCAGGTACGCACAGGACCCTTAGTAACCAATACAAGGTTCTGCGTTGTGGAAGCACCTTCGCCCTATAACGTCATTATGGGACGATTGTGGGTCCATCGGTTAAGAGGAACAGCTTCGACCTATCATCAGTACCTTCTATTCCCTACACCCATGGGTGAAATGGAAATCAAAGGTGATCAACAAGACGCAAGGCTATGCAATCTAGAAGAGGTCAGACTCAACGAAGAAAGAGTTGCTGCACAGCAACACGAAAGAAAAAGACGAAGGGAAAATGCCAACGAAGTAAAAGACGAAGGCTTCAAAGTCCCTGAAGCCCCCTCAGTTCAAGAAGCGAGCACCTCCGCCACTCCGGTAGCGGACGTCTCCGCCAAATGACAATTACAGAAATGCACTCCTCCACGACCTCATAAACAAACCTTCTCACTGGTAGAACCAACAAAGAAAATCAACATCGGAATGGAGACGGAACCAAAGATGATCAACATCGGAACTTTACCAGAAGAGGACGAGGAGATGCAACTACATAGGCTACTACAGGACTACGCAATTTGGTCTCCCACTACCTTCGTCTCAAACCATAAATGCTACCATTCAAGCAACGTATCCGCAAGGTGGCAGATATCTACCAAAAGGCAGTAGAGAAGGAGTTGCAAAAGCTCCTAGCAGCATGGTTCATACGAGAAATCAAGTATCCCACGTGGATATCTAACATGGTCATTATACCTAAGAAGAACGGAGGCGTACGCATTTGCATCGACTTTAGCAATCTCAACAAAGCGTGCCCCAAGGACAGCTACCCGCTGCCAAATATTGACCAACTGGTCAATGCAACCAAAGGTCACCAGAGACTATTCTTCATGGATGGCTACTCCAGTTACAACCAAATCGCGCTTGCAGAAGAAGATCAGGAGCATACTGCGTTCTTTACCCCACGAGGCTTGTATTTCTATAAAAGGATTCCTTTTGGACTAAAGAACGTGGGGGAAACATACCAGCGATTGGTAGACAAAATCTTTAAGCCATGGATAGGCAAGATACTAGAGGTCTACGTGGACGACATGCTCGTCAAGAGCAAAGAGGCGAAAAACCACCTGTCAAACCTAAGGGAGATATTTGAAGCCATGATAAACTTTCACATGAAAGTGAACCCGGAGAAATTCACGTTTGAAGTAACCTCAGGAAAATTCCTAGGATACTTGATAACTAAGCGAGAAATAGAAGTGGACCCCGAAAGGGTCAGAGCAATAATGGAGATGCCATCTCCGAAAACACTAAAGGAAGTACAAAAGCTAAATGGAATTTTAGCCTCCATGGGAAGATTCATAGCAAGGTCATCGGACAAATGCAAAGCATTTTTCGATACACTAAGGAAAGGAAGCAGGTTCGTATGGACCACGGAATGCGAGCAAGCTTTCCAAAAAAATCAAGGAGTACTTGGCATTGGTACCTATCTTGCAGAAGCCGGAGCCAGGTGAAATACTCACTCTATACTTAGCAGTAACAAGCTACGTTGTAAGCGCAGTATTGGTACGAGACCAATGGCAAGGAGAAAAGCCCATCTACTACATCAACAAAACACTCAGTTCAGCAGAGCGTATCAACACCAAGGTGGAGCAACTTATATATGCCTTAGTAGTGGCAACACAAAAAATAAGGATATATTTTGATGCACATACTATCTGAGTCTTCACGAAGGCTCAGATAGGTCAAATCCTCGATAGCACAGAGAAAATTGGAAGGGTGGCAAAGTGGAATGCCATGATCAAACAGTTTCACATAATCTTTGAAACTAGGAAGGCTGAGAAATCATAAATCTTAGCAGACTTTCTGGCAGACCTACCTCTCAGCGACGAAGCAGAGATAGACGACATCCCAGGAATGGAGGAAGACAAGCAAGAACCAGAAGATCTGTTGGAACCTCAGAATTCACGAAGATGGGAGATATTCGTAGATGGCTCCTCCAATGGAGAAGGCTCATGCATATGGATTATAATAACAACCCCTACCGGAGATCGACTCATCTACGCATTCAGGTTAGAATTCGAACAATACACCAATAACATCACAGAATATGAGGCGGTCATACATGGTCTACGCTTGTCACGGGAGCTAGGGTTATCATATGTTCGGTTGACTAGTGACTCACAGTTGGTCATTAGACAAATCGAACTCAAATACCAATCTTTGCATCCAGTGCTATCTTCGTACCTAAAGCTAGCTCTGGAGCATGCGTCAAAAATCAGCAACATAACATTCAGGCATGTATGTCGAAAAGACAACAGACACGCAGATGCCTTAGCATTCATATCCTCTATGCTAAAAGGCATAAATACCACCGCCGTGCAAGTTGGAAGGATATACGAACCTTCGATATAAGGACCCATCTCAGGCGCTGAGGAAGCTTTGGCCGTTCAAACTCGGTCCATGAGAGAAGCAGACAAAGGAGAAACAAACGAAGAAATAAAAGAATCATATGACGAAGCAGAAGAGTCTGACAAAGACCAATCCATGTCAGACGAAGGCAACGAAGACGAAGCAGAAGATGATTGGAGGATTCCAATCCACCAGTTGAAAAAGTGGGGGTACAACAACCTCACCCAATAATTCTCTTAGCAACCTGTATGGACTAACTCCAATATACTTTTAAGTGAATCAACTAGACAGTCAGACTCAATCTTAACAAAAAGTATATCAAGGAGTTATATCTCAATTTCTCGATTCAATACTTACTCAAGAAAATAGAAATCTGCGAGTCTAATTGAATACAAGAGAAATTAACTTGAACGGTACCAAAGACCAATGTTCAAGTATCAATCAATTTAAATCAACAACCAAAGGTCGAATTTCCAATTGATTGATTCAACGCACAACATGTGATATTTCAATTATATAAAAAAATATAACGCGGAAAAGAAATAACACAGACACCATAAGTTTTGTTAACGAGGAAATCGCAAATGCAGAAAAACCCCGGGACCTAGTCCAGATTGAACACACACTGTATTAAGCCTCTACAGACACTAGCCTACTACAAACTAACTTCGGTCTGGACTGTAGTTGAACCCCAATCAATCTCACACTGATCCAAGGTACAGTTGCGCTCCTTACGTCTCTGATCCAAGTAGGATACTACGCACTTGATTCCTTTAGCTGATCTCACCCACAACTAAGAGTTGCTACGACCCAAAGTCGAAGACATTAATAAACAAATCTGTATCACACAGAAAAGTCTACAAGAATAGATAAATCTATCTCCCACAGAAATACCTACAATTTTTTGTTTCGTCTTTTGATAAATCAAGGTGAACAGGAACCAATCGATAACCCAGACTTATATTCCCGAAGAACAACCTAGAATTATCAATCACCTCACAATAATCTTAATCGACTAGCGAAACAAGATATTGCGGAATCACAAACGATGAGACAAAGATGTTTGTGATTACTTTTCTATCTTGCCTATCGGAGAAATTAATCTCGATCCAATTTTACAATTGTACTCAATACGATAGAAACAGCAAGATCAGATCACGCAACTACAGAGAAAATAGTTGGGTTTGGCTTCACAATCCCAATGAAGTCTTCAAGTCGTTAACCTACAGGGTCTTGGTAGAAACCTAAGGTTAAAGGAGAATCGACTCTAGCTTATACAACTAGTATCACACAGGAGGTGTGGGGATTAACTTTCCCAGTTGCTAGAGTTCTCCTTTATATAGTCTTCAAATCAGGGTTTGCAATCTAAGTTACCTTGGTAACAAAGCATTCAATATTCACCGTTAGATGAAAACCAGATTAGATTCAAGATAATATCTTTCAAACGTTAGATCGAACTTAGCTTGTTATACACAAATGAAATATACGTCATTTAGGTTTGTGTAACCATTCCTGAACGTGTACAAGTTGTTGGTTCAACAGTAGTTAACCAAATGGTTAGCCATATGAGCACTTTCATATCAACCTTATTTATCTTCACCATAACTAGTTCAAATGACTCAAATGAACTAGTTCAAGAGTTGTTCAATTGCTTAGATCTCATAGAAGTATACAAGACACAATCGAAGTAAAATCGGTTTTGATTCACTCGAATCGATTCATGAACTTTACAGCCACGGTTTGCAAATATGCATTCCTTAGTTTATATAAATTTAAGTTCATGAATAAACCAATTTTAGAAAGTAACACACTTAAGTATGTGTACGGGTATGCGTACTTAAGTAACCAGATTTGAGTTTGTTTTGGTTTCCAAACTCAGCAGAAATTCACGGACGTGAACTTTCCGCCAGTATGCGTACTGGTACGCATACTTAGGTAACCAGATTGAGTTGGTTTTTATTTCCAAACTCAGTGGAAATTCACGGACGTGAACTTCCGCCAGTATGCGTACGGGTACGCATACTTACCCAGTCTCCATCAACCATTTAGTACACACACAAGTATGAATACATTTAGTTTTGGACTTATACACTAATGCGCGAACACATTATATGCTTATATCCAAAGATGGTTACATGTTCTAAACTCTTTATTTCAATCATTGAAACATTCTTAGAGGATGTTAAATAGAGGTTATTCACACACTATTTTTTATCAAAACAATTTTCAAGATATTGAAATAACCAACATGACTTTCGTCACTTGTAAAGATGAACCTTGCCAAAGCGAAAGCTTACCAACACATATTTCTAGAAAAAGATAAGTGAAATAAACTCGGCTCGAAATAACAGATGTGTATAATCGAAGTCTATATAGCAATACGACTTTTGTCTCAAGATAGAAGATAGAGTAGATAGACTTTTTGAGTGATAGATAAGTTCAAGTCCCCACATAACTTTTAGTCAATGAAGTTCCACTAGTTCGTTGAGTATTTCTTCGTCTTTGTATGATGAACGTCGTGGAGTCTAGAGCATCCTAGTCCGAGACTTAGCTATAAGTAGACTAGAAATCAAAACTTATAGTTTTGGCAACTAAACTTGACAACAAGCTTGAGATAGCAACGCTTGCGAGTTCGACCGAGAAGTGCTCTAACAATATCCCCCTTTGTCAATTTTAGTGACAAAACCATCAATACATATGGAATACAAAAAATTAACTTTGCAGCTTCTCTTCCATATGCATGATCTCTTTGGTTCTTCAACATTACTCGAAATCTTCGTCAATTCCAAGTACTCCAATGATTCCAAAGGTTGTAAGTTCAGCATCATCGTGATTGAAAATTCGTAGCCATAACAATGAAAAAACAAAGGTTCTCAATCATTGTTACACAGTGTTATAGTATTATAACACAGCATCAAAGTTCAATTGTATCACAACTTTGACAACAATACTATGGTGATATGTATCACTCCCTCTTAGTCAATACTCCATCTCACATGGAAACCACTCCCCCTTACATAATGATCCAAAAACCATATGTATTTGTAGTGTGAACTACACATTAATTCTCCCCCTTTTTGTCAATAAAATTGGCAAAGGTACGAAAACTAATGGGATCCTAATGAAATTTCCATAGAGACATTTCATGACCAAAAGAAAGCACATATCAACCTTTTTAGATGCAATCATATAGCCGAAACTATATGCATTCATCAAGGAGTTTATAAAGATACCAGATAACACCTACAATATACCACAGCCGCACTCCCCACAAAGATTTGGCAATAAAGCACAAGTTAAATTAAGAACTCTCCCCCATATAATGTCATTCCCGAAAGAATAACAAGAGCGACCTTACTTTCACGAGAAAAGAAGGATTTCTTTGGACAACAACAACTCATATAAGAATATGAATTTGTATCCAAAATACTCAATTGAATTAACCACAAGTGAACCCATGATTAATTCAACCGGAAATGCTCAACATAAGAGAACTTACGGAGCCACACAGTATATACATAAAAGATATGGATCAGGGAAGATCAATACTGCGGAATAGACAAAGATTCATTCTATCTTCCATCACTATTTGCACAATGACATACAATAGACATCATCTTTGTACACAAAAGTTCATCATATCTTCCATCAATATTTGCATAATGACATAATAGGCTTAACTTTTGTTTTTGTCAAAAGTTCATTCATTCTTTTATCAATACTTGCATATCGACGTACGAAAGACTTAACTTTTGACAACGTATGGGACAATCATAGTTCACAGATGCAAACACACATATCCCATAACAAATTGCAATATTTAAAACCATAAAGATTAATACTGCAAAATCATCTTCCAAACAAACTTTAGAATTCAAACAAATAAATCTAAAAACATTGAAGATGAAAATTGTTGGATATAGCTATGTGTAATCACAATACTGGCTATTCCAAACTCTAGTTATTCTTCTTAAAAACATAAGAATAAAATTCTTATAAGAAGCTTTCTATAAAAAATAAGAATCAAGTTTCTTTGATAACATCATACCTTTGAAAGGGTCCATCATAAAAGGTGTCACTGATGTCCTTGATTCTTTTGACCGTGGAGACCCCATATTCATGAGTGAGAACATTAACTTTTTGATCAATAATGCGGGCAAGATGCCTAGCTTTGACACAGTCCATGATGAGCTTCTTATGATTCCTGATCAAGGTGTTTTGATTATCAAGGATTTTGGTCTGTCCATTAATAAGCTGATTTATTTGCAGTTGAAGATTTACAAACTCGACCCTAGAGTTATTCTGAAAAAGAATTAAATCCTTGACAGATTCTCCAACCCATGAGTTATACTCTTTCCTTTCAATCATCCTTTTCAGGACAAGTTCTTGAACAGAATCGCATCCTTTAGGGTTTTCTTTCATCTCAAGATTCACAACTTCTTGAGGTCTTGAGGAGTTTTCCATACTTTTTTTATTTATTAGGGAAAGTAAAACATTATAAGATATATATAAATGTTTTTCAAGCAAGAGAGTGACACCCTTGTTGTGGAAACCCTAAACTCCCAAGAGAGACCCGGACGTTCGTGGACTGGTTGAAAATATCAGAAGAGAAAAGATTCAAAAAGAACAACATACCTCTGTTTTCATATATCCCATATCATCATGACTCAATAATTAAAAAGTTAATCAGAGCATAAGAATGAGATACATAGCAACAAGGAGTCAAGTGACTCTACTTTCACATCAAAAGAAAACAGTATAGTCAAACACAATACAAATGGAAAACTACAGTAGACTTGAGTATCTCCCAAGAGTCATTCTTGCATCTCTCAAGTTAGACACAAGAATAAAAATGCCTACGATTAGGCAGTCAAGTGAGATGTAATCTCACTATGAGTATTGAGAGATGAGTTGTAACTTCCATCTGAAGGTTTGAACCTGGTATTCCTTACCTTTCTTCGGTTATTTCTTATTCCATAAGGATTCAATATAACCTTGTCAGGTAATCCATCAGAAATATTTTTATGAGGATTAAGTCTAGGACCCCTAGAAATCGGTTCCAGAGACTCATAAGAGACATGTCTCCACCACCTAGACTTAGATTTACCAAACTTATTCTCATAGATGTTGGGAATGTGTATTGTACCATTCGGAGAAACACGTTTCCTGTGAGGATTTCGAAATGAGTGACCATTGAGATCCATCTTATGAGAATCCTGTTTTTATGCAGGGATGTAATCCATCGTAGTGGTCATTAGAGAGTTTACTCTGTTGACAGTGAAAAGAAGTAGATTTTGAAGAACAGAAATTTGTTTCTTTCTAGCAAAATAATGATGAACATAGTGATTCTTTTTCCCACAGAAGGAACAGGTTCGTGGAGGAAAAACATTAACAGGAACCTGTTTTGAATTCACAGCCCTATTGGAAGATTGCAAGTTATGTAAACACTTCTTAGCAGAAACTTCCTTTTGAGAGCATCTCTTCATGTACTATAATTCTATCAGAGACTTGATCATCGGTACAGAAAAATTTCTCATTAAAACAGAGTTTTCCTTTTTCAAGGATTTGCACTGTTCTTGGGCTAGAATAAGGGAAGCACTTAGTTTCTCTTTTTCAACACGAAGTCTGTTTAGATCAGATGAATGCGTCTCGATCAAACGTTTTTCTCTAATTGAGTCTTCTTTAACAATATCCTCAAGAACACTAATTTTTTCACATTGTAGAGTGGTTTCTTGAATTAGTTTCTCAATATTGTTGGAGAATGGCTCAATGATACTATAGAGTTCTTGTTCTCAACCAAGAGACTTTTCAAATTCATCAATGAGATGAGCATGATTATGAAAATCAATAAACAAAGTAGTTTTTTATGAAATTCTAGTGAGATCCATCTCAGCTTTGGACAAAGTGTCAAATGTCTCATTTGAGGAAAAGTTATCAAAATCTGATAAAACAACTTTTCTACCTCGGGATTCGGAAGAATCAGCTAAGGAGTTATCCTTTGAGGCAATCCCAAGAAATTTGGCATAATTAAAAGATTTATAGGACATTCTGATGTGCGTAAAAGCAAGAGATGAACTTCTTGTCCACAGAGTCATATCGCTACAAACACAGACTTATGAGGTCTTAAATGTGTTTGCCTACTATGATACCAATTGAAAAAGTGGGGGTACAACAACCTCACCCAATAATTCGCTTAGAAATCTGTATAGACTAACTCCAGTATACTTTTAAGAGAATCAACTAGACAGTCAGACTCAATCTTAACAAAAAGTATATCAAGGAGTTATATCTCAATTTCTCGATTCAATACTTACTCAAGCAAATAGAAATCTGCGAGTCTAATTGAATACAAGAGAAATTAACTTAAACGGTACCAAAGACCAATGTTCAAGTATTAATCAATTTCAATCAACAACCAAAGGTCGGATTTCCCAATTGATTGATTCAACGCACAACCTATGATATTTCAATTATATAACAAAATATAATGCGGAAAAGAAATAACACAGACACCAGAAGTTTTGTTAACGAGGAAACCGCAAATGCAGAAAAATCCCGGGACCTAGTCCAGATTGAACACACTATATTAAGCCGCTACAGACACTAGCCTACTACAAACTAACTTCGGTCGGGACTGTAGTTGAATCCAAATCAATCTCACACTGATCCAAGGTACAATTTCATTCCTTACGTCTCTGATCCCAGCAGGATACTACGCACTTGATTCCCTTAGCTGATATCACCCACAACTAAGAGTTTCTACGACCCAAAGTCGAAGACTTTAATAAACAAATCTGTATCACACAGAAAAGTCTACAAGAATAGATAAATCTGTCTCCCACAGAAATACCTACAATTTTTTGTTCAGTCTTTTGATAAATCAAGGTGAACAGAAACCAATTGATAACCCATACTTATATTTCCGAAGAACAGCCAAGAATTATCAATCACCTCACAATAATCTTAATCGACTAGCGAAACAAGATATTGCGGAATCACAAATGATGAGACGAAGATGTTTGTGATTACTTTTCTATCTTGCCTATCGGAGAAATTAATCTCGATCCAATTTTACAAATGTACTCAATACGATGGAAACATCAAGATCAAATCACGCAACTACAGAGAAAATAGTTGGGTATGGCTTCACAATCCCAATGAAGTCTTCAAGTATTTGACCTACAGGGTCTCGGTAGAAACCTAAGCTTAAAGGGGAATCGACTCTAGCTTATACAACTAGTATCACACAGGAGGTGTGGGGATTAACTTTCCCAGTTGCTAGAGTTCTACTTTATATAGTATTCAAATCAGGGTTTGCAATCTAAGTTACCTTAGTAACAAAGCATTCAATATTCACCGTTAGATGAAAACCTGATTAGATTCAAGCTAATATCTTTCAACCGTTAGATCGAACTTAGCTCGTTATACACAAATGAAATATACGTCATTTAGTTTTGTGTAATCGTACCTGAACGTGTACAAGTCGTTGGTTCAACAGTAGTTAACCAAATGGTTAGCCATATGAGCACTTTCATATCAACCTTATTCATCTTCACCATAACTATTTCAAATGACTCAAATGAACTAGTTCAAGAGTTGTTCAATTGCTTAGATCTCATAGAATTATATAAGACACAATCGAAGTAAAATCGGTTTTGATTCACTCGAATCGATTCATGAACTTTATAGCCACGGTTTACAAATATGCATTCCTTAGTTTATATAAATTTAAGTTCACGAATAAACCAATTTTAGAAAGTAACACACTTAAGTATGCGTATGGGTATGCATACTTAAGTAACCGGATTTGAGTTTGTTTTGGTTTCCAAACTCAGCAGAAATTCACAGACGTGAACTTTCCGCCAGTATGTGTACGGGTATGCATACTTAGGTAATCGGATTGTGTTTGTTTTTATTCCCAGACTCAGCAGAAATTCACGGACGTGAACTTCGGCCAGTATGCGTACGGGTACGCATACTTACCCAGTCTCCATCAACCATTTAGTACACACACAAGTATGCATACATTTGGTTTTGGACTTATACACTAATGCGCGAACACATTATATGCTTATATCCAAAGATGGTTACATGTTCTAAACTCTTTATTTCAATCATTGAAACATTCTTAGAGGATGTTAAATAGAGGTTATTCACACACTATTTTTCATCAAAGCAATTTTCAAGATATTGAAATAACCAACATGACTTTCGTCACTTGTAAAGATGAACTTTGCCAAAGCGAAAGCTTACCAACACATATTTCGAGAAAAAGATAAGTGAGATAAACTCGGCTCGAAATAGCAGATGTGTATAATCGATATCTATATAGCAATACGACTTTTGTCTCAAGATAGGCGATAGAGTAGATAGACTTTTTGAGTGATAGATAAGTTCAAGTATCCACATACCTTTTAGTCGATGAAGTTCCACCAGTTCCTTGAGTAGTTCTTCGTCTTTGTATGATGAACGCCGTGGAGTCTAGAGCTCAACTACACATTCTATCCTAGTCCGAGACTTAGCTATAAGTAGACTAGAAATCAAGACTTATAGTTTTGGCAACTAAACTTGACAACAAGCTTGAGATAGCAACGCTTGCGAGTTCGACCGAGTAGTGCTCTAACACCAGTATCTTGACAATGGTACCTTACCTGCCGATGTTAAGGAAGATCGGAAACTCGAATCAAAAGCAGCAATGTATAACCTTCGTAATGGAATACTGTATAGGAGGTCATTTCTCGGACCTCTAATGCGGTACCTCTCACGAACCGAAGGGAGGAAAATACTCCACGATATACACAGCGGAGATGCCGGCAACCATAGCGGAAGAAGATCCTTGGTGGTGAAAGCCAAAATGCAAGGATACTACTTGCTAAGCATGTACGAGGATTCAAAGAACGTGGCTAAGCGATGTGAAAAATGCCAACGCTTTGCCAGGAAGATCATAGCACCAGCAACGGAGCTCAACTCAATCATCAGCCCTTGGGCATTTGTAAAATGGGGGGTTGATATTGTCGGGACCCTTGATAGAGGGAACCTCGAGAAGAAAATACCTTATTGTGGCTACGGATTACTTCACCAAGTGGGTGGAAGCAAAGCCTTTGGCAAGAATTAGGGACACAGATGTCTTTAAACTCTTGTTTGAGCAAATCATATGCAGGTTCGGAATACCAGCCGCCATAGTCTCAGACAACTTCAAGCAGTTGCAAGGAAAGAACATCGACATGCTGTTTGATACCTTCAACATTCAGAAGAACAGGTCCACTCTTATATACCCTAAGAGCAATGGATAAGCGGAGGCGACCAACAAAACCATTGCGATGAACTTAAAAAAGAAGCTAGGAGCATACAAGAAAAGGTGGTGCGAACAACTGCACAACGTCCTATGGGCCTATCGAACTACAAGAAGGTCATCTACGGGGGAAACTCCATTCTTGCTGACCTACAGAGCCGAAGCAGTCATCCCAATGGACATAATACTCCCAACGACGAAAACGGAGGCATGGGAGAAGAATCTAACAACAAACTTGATGTTAGAAAACCTGGATGACCTTGAAGAAAGAAGGGAAGTAGCTTTGCAAAGGATGGTAAACTATCAACGAAGGCTAGCTCGGGAATACAACAAGCGGGTCATCCCTCAAAACTTTGTGGTCGAAGAATACGTACTACGTCAGATACCGCCATATCAAAGAAAGAAGGAGTGGGGCAAACTAGGTCCGACATGGGACGGGCCCTACATCATACATGACATCGCCGGAAAAGGGTCTTACTACCTAAGAAACCCCTAAGGTGAAGTACTACAGCATCCTTGGAATGCAATGTACCTAAAAAAGTACTACCCGTAAGAGAATGGTGATTATTCAGGAGAAGAAAGGAACGGGCAATAGCCTACCATGTTCTATCCCTGATCTAAGGTATTATAAACCTTATTAATCAATGAAAGAAACTTTTTGCTAAAAATTAGTTTTGATTAATACAATTGGGTTAGAATAGACACCTTCCGTCAGGATTGACGATGAGGAAAGGCAAGGCATAACTGCACATATATCAATCTCAGATCCTTGGGGCGACAGCTCCTTTCATGAGGCATAAGAAAAAAATAAGACATCCTCTATAGAGATACCTTGTCGAAGTAAAGCAGTCTCCGCGCTGAACGCGTAGGGTTACAGGAAAATTATTGCCCACGTAGGGACCTTCGCCACCATGATACCTTCTGGGCAAAGGATATCAGGGTAGGACGTTGAATGTTCCACCAAAGGTTAAGCATACCTTAGCACCTTGTGATAACTTGATTGTGCGATCAATTAGACACATTACGTCTAAACAAAAGATACATGCAATAACATAAGTGAAATAAAAATTTTACCAAAATATGTCTAACATGTCTTAAAAGTTGCAGATAACAAAGGTTCAAAACCTCGTAAAGCATTGTTTCGAAGAAGAGAGACATCAAAGCTAAAGAAGATACCTCAGTTGAGGACATAAAACAACAAAGAGTTTACTTAAATAAAGCTGGAAACGACAGAATCAAGGATAAGGAAGACGAGGAAAGACGACTCCGTCAGCCTGGCGTTCAGCTTCAGCAAAGGTATCATTGATGTAATCAATGGCCGAGTGCTCATACTGCAGCTTCATCCGAGAAGCCTGGGTCTCCAAATCAGAGGACGATTTTTGACGAAGCTCCATCATCTGGGAACTGAGCTGGTTATTGGCCTGTTGAAGTACCTCAACTTTAAACTTGGCAGCAGCATCGAATTTGCGAGCGATCTCCAACGAAGATACTTGACCCTCAAGACGATTAATCTTGACATTCGCTCCTACAAGCTGCTCCTGGAGACCTGTGGATGTAAGAGGGATAAGTAAAGAAAATCGGCAACAAGGGGCACAAAAAATGCTGCGGGAATAAAAGAAGCCCTAAGCTACCTCCAGCATGGCTAAGGGATTCTTCTAAACTATGCTGGGATTCGGCAAGATCCACCTCAGTAGCATCAAGATCCTCCATAAGGGTGTCTCGTTCGGTCCGGGGATCCTCAACATCAATCCGGAGCGAAGCATTCTCAGAGAATAAAACCTGGTAAACATTCTCTAACTTTTCCAATCTCTTAACCAAAGATGCATGGGACATGGAAGAAGGCACGGAACTAGCTTCAATAAGTTTGTTCTTAAGAGAGCAGACCTCATAAGAAAAAAACGTTACGTTCTGCAGTAACCTTAGCTAAGGAGACGCAGGCATCTTCGAAGTCCGTATGATACTTTTTACGGATAATTTCTTGAGTTGAGAGACGTTTCTCAACTAAGGCAATATCCTCCTTTTGCTTTAAAATGAGACCCTCTTTCCACTTAAGGGTTTCGTCACATTCTTTACGGAGCGAAGCCATCTACTTCACGAGATCTGCGTTATGAGCAGATTCAATAGAAATTTGGGCCTCCTTATGAACAGTCATGTTCATCAATCTGTCAGACTTCTTCTGATAATACCAAACATCGGAGGTCAACTTGGCTACCTGCTCCCGGAGATGTATAAGATCACTAGAGCTACGAGCTGACAGGCATAGGTTACCTCAGGACTATACTACCAAACAAAAGTGAAGACAAAGCTAAGGAAAATAAGAAACGAACCTATGACTTTGGAGGATTCGGCAGCCAGAGCGGAATTAGCGGACTTACGACCATCTTCAGCAGCCTTTGCAGTGTTATTTGCTCTCTCAAGGGCCAACAAACAAACCACTAGGGACCTCTGAGTTTTCCTCAGATCACTCTCTAGCAAAGATATCTTGGCAGCGGAATCAACATCACTAGAAGAAGGTTGTTGTGCGCTAGCAAGGGCATGATCTTGGCGGGTACGTTCCAACAAAGCACTCAAGTGAGTACACTTAGCCGTATAAAACTTGAACAAGGTGCAGCCAACGTCGATTTGTTTGCAAAGCTGCAAACAACAGAGCATAAGAACAAATGGAGGTTCCAAGCAAGGCATAAAACAACAAGGTAAGAATCACTTACTGAGAACAGCGAAAGACGAGAAAGGAAATCAGCGTAGGTGTCCATAAAGGCCTCCATCTCTTGGATGCTTCCCCTGCGGATTTCACCGAAGCTTTGGCTAAAGCGAAGGAAGTCTGGGTCAAAGAATAGCTCCTTGGCTACTTGATACTGAGCAGTTAAAGTATCCAACCTTGTAGCAACCTCCAAAGAATCAACCAGCCGATGACGATCAACTTCAGTAGAAAAGGGACCCTTCGAATCCCGCAGTATGGCTTCGAGGATGGCATCGTCAGAACTCCCAAGGCTCAAGTTTTCAGGTAACTTACCCTTCCCAAGATCTGTAAGAACCCCACCAGTTATTTGAGAACGAGCTTGGGGCACAGGCACTGAACCTTCACCACGACAAAGAGATGGCATGGTGGATGAGCTGGGGACAAAAGAAAACGCTTGACTAGAAGTACCACCTAAGTACATGTCACCAGCAGAAGGAAGATTACCCAGTACGGTCCAATCTGGCGACGAAGGTGGAGGCCCAACAGCCTTGCTAATAGGGGCAGTAGAGACAGACTGAGCACTTCCCAGGTAAGTAGGCGTAGCATTGAAGGAGAAGCTGGCAAGTGAAATCACAACCTTCTTCTTCGGCTGTGAGTTTGAGATACTGACCCTCACCACAGGAAAAGAGCCCTTCGTAAAAGAACCACTCGAGTGGAGCGAAGTAACAGGAGAAGACGGAAGACTCTTGGAAGATATCACCATGGCACTAGTGGTGGCCAAAGCAACACGCTGCAGATTACTTGGAGCAGAAAACGCAGGTACCTTCGATAGCAAAGCAGGAATAACAGCTGGGGTACCAACTTGGCTCACCAATAGAGAGCCGCCACCAACTTGAAGGTTATCACCTTCAACAGAACCAGCACGAATGGGGCTGGGGCTATCTTTGGAAAAATCTTTCTCAATGTCATCTAAGTGGGGACTAAGGGCGGTATCCTCGACGTCCTCCATATCTTCATCATCTTGCTCTTCTGCAGCAGCCTTAGGATCCTCATTGGACTCTTCAACATCGATCACAGTCTTCAACTTACCATTTTTCTTGGAAGACTATAAAAGAACACATGCGCAAGCTAAGGATCAGGGGCAAAATACTAGGAAACCTACGAGCACAAAGGTATGGCTATAATCCTTACCTCCGCAGGTGTTGGTATAGCTGCTTCAACCGAAGCCTTCCTTTTACTGGTCCTAGTAGCTACGGAGTTACCAACAGAGCCCGGAATAGTCCCAGCAGCAGAGCCCGTAGCAGTAGAGCCCGGAGCGGTCCCAACAGAAGAAGCAGGGGCAGACTGCAAATGAGCTATTAGAATACTGAGCAAAGGCTACAAAACAAAGATAAAACATTGGATAACTTCTGTAGAAAACGAATGTTACCTCATGAGAAGCAGCAGGGTTGAAAACCCAAGGCTGATATCCATCATACTTGGCAGGCAGAGAGAAAGTTGTACGAGGGATGCTGGGATCTGCGGTAGTAAAACCATAGGCCCAGGGACCCACCACACGAAGAGGAGTACGCGCCCAACGATCATCATGATCAAGACGGATGCGGTCAGGCTTCGGTAACAAAAGCTTAGCAGAGTAAGGGATGACAGTCAGACCAGTCTTGTCAATCTCCTCCAACAGACGAAGGATGTTGCCCTCCCTAATCTGCTTAGCAGTAACATGAATACAGCGGGGTCCAACACTCCAAGGAAGAAGGTTACTTTTCTGAATGGCATCAGCATAGGTAGCATTGAAGTTGGCAGGGGTATAATCCTCTCGCTTAGACCTCCCAGGAGCAAAGGGGTCATAAGACTTCAAAGTAGTCTTACCCTTGCTACGGTACCAACACTCTCGAAGGGCACGCCAATAATTACCAATATATTGCATGATCCCCCAGACTTGAGTTTTGTTCACCGGGTCATCCCTGGTAGACAAAACGTCATAGTAGAAAGGATCCTTTCTACTAAACAGAGGCAGGAGCATACCTGATGAGATTTTGAAGTTTGTTGTAATAAAAGGTTCGTTGAGACTTGTGAAGATTCGAGTTTTTAAATTTAATAAAAATATACAATAATATTACAAATGGTGCAAGAGGTACTGGAACTAAGAATTCGGCCAATTTTCATAACATAAGGTTCAATTATTTATTCTCAACAATTTTAGCTCAAGAAATGTAAACATGGACTCTTATTTTTGCCAAAGTAGATTCTAAAAACATTAGTTATAAATCGTAAGCATGGGACATCAAACATCTAAGCAAGCATGACCCATCTAATAAAATAATAACTAATTAATCAAAATCATATTTCAATTAATATTAGTGCAAAAGTCATAAAATAAATTTACCCATGTATGAAGTTCGGCCTCCTCCGTCGTCCCAGTGTTGGGGTTTAACTCATCATGTCGAAAACACACTCAAAATATGTATTCATGACTCAAAAAGTGTTTACAAGAAGAGAAAATAATGAAACAGGAAATCTGCAACAGCACAGGTGCGTTACAGACCGACTGTTTCAACTCTCAACTGTTATGATCAAGATAATCGTTACAAATCTGAAGATAAATGTTGCAGAAGAGGTTGAAGAAATTGTTACAATGAAGATAAATGTTGCAAACCAGTTGAATAAACTGTTACAACGAAGATAAATGTTGCAAACCAGTTGAAGAAACTGTTACAACCAGTTGAAGAAACCGTCGATGTTTCCCTGTTCTTCACGAGCAGCAGCAACAACAACAACAGAGTTCTGAAAACTCTTGATTCATGCCTCCTGAGCTCTCCCCTCAACCCCAAACTCTCGACCACCCTTCTATGGAACCTTGTGACTCTATTTATACACCAAAAGCCTAAAAATCACGCGTCAATTACAAAAAATAATTCTCATTTACTCCCATGCATGGAAAAGAATAATTTCCATTTTTTGATTAATTACGCGTCTAATCTCGTGCTGCACACACCAGGAACATTCCTTCACGTCCCAGAATAAGTTAGGCACGCAGAAGCCACAAGAAAACTTCCCAAAATTACCAAAAATTCTGAAAATATCTTACGGGAATATCACTCATGTTTTGCTCTACACTTGAATTCTAACCAATTCTGGTCGAAACCAAAGACCATACCACGTTTCTATGGGTCCTAGGAATGATCCCAATCAATTCCATCCCTTTAGTCTCTCTGAAATGACTCCAAAAATCTGATTGAAAATCTTCCAGGGATAAACATCATTTTCCCGCCTTTTTTTTGTTTTTGAACGTGAAGGAGAAGGGGGTGCCCCTTATCCGTTGCTGGAGTCCGAATAACAATGTCCCTTGGGTGCCTTTAGACAACTTTTCGAGCCGATTTTTCCAAAAATGTTTATTACCCAAAAATACCTACAAACACATAAAACACCATAATAAGTACAAAAATGGGTACTAACAATATACACAATAGAGATGAAAATAGACACATAAATGCGTCTTTCAATACCTACGGCCAACTGGCCGACACTAATCAAAAGATTGTTCTCATCATAAGGGAAGCTTCGAATCATGGATTCAGTGAGAACATCAGGGCCATCAACAAAAGAGATATCAAATTTGTGCAAACGGAAGGACTTGGAGATCTCAGTCAAAGACAAGTTAGTATAACTATCTTTGTCACGAAGCTGCAATCGTTGGAGTTCAAAATGAGGTGGAGGGGGAGGAAGATCCTCAACAACAACTTCTTCTACCTTAGTTTCCACGGCTACCTCAGGCCCCTCAGGTATCTCACCATCCTCAGGGGGTGAAGAGGGCATAGCATCCGGATGATCCATCCACGGAGGAGGCTCAGTCGACGACCTAAACCTCGGATCTTTACGCGCAGGCTTCTTCGGAAGTCTCATAATTCCTAGCACCAGCAGGAAGAACAATGCTTCAACAATGGCAGGCAGAAAATTGCAGTTGACTCAAAAACACATTTGGGGCAAAAGCAAGCATACTTTGGGCATGGGTTTAATTAAACCAACCAAAGGAAACGGTTCAATCCAATCTTAAGATGAGATGAAAGATTTTTCACCACTATGGGCAAAATTGTAGGCGAAAAGGATCATGGCATAGTCATGGCGAAATCACAAAATGGAAAATAACCCATGCTATCAAACAACACGGAGAAGCATAAAAAGACTGAAATTTGCACATGCAGGATGAAAGTAATATCGGCAGCCAAAGAAGCAAAACATGGAGAATACAGAGCGAGACATGGAGAGTACAAAATAGTTACAAGAACAGTGCATACGGACCTGTTGATGATGAACGAGGACGAGCTTTCGAAGACCTAAAAGGAAATCGACAGTTAGAGCAAAAGGAGACGAAGAAGATGTTTGATAAATGGAGAGAGAGCTACAGATCGTGAGAAGAAGAGAAAAGTTAATGAAATTCCTTCTTTATTCTCCTCTTATAGGCGGCTAGAGAATCCAAAAACTTGGATGTCCCGAAATTCAAGGGGAAGTTATTGCATGAAAGGACACATGGGGACCACCCAACCGGTACGTGCAAAAATGGAGGCGTTACGGAAGTTTTTTCTTCCAATCCTACCAAACGGTAGAATATGAAAGAAAATGGGCAAACTCTGAATACCAATATTCTGCGGAGCATGTGTCACAGTTTCAGTGGTCGCATGCAAGATAACTGTATATCCCTCGCTATACAGAGGAACCCACTACAAAAATATTGATTTTTAGTGACACCACAGAACCGTGGCAGTTGATCAAAAATTCGTTGCAAAAAGTAGTTTGCCACGACAGTCATCTCGTGACAAATAGTCCCGTGGCTAAAACTATTTGTCACGACATCAGCCACGGTTTTTTTACGTGGCTAATAATGTGAGAGAATTTACCACGGGTACCATCGTGGCTAATAATTAGTTGGATGCCACACGTATGTGGTTATTAGCGACGATGTAAGCCACGGTTTTCATGCGTGGGTGTTGCTCTATATCATTTTCTGTAACAGGATTTCACTGTAGTAGTTTAAAAGATGATATAAACAATATTTACTTCAATTTCAAAAAAAATATATATTCATTAAAAAGAAAAAATACACCAAGTACTACATGGTTGTCTGATTGCTTACATTCAACAAAAGGAAATAAAAACCCATTTCGAGTCTGATACAAGTTTCAAGAGAAATTTAAATTGAATATGCAAAAACAAAATCCTTCAATTATCACTGATGGATTTCTTACTTCCAAAGTTAATTATCATATATCTTCCAACATAGCCTTGAACATAATATCTTTCAATGAAATTGACCTGCAAAATGCAAAATGTAGACATCAAACCTGATATCAATGACAAATAACACAAAAAAGTACCCCTGTATACAACATTGAGGCGGTCTAAACTATATTGAGGCGATCTAAGAAGATATAGAATCATAGGGACAAAAATTTCAACCAACTATATTCTCTCACGTACACCTATGGATTCAAACAAGTACAAATATCCATAAATTCAATCCATGGCAGGAAAAAAAACAACAAGAAAATCAGAATAGTCCGAAACCAGTACACGCATTTCCTAATAATTTAATATATATATATATCATCCACTGGTGTATGCAAATATTAAGATGGTTGGCGAGCTATTTGGCTAACGATAATGTAAGTGTGTGTCGTGACAGGTCATAGTTATAGATTATAGACTTATAATTTCAAGTTTAACGTTGTGCATATTATCACTGCTATGGGTAATCATCTCACGATAGTATCATTTCATTTTAATGCCAAACATCAACATACTTTATTTAGCGCATTATACTGTAAGGTACATATCTTCTTAGGAACACCTTTAAATTAAAAATATCACATGTGAAATTCCCATACTAGGTGAACACTTAGTATGTTAGAACTTGCACCAGTATATCAAACCGTAACGTTACGACCAATACAGCATATCGACGATTCATGGTAATATTTAAATGGAATGAAACTTTTTATATACATGTATAGCATCTAGCATAAAATATAGTATATCAATGCATAAAGTGGTTTATCAACAAAAAAAAAATGCATAAAATGTAGATATAGACACATCATTTAAATGAACGTAGGCTTACAATGACATATTATGTGGTTTTAGGCATCCTCCACTCACTTTCACCTGCCTAATAGCTTAACTAAGACTTTGAATAATTAGCCTATAAACCACTTTAAGTAAGCTGCAGGCTATGAATAACTGCTCACTACCTAGCAGTTATATGAAAATTAAGTAAGCTGCAGGCTTGCACGATCAAATCCGAAAGGCACTAAAATAAAATACCACATATTAGGATGGATGTTTTTGGCATAGAAGGCACTTGTACTGCATGATGCAGTGTTCCTTTCGATTAGAACTCAGATGAGAAACAAAAATAAGTTCGCTTCTCTTTCCCTAATCTCCTCCATAGCTAACTGATGAACATGAAGATAGGTTGATTCTTTTCACAATTCCATGAAACATGCACTCATAAATACTGAAATCTGGGTTTGAAATTTTACTCGATTTTACTCATAATAACTAGATTAGTACTGCAGCAGTGGGGGCCGACTAAGAAACTAACCAGACTAAAAATCAAGCGAGTGACATTCGAAAACAATCTGAATTTAAGCAATATTAGCAAAACAATCTAAATTTGTATGTAAAAATCATAATTCTTCCATCATTCCTATCTATTCTCCCACCAAACCAACCACCATTGACTTCAATCCCATATTCTATCTCTAGGAAGCAAACACGTACACCAACTCTTTTACTGTCAAATAAACCTACTGATCCCCAATTTTTCACAAGCAGAATTCAAGACTGGTCTTTACTAGACTCCTAGTATATTCAGCACAGTAAATTAAATTTATCAATGAGGTAAGAATTCAACGTTGATCTTTACTACACTCCTAGTATATTCGTGCAGTAAAAACCATGAAGTTGATACCATCATAAGATTAACTGTTGGAGAGGAGCAATTATTTGGCACATACAACTGACAACGAAGAGTAGCTTACCAACCCAATATTTAGCATTTGTTGAATTGAACAACTACTTTTCTCGAATTCAGAGTAGTAAAGTCCGTTGTCACCTTCAAAAGAACAATTAAGTATTAAACGGACAACATAAGGAGAGTCCTCTGTACATAATTGCCTATGAATTCCCATAAACTACAGTTCAAACTTCCACTTGAATGATGATTGGGATATTGAATGTCTTAACACCCGTTGAAATCGATTATGGCATTTCTTTACGTAGTTGGATATTCATATAGAGGACAGATACAACTAGCTCAATTTATGCAAGTTTTTTGGAACGATTTTCGAAGTTCGGAAATGTCAATATATCACCTATGCTTAATATAACACCTATGCTTGAACTAAGTACACCCTCGTAGCGAAATCAAATTATTACAGAGGCCATAGAAAATTAACCATTTCCCACTTGGTTAAGTCTGTCATATATGAAAATCGTGATAATTTGTATTCATTTGTTTTAACTATAGATTTCCGTACCTATAGGGCAACCTAGTTTCCTGATTGTTAAAAGCAAGACAGATTTACGTTACATTTACATTTCTTTTGGGGCCAGAAACCCATGGTGGGGATGTGCCCAATAGCTATAAGTTAACAACAAGGTATACAAGGAGGATAATGAGAGCAACTTGAACTGAAATATACAAAGAGACATTTTGTCGAACATTTCACATACTTTTAAGAAAGTAAAAAAGAAACAGACATCATTCTGAATTTTTTACAAAGAAGTCAAAAAAATTAGGGAAGAATATACCTTCTAAAAGCACCACTGCGTTAAAAATCAAAACTGTTATGCGACAACAACAACAAACAAACAAACAAACAAACAAACAAACAAACAAGAAGAGATTGATGATATAAAGATTTCTTGTTTGTTCCGCGTTTTGTTCGCAAAGTAGTGATTTCAGATTTTGATTCGAATCGTATTATTCAAAAATTAATATCACAATTCATTAGCAAAACGATTCAAACATACCATGCGTGTCTGTTTTCAAAAATTTCGACTAAACTACGATTTTAAAAACTATGCACCAGGAATTAAAAGGAACAAGAGATTTAATTTCTTACCAGCCTAGGGAGTTACAATTTGAGCACAAAATCGATAATGTCCGGATTCTTTCCTTATTCCAAATCTGATCCAATATCATAAAACGGTTTAGAAGATAAATTCTAAAGCAGTGTAAAATAATTGAAGTAGATCATACAGAAATAATACTACTTCAAAAACCCTAGTTTGAGAAAATCAAAATAAGAAGATCCAATTCTATAAAAAAAAACCAAATTACCTGAAATACTTCCTTCCCTGCAGAGGGTTTCAAAGTATTGATCGTAATATTCATCATCGAAGAAAGAGGAGAGTTGAGGGAGGTGGGAGAAACTAGAGGAACTGGGGAGTTATTTCTTTAGATGGGGATCGTGGTTTTTTTGGGAGAGGTTTAAGGGAATTACTAGCCACCCCTCAATACTTATTATTCTGAAACAAGAGGCCCGCTATACCTACGGCCCACTCTGTCGTGGGTAGAAGACTTGTGACAGACTAATACCTTCTAAAGCTAGAGACGTGGCAAGTAGGAATCATGTCGTGGAAAGTGAGTGACCTATTTTCCACGGTTACCTATTTAGCGTGGAAAAATGTGATAAATAGCCACGAATATTCAAATCCGTGGCAATTGAACCTTCACAAAAATTCATTAATTTTGTAGTGACCTGAGTAGCAGAAGACACCTTCGCAGATCTACTTTATCTTATCCCAAGAAGGGATACCTCGACGGCCAAGATAGAAAAGTAAAGCCTAGTCTAGAGAGAGGCAGCTGGCGAAGGGACGGGGGTAGATGACATATCTAATCAGCATTAAATGCACAAATCTCTTATCTATACGCTTAATCAAAGCACGTGGAGAGAGATAATGTGGCAGAGTCTGATTGGCAAAGGTTAGCGGTGAATGAAGGTATAATCTGTACTGAGGCTGGTGTTGATGGTGGTTTTCGGTTCAGGGCTAAAATCGTGAAACCCTGTATTTAATACATTGTCATCATGCAAAGGAACAAAAGCCATTTGAAAGTGATGAGTGCATAAACCTCTTCACTTACATATGTATTGGGCAATTCAACATATTTATGAAATTTATCCAGAATGGTGCGTGAAGCAACAATCCCAGATATTTTGTAAATTTTAATCTATTGCATTATTCACTAATGCATGACCTGCCTGGTATTTTCCTATGCTATGTTCCCATCCGAACTCTCAATATTGGCATGACATGACGATTATGTTCACTCGCAGCGGAGTAGCATGAATCTCCCAAAATGTCAGTATTGAGACCTGCATGAAAACACTCACGTAGGCTACACCACTCTCTGATAAAGAGATCAGCGTGTTTACACACTTTTTAATTAAAAGTTAGAGCGGTCGAACGCGTTTAAATTCCTTAAGGAAAATCTAGACTGTCCATATCAGTCTCAAAAAACGATCACGGCCACACGATTTGGCCACATAATTCAACAAGCCTAGCCTACTCCTAGCGGAACTAGGCGATCATCATGATAAACACCGGTGGGCCCACTAACATCCCGACCGGTCGAAATCCCTTTAGCTCATCCGCTACACCCTCAAACGCTAGCCAGAATATGGGTGATCGTGCTGTTAAAAAAGAAAGCTCAAACGAGCTAGACCGACAATGACGATCTTAAAATCATCACATCCGTCCAACTTATCCAGCCAATTTGGACGGCTTAGATTGAGTTTTGGGCAATCAAAAAGGTGCCAACATGATCACCGGCCACCCAACTCAATCCCTGGTCGATCGACCTACCCACGGCACACAAAGAGCGCATGGAATCGCTTGCTCAAAGAAGGATGAACGCGTTGTTTTGGAAACCCTCACTTGCGTTGCGACAACACGCTACTATCGCAAATCGATCACAACCATCCATTTTCACCGGCCAAACCGAGTGGCTTAGATTCAATTTCAGGCAGCACCGAAGATATTAGCGTGCTCGCTGGCAACCAACCTTTGCATATGGCCGATCGGCCTGCTCAAACTAGCGCCCAACGCTTTCAATCGATCATTCAAAATAGGGTTGGCCACACGGCTTCTAAACCCTAATTTAAATCAACGGCAGTTGGCAACTGCCGCAAATCATCTCGTCCATCCAACTTCGCTAGCCTTGTCAGATGGTTTAGATTTATTTTCAGGAGGCCAACAGGGTAACGCTGTGATCATCGGTCACCCCTTCTCCACAGGGAGCGATCGACCAAATAGTAGTTCACCCATAAGGTTCTCAAACGATCGCCCAAAGGTGGCCGGTCATGCTACTTTTTTAAGACGTTCAAATCGCGACTAATTTGAACGAGCTCTAAAACAACGATGTTTCCTGCACATCGATTATTTTCAGCTGCTTGTTTAAAAGCGATGTTTTATAAATATCGATTTCACAAATAATTTATTATTTGACCTAAAAGCACTATGTGCTGCTTTTAGCGGCGATTCTCATGACTTCACCCATTTACTCGAGACATCAAACATGTCACAAACTGGGGGATGCTCACTGGGGTATTGGTCTGGCGGTTTACAGCGTGCGGCGTGTGATAGATGCATTATTGTGTCTAATATGTCTCAATTGTATATATTGTTAGTATTCGATTTTTTATTTATTTTGTTATTTTATGTCTTTGTAGGTATTTTTAGAGAAATAAGCTCTTGCGGCGAAATTGGCTCTTAAAGTGATGTTTTACACCCCAGGATAGAGTACTAAAGGCACCCCCAGAATGCACCGGAAGCACCCTAGAAATACACCGGAGGAACCCCGAAAAAGTGTTGAAAACACCCCAGAAAAAGTGTTAAAGGAACCCACCAAAATTACTAAAGGCACCCTCAAAATGGATAAGGGAGCCCCAAGGCAGCCGAGCTGTTAAAGGCACCCGCGTTTTTGATTCAGGGCACCCCTTCTTCTTAATTTGAATTTCTTGTTTTTCCGGGAAATCATTTCATTCACTGGCAGAATTTCGATCAAAGATGTGATGGGGTTGGAGGTAGATTCAAGGGCTGATTTTTGATGGGTAGTTGTGATATGACCTAATAAACATGTTTTGGGCTTTAGTTTCGACTGAATTTGGCTAGATAATCCAAGAGTTGAGAACAGGGCAGTTCGTGCATGGAAAAGATATTCACAGGATTTGGAGAAGTTTGAACGAGTTCTGTGCAAGTTTGTTGGCTCGAGCAACACTTTGGGGCGTGGCAGAGATAAATATGACAATTTGGCAGCTTCAGAATGCGTGGAGAAATCAAAAATCTGAATTATTTCCTAAACAGGCCGTGAAGAATAATGGAGAATTATATGAAGTTATTACGTGAGATTTCGATGTTGTTGGGTTATAAATAGTTGTTGGGGACTCAGAGAAGGGGTGTCGAGAGTTTGGGGAGCTTAGGAGAGCCAGAGAAGAAGAAATCACGAGTTGCAGAAACTCGGGTTCTGCTGCTGCTGCTGCTGCAGAACTGAAGAACACGAAGAACAAAAGCCTGTAAAGGAAAGTCGTTGAAAACTTTCGCTTAAATGCGACAGTTCCCAACTCCTTTCCAGCGACCGCGGAACAGAGTCTACAGCACTTCTCTTGTATCGTTCATTTTGTGACGATTTTTGTGCGTCGCAAATTACTATTTTTCACCATTTTCTCCGTTTTCACCATTGTAAACAATTTTTGAGCAAATAAAAAATATTTTGAGAGTGTCTATAATATGAGGAGCTAAACCCCAACACTGGGACGACGGAGGAGGCCGAACTTCATACATGGGTAAATTAGTTTTATTCTTTTTTATGACTTTTGCACTAAAATTAATTGAAATATGATTTGATTAAATTGGTTGTCATTTGATTAGATGGGTCATGCTTAGCTTAGGTGATTTGATGTCCAATGCTTAACATTTACAATCAATGTTTTGAGAATCTACCTTGGCAAAAATAGAGTCCATGTTTATATTTCTTGAGCTAAAATTGTTGAGAATAAATAAGTGAACCTTATGTTATGAAGATTGGCTAAATCCTTAGTCCCAGTACCTCTTGCACCAATTGTAATATTATTGTATATTTTTATTAAATTTAAAAACTCGAATCTTCACAAGTCTTAGAGTTCGAATCATTTTTACTACAATTTCAAAATCACATCAACGTGCAACGCGCCCATTACGAGAAAGTGTCAAGAGAGGACGGACGGTTAACAGCAATGGAAGTATTGGGTGAAAGTGTGACCAAGTTTTCCCTCGTAATGGAAACATGGTGATCACCACTTTTTACACAACCCTACTTCTCCACTGCTTAATCACCTCCACTTCCTACGAGATCATGGGTGCGCTCAATGACTTGTATAAATAGGATTTTAACCTATTTCAACACAGAACACAAGTGTTATCAACACAAGTATCCAGAAAACACCGTGAACTAATAGCTCACATTCTGCAAGCCAGTTCTACATTCTGATACAAGTCATAAAATAGCCACACCTTCATAATTCAACATTCTGATCTCAACACCTTCTTCTCTTCCCTCTCTAAGATCAACCCTTCTCCTTCACTTTGTGACCGAATTGAATCTGGAACGGCCATTTCTTGGTTTAGGCCAGAGTCTTACAGATTGATCTCTCGAACTTAAAAGTAATCCTGTGCAGTACATTTGTTTAGGGTTTGAATTCGTTTCTCATCAACACACCCAAATTTACCAAAAACAGCAGAATCAGTTTTTACCCCAAAGCAACTGGCGACCACAGTGGGAGATTAATCTCTCGGTTGCAAGAAATTAATTTAAATCCTCATTTCAATCTAGAACGGGTAGATCTTAGTTCTAAACTCAGGCACTAATTCGATCTCATTGCAATCACCAATCCCAACTTCCTCTCCGTGATGTATCCCTACCATCCAAATTCTCCGGAGGTCACAGATGATCGAAACCCAATTCCCATGGAAGGCATGGCTAGTATATTAAAAGATGTCCTCACAAATCAAGCTGATATCTCCGAACGGAAAAACGAGACACTTTGTCTCTTAAGGAGCATAGCAAACCGGTTGTGGAAGGAGTCGGCAAGCATTTATCCGGGGAACACCATCAATGTTAAAGAAAACACCAAAAATGTTGAATCTTTACCTAAAGTTTGCGCCCCTGCCAACAACGATGCAGGCGGAATACGTAGCCACGTCGGACATGAATAGAAAGGAAACAATCAACAAAATCCAGCCAACAACAAAGAGCCGAAACAGTTTCACAGGGGAAGGGACTCGCCAGGAGTGTCACAATACCTGCAGGATAAGGGTAAGGAACCGGCTTATGAAGCTTTGTTGGAAAATATATATCTCAAGACCCTCGCAGAAGTTCAAAGAGTTGTGCAACAATCCACAACCACGACCGCTCTAACTCTACCAAACAGAGAAGCACCTGAAGAAGGGGAAATTTACCAAGGCCTCCTTGAAGACAAGAACTGCACAAATGAATGGTACTCGATTCAACCACATCATAGTGCTATTATCACCGATGCAGGGTCCTCGAAAGAGGCTGTACTTCAGCAAAACCTCCAAGCTAAGTGATCCGCGTCTATGTCGATGCACACTCACGCCTCAACTCCGCTCTTAAAACGAGCTTCGTACCGAAGCCCATAAGAGTTCTCTCGACAACAACCGCTAACACGAGAGAAACCAGACTCAGGATACCCGCCCTTCCCATTTCCAATGAGTAAGGTTCTGGAGTTACTAGAAGTTTGGGTGCAAGACGGGGTAGTTCAATTACCTCTTGTATGGCGTCCGCCAACTGATCGGGAGATGATAGATCCGAGATATTGCCATTACCACAGGTTCATCCATCACCCTACCAGTGAATGCAACGGCCTGAAACGCATTGTCCAGGAGAAAATTAATTCAATGGAGTTGCGTCTATGAACAAGAAATCTTCCCTTTCTCCACAAGTAAACATGTGTAGTTTCACAGAAGAGATCAAATTAACTGGGGACTTTTTAGAGGCATGTTGCAACAACTTGGATCACAACTTGGATTTTAAGCAATTATCCGGGAGAGCCCAGTTTCGTTTGTTGGAACCTCGTTGACAAGTAAGTTTCGTTAAACGATTATTTGCACAAAAGATCTCTTGGAAATTTGTCGGGGAATCGACGCACGCGTCCCATTTCGAGAATGAAGTCAATATCGTTCTCAATCTCCGTGTTATATTTTCTTCTACATGTTTTCCTTTTCGTGCAATGTTTGCAATTCTTCATGCAACTTCTCTAGGTTGCATTACTTACATTCAAAAAAATAGAATTTGTAGTCGACCCAAGCATAATTCCTTTCAGAAAACTATTCGTGAATTATCCCAAAAAACAAATTCAAATATTTTCATAAAAAACAATCACTTGTTAGTCCAAAACCAGAAAATCAAACCATGAAAGGAATTCCTCACGTCACTCAAAGATACCTAAAAAAAAGGGAAAGCGTAAAGTATTCAAGGGAAGTCATCCAACAATGGCTCATTCTTCTTGGCGAAAGCATCCTTCATGTTTTGGAGAGCGGTCTGCTTCAACTTCAACTCCTGGGATAACTTCTCAACTTCTGCCTCCTGTTGGTTAATAAAATATGCGGAAGGAACTTCAGCCATTTCAGTTTGCAGTTTTTGGATTTCGGAAAATCCTTCACAGAACCAGGAGGCGTTGAACTCAAAGTTCACAAACATATCTCGATGGAACTCCCAGTTTATGAACTACGTCCTCAGAAACGGCGCACCCAGTCGCGCTGCATATGTCATGAATGGAAGATAGAGCTTCCTCGACACGTTTAACCAACGAGAGGCGACTTTTAATCTTCTTAGTCGTAGAAATGTGCCTGTGCTTCTTCCATATCTTGGTATACAACTCCGCTTTCTTAGCCGGCACGTTGAATCCTCCAACCAACACGTGGTCTGTGAAGGGGACATCAAAAGGGGGATCGAAAGTGGCTCCAACAACGTGATGCACAACTAATTTTGTATCATTCCCGAGAGGTTCTTTGGAGGCGATCACATCTACATCCATGGACGCAACGTATCCATTCCCATCAGGAGGGGCATCATCATCATCCATCTCTACCTCAAGATTGTTTTCCGTTACGGTTTCGACCTGCAATATCACTGGTCAATGTTTGTTTCACATCAAGGGATGAATTATTTTCAGAAAATGTATAGAAGACATACCATCTCATCTTATGGCTCGCTAGAATGATCAGACTCTCTACTACGCTTAGAAGTGCTTCTTTCATCGCCGTCGGAGCCTGAATCTCGTTCGTCCTCAGCTTCCTCCTCGAGAGACTCAGTATCACCTTTCTCTTCTGAAGGCGCTGTGTTGTAGCTGCGTGCGGGTCTAGCAAAAGCATTCACATTCTCGAAACCCTGATTTTTTTTAAAGAGGAAGATGTTTAATGAGGCTGGTTCAAAATGATTAAAATCAGCTGGTTAAGAGGAATCACATATGTACCTGCATATTGGAAGAATTAAAAATTACCAGAGCTGTTAAAGTCGTTCGAATGCCGCCTGGACGCGTCTTTGACCTCGTCTCTTTCTCCTGGGGACTGGCCCTAGTCCGTTTTCCCGAAGGAAGCGGCTTCAACAGCTTGTGTCGTTTCAAAGTCTCAGGAGAAGGCTTGTCACGCGGAACTGTCACAACTTCTTCCATGAATTTCTGAAAAGATAAGAGCTCTTCTCTCCAGAATTCCTTGTACTTATCAGTCGCCACTGGTTTTCTTCTTGGGAGCAAGAAGGGAAGGCTTATCTTTGTGGCGAAGAGGCTAGCATCAAAAACAGATGGCAAAAGCTCCGCTGAGGGCGTGGACGGGCGAAAAAACGGGACACCCTGATCAAATCCCATATGACGGGCGGCCCTGTCAATGTTATACGAAACTACAGTAAATGATCCATTAAAGAAAGACGGAATATATCCCGGCGTGCAGCTTCGCATGAATATGATCTCTTCAAAACTCATATCCTTTCCGTCAGTGTGCAACACTATATCAAGATCGGCGACAAAGGTTTTTGGCTGAACTATAGAAGAATGAACCGGTTCCCACGGACGAAAATCTATGGCATGCACGTTGTCGAAAAAATTGATAAGCTTTAACCCAGGCTTTGGGCGCCTCTTCTGCCAACGTAGTATTCTGGAACCTCCATATAAACTGGAGAACGAAGCTGCAGGGACAGGAGCATAACCTTTAAAGTGCTCCCATAAGCATGCTTGGAGAAAAGCAATGTGGAGATGCGACTCCACCTTCATATATCCATTGGAAGCATACATGTCCGCTACCAGAGAATCCAGATGAGAGTACAAAGACCCAAGGAACAAGTTGCCTAGGGGAGGACTACGCCTTTCGCCAGCTTAATATCAAACATAACGAGCTTCCGTCTTATAGTCTTCTTACCAGAGCCATCATCAAAAACGTCTCTGGACAGCCACAAGGATAAAAACGCAGCAACACTGAGTACATCATCCAATACGTGGCCTACTCTCGGTTTCGTAGGAAACCATTCAAACACCCACCAAGTATAAAAGCATTTTTCATCATTTTCCTTCTGATTATATCCTTCCGCCTTATTCACTAGAGTGGCGAACATCACCTCTTCTTCAGCGGACAACTTAAAGTCAAGATTCCCTGCAACTGGAAGACTCAACAAAACGGCTACACTTTCTAAAGTGATGGTCATTTCTCCCCATCTACATATGGCCGTGTGCGTGGAAGGACACCATTGAGAAATGAAAGTGATCAAACCTGCAGCATCTTTCTTAATATGAAGTGTTGCAGATGCCATGACAGCTTCAACAACTTGTACTTTAGTCAGGTTATTTTTGATACGCTCATTGCTCAGCATATGCCTCATCCATCCTTCATAAGAGCGTAGCGGATTATGGAAAATTTTGAAATCAATAGGAGAAGCTGGATACTCTTTCTTCTGGAGACAGAACCTCATCACACGCACTGGAGAAACTGACGGAGCAGCCCCTTCGTTCTCTGAACCTATAAGGAGGGTTATCTTATGACCATGATGAGTTCTAATGTTCGGGTAAGGCATGACAAAGAGCTCGTCATCAATGTTTGGCATATCTTTGGAGTTGTTGACACTTCCCAACTTAGCGGCAGCAACATTTCCATGTGACATCTTAACGAGAATTCCTTACGTTCACTTTCAAATAACTACAATGAAGCAAAACAAAAGGAGTCACTACTTCATGCTAAAAGAGGAATCATGCACACAACTTCTTGTCAAAATTCAACGTAATCACTAATAGTTGAAGCTAAGAAGATGGGGAATTACGTGGATCACAAACTAGCATGGAAGAACCACACGTAAAAAAAAAATTAGCCGCGAGATATACGCCCACGGCCTGGTTACACCCGCAGCTGGTTCGAGTGAGGACTTACGGCCCTCGAAAAAAAAAAAAATCGTGGGTATTGCACCCACGGTCAAAACCTAAAAGCTAGGTTTTTTCAAAAAAAAAAAAAAAAGTAGGAGAAAGCAGCGGCACTTACCTCAAACCTTCCTGCTAGCCTTACTATGATCCTGTTGTTGTTGATCACCTTTATTAATGCTATCAATCCTCGCTACAATGATACCAACAAAAGAGGATTCACTCGAATAGGGTTTCAAAACCATGGAAGGGAGAGAACGAAGTACTTACCCTGCTGATGGCGAACGGCTCGTGGTGAAGCTGTTGGCGGTGACAACAACGGAGCACCAGCTGATAGGGAATTGAAGCGAGCAAATAATAAAAGGAGGAAGAGTTAACGCCCTTTTTATGTACATGGTTTTGGAGTTCGAGCAGGAGGAGGAATCCCTCTTGGATTCATGCACGGATGGTCGGGCCCTTAGAACCAACTCACGGACGAACTGGCGGCGCAACGACATCGATTCCACTAGCCGCACGGTCCCATGCTCGAGAAGCAATTGAGCCTCTCCTGGTAACTTCCATCTTCTTGACCATGTTAATTTCATCTCTTTGTCTGTCACCATCAATTGCTTACCCCACAATAGTGTCACCATTACGTGTTAAGCAGGGGACTTAATGTTGATGGTGGTTTTCGGTTCAGGGCTAAAATCGTGAAACCCTGTATTTAATACGCTGTCATCCTGCAAAGGAACAAAATCCATTTGAAAGTGATGAGTGCATAAACCTCTTCACTTACATATGTATTGAGCAATTCAACATATTTACGAAATTTATCCAGAATGGTGCGTGAAGCAACAATCCAAGATATTCTGTAAATTTTAATCAATTGCATTATTCACTAATGCATGACCTGCCTGGTATTTTCCTATGCTATGTTCCCATCCGAACTCTCAATATTGGCATGACATGACGATTAATGTTCACTCACAGTGGAGTAGCATGAATCTCCCGAAATGTCAGTATTGAGACCTGCATGAAAACACTCACGTAGGCTACACCACTCTCTGATAAAGAGATCAGCATGTTTACACACTTTTTAATTAAAAGTTAGCGCGATCGAACGCGTTTAAATTCCTTAAGGAAAATCTAGACTGTCCATACCAGTCTCAAAAAACGATCACGACCACACGATTTGGCCACGTAATTTAACAAGCCTAGCCTACTCCTAGCGGAACTAGGCGATCATCATGATAAACACCGGCGGGCCCACTAACATCCCGACCGGTTGAAATCCCTTTAGCTCATCCGCTACACCCTCAAACACTAGCCAGAATATGGGTGATCGTGCTGTTAAAAAAGAAAGCTCAAACGAGCTAGACCGACCATGACGGTCTTAAAATCATCACATCCGTCCAACTTAGCCAGCCAAGTTGGACGGCTTAGATCAAGTTTTGGGCAATCAAAAAGGCGCCAACGTGATCACCGGCCACCCAACTCAATCACTGGTCGATCGACCTGCCCACGGCACACCAAGAGCGCATGGAATCGCTTGCTCAAAGAAGGATGAACGCGCTGTTTTGGAAACCCTCACTTGCATTGCGACAACACGCTACTATCGTAAATCGATCACAACCATCCATTTTCGCCGGCCAAACCGAGTGGCTTAGATTCAATTTCAGGCAGTACCGAAGATATCAGCGTGCTCGCTGGCAACCCACTTTTGCACATGGCCGATCGGCCTGCTCAAACTAGCGCCCAACGCTTTCAGTCGATCAGTCAAAATAGGGTTGACCACACGGCTTCTAAACCCTAATTTAAATCAACGACAGTTGGCAACTGCCGCAAATCATCTCATCCATCCAACTTCGCTAGCCTAGTCAGATGGTTTAGATTTATTTTCAGGAGGCCAACAAGGTAACGTTGTGATCATCGGTCACCCCTCCTCCACAGGGAGCGATCGACCAAATGGTAGTTCACCCATAAGGTTCTCAAACGATCGCCCAAAGGTGTCCGGTCATGCTACTTTTTTAAGACGTTCAAATCGCGACTAATTTGAACGAGCTCTAAAACAACGATGTTTCCTGCACATCGATTATTTTCAGCTGCTTGTTTAAAAGCGATGTTTTATAAATATCGATTTCACAAATAATTTATTATTTGACCTAAAAGCACTATGTGCTGCTTTTAGCGGCGAGTCTCATGACTTCACCCATTTACTCGAGACATCAAACATGTCACAAACTGATCGCTGTCGTATGCGTCAATAATAAATTACCTTCTCACTACTCAAAATATAAAATATAGCAAGGGCAAGAAAGGATCGTTCCCACAGAGAGGTCTTGGGTTGTCAACATGTTTCGGTTTCTCAAATAACAATTGGGGGGTTTTCTTATTTTATGTAAACTAAAAGTAAAACAAGTAAAATAAACAAGCAAATCAAAAATATGTGAAAGTATTGGTCAAGGATTTCATCTTCATTCACAAACATGTTCTTGTCATAATAATTAGAATTGATATTTAATCTCTCATTATCAAAAGCCCTAAGATACCTAGTCGAAAGAATATCCCGCAATTTCCTGATTTCATCACACATACATGTAAAACGATGCAAGTATGAATTCTACCAAAAGAATAACCTAACGCCTTGTGCTAATCAAGTTCAATTCCCATGGAGCATTAAGATTCATGAAATTAGGCTAATCAATGCAATTGAAATACATTGCGCAAACAATTCGAACAAAGGTCATGGTTCACATATGATTACAAGGATGTATCACTACAAACTATAACCATATTTATGCTACTTGTGTTCAAGGATTATCGCTCGATGATGAACCCTAAACTAGCTATAGATATGAATATAAGTTCTACCAATTTGCAACTTGACAAAACAAATACTCAAATCATGTTGCAATACATCAATCATGCAACTATATTTTCAGAGAATCATGAACGATAAATATGAGACAAAACTAATATATTGAATCAAAGAATCATGTTATGTGAAATCCAACTAATCCATAACCAAAAAAAATTAAGTACTCATGTTCATGGAGTTCATAACAAGAATAAAAAGTAGAATCATGTCTAAACCCTAGAATAAAAGTAAAAGAAAAGATATCTTCGAATAGATAGATGTGAGACCCTTATATAGACTTCTTGTATTTCTGCTCACTGCTTCGACTGGTCGCAAGACTCGCAACTAGACCACATACTTGTCTTAACTCGGCCCACAACTCCAGTCCAGCCCATTAGGTCCTTTACTTGCTATGCCTGTCAGTTTTGTGGAACTGACAAGGCAATTGAAGCATGTTCTACTTTCACCAGGCAACGGCATGATTCACTCTCTTTCCATGAAAATCTTTACACTACCAGTAAAACACGCACATCATTCAGTAGCCAAGAATCCCATTGAAACATCACCAGCATACTCGAGCCAATTCCTTGTTCTTGCGATAACATGCCCAAAAGCGTGACTCAGAACTCATATATCTCGCTGCCAACTCCCGCATCCAACACGCTTTACCTTTATGATTCAATGAAACATTACCATACCCACTTTCAGTTCATAAATCCACCAAATGAAACATTACCATACTCACAGCCACTGCACCAACCCATTTCCTCCTGCAAGGCCAAATCTTATACACCAGACTCACAGCATCATCTCTGGCAGCTACTAACAACATGCCCTTCACCAGCAGCACCAATTTAACACCATTCTATACCTTCTGCAAATTCAACTCATTCCCTGCTACAGCCACAGGTCCATGCCTCCACTGCATTGCCATTACCATCATTGTTCTTCTATGCTCAACTGCAAACCACCAGGCTCAAGCCATCCATAATCATCAGTGCCCTCAGTTGCATCGTCTTCTCTTGCTAGCATCACTTCCATCTCTGGAACAGCATCTCAGCTCTATCTCCTCATTCCCCATAGACCTGCAATAGCATCAGTGCACCACCTCCTGTAACTCATACATAACCAATTACTTCAGCTCCCTGAGTTCAATTTTCTTTCATGGCCACAATCATCTCAAACTTCCACCAGATTACAGCTGCAACATCAGCTCAAACTCTCAGCTCATCCACATTCAAGAACATGTCACTGCCATATTCACTTCAAACACACATAACACCGCAAACCCCTTTGAACACATCTATATCCTGCAATCTTTCCCTGTAATTTGAACTCACAGCACAACAGCAACAGCAATAACATCTCATAATCAAGCCATTGACCCCATGAGTATCAACATCAACCAATTTCTTCAGTATACTTCAGAACTCAAATCTCATCATTTGCAGAATCCACCAGATCCCCTTCTTCACTTCTCATCTTCAATAAATTCCCAAATCAAACCATCACCAGCAGCAATTCAAACCTTAATTCAGAACCCTTTTTCTAATTGAATCAAACTCTTCAATTACTTCATTAATCTCCTCTTGGAAATCAACCAAAGCTATTGTAATATGGAACCCTAACTTCTATTTCAACCTTGACTTCAAATTCATCTCCTCCATTACTGAACTTCTTGTTGAACTCTGTACTGCACACCAACGGCAAGAACATCCTCCCTATTTCTTCTCGGTTTCTAATATCAAGCGTTTAACCACCGGACCAAGGCCTGACGGCGTGAACTTCTGGCAGACAGCGTCTTGTGATGAGAAGAGAACCGAATGTGTAATAACACCCTACTCGACCCATTTTGCTAAGTCAAAGAGGATCAAGTGGATTAAGGCACCCCATGGGTTAGGATAAGGGCTGCCCACGACTATTTGGCCTGTCAGTTCCACAGAACTGACTTCCTATTCTCTTCCTTGCTCAATTCTTCATGGACTCCAGCTGGTTGTCCCTTAACTTTGGCTTGGCTCCCAATGTCTCTTTCTTGCAAAATGATGAATCTGCACTTTATGCTCAAAACGGATGATTTCTCATTCTTTCGCTCCAAATGACTCCATTGCACCTAATAAACTCAAAAGCAAACATAAGATACATAATTTACAAGAAAACTCGCAAAGAAAGCATAAACAATAGATAAATATCAAGGTGTTTTAGACACCTATCACAAACTGGGGGATGCTCACTGGGGTATTGGTCTGGCGGTTTGCACGCGCGGCGTGCAACGCGCCCATTACGAGAAAGTGTCAGGAGAGGACGGACGGTTAATAGCAATGGAAGTAGTGGGTGAAAGTGTGACCAAGTTTTCCCTCGTAATGGAAACGTGGTGATCACCACTTTTTACACAACCCCACTTCTCCACTGCTTAATCACCTCCACTTCCTACGAGATCAGGGGTGCGCTCAATGACTTGTATAAATAGGATTTCAACCTATTTCAACACAAAACACAAGTGTTATCAACACAAGTATCCAGAAAACACCGTGAACTGATAGCTAACATTCTGCAAGCAAGTTCTACATTCTGATACAAGTCATAAAACAACCACACCTTCATAATTCAACATTCTAATCTCAACACCTTCTTCGCTTCCCCCCTAAGATCAACCCTTCTCCTTCACTTTGTGACCGAATTGAATCTGGAATGGCCATTTCTTGGTTTAGGCCAGAGTCTTACAGATTGATCTCTCGAACTTAAAAGTACTCTTGTGCAGTACATTTGTTTAGGGTTTGAATTCGTTTCTCATCAACACACCCAAATTTACCAAAAACAACAGAATCAGTTTTTACCCCAAAATAGCTGGAGAGTTCCCGAAGGAACGTGGGTCAGCTGAGGTGGCAGAGTCCGACTGGAGAAAGCACGCGGTGAACGAAGGTACCATTTGTACAAAAGGTATATCAGGGAATGATGGATCCAAAGGCAGCAAAGATATACCTGGAGCAGAAGGGGCTATAAATACCAAGCTTCACCAACAAACCAAGGGCATTCAATATCTAGGAGAAGGAGATCTAGTCTTAAGCTTATACCTCTTTAATGTTTAGAACTTAAGTATTAACTTCAACTTGAGTTTTTTCCATTACTTTGGGAAGCATTTAAGATCTTTTGACCACTACAACTTAATACAAACAATTACTCATTACCCCGTGGATGTAGACAAAAGTCGAACCACGTAATCTCTTGTGTCTCATGATAACTTAGATCCATTTACGTTATATTCGTGTTCTTCGTTATTATTGTGATCTTCGATATATTTTATAACTTAGCATTATCAGTTCAACAGAGGTATCATTACTACATAGTATCCGATCCTCTGAGCTGTATACATTACGTAAACTATGGGAAAATTAGTAGTCACATATATTTACAAAAAGAGGGAGAATTAATGTGTAGTTCACACTACAAAACTCATAGGTTTATCTGTGGGAGACAGATTTATCTATTTAATAGACTTTTCTTGTGATACAATTTTTTTTATCAAGTCTTCGACTCTGGGTCATAGCAACTTTTAGTTGTGGGTGAGATCAGCTAAGGGAATCAAGTGCGTAGTATCCTGCTGGGATTAGAAGCGCAACTGTACCTTGAATCAGTATGATATTGATTAGGGTTCAACTACATTCCAGTCCGAAGTTATCTTGTAGTAGGCTAGTGTTTGTAGCGGCTTAATACAGTGTGGTGTTCAAATCTGGACTAGGTCCCGCTGCATTTGAGGTTTCCTCGTTAACAAAACTTCTGGTGTCTGTGTTATTTCTTTTCAGCATTATATTTTGTTATATAATTGAAATATCACAGGTTGTGCGTTGAATCGATCAATTGGTAAATTCAACCTTTAGTTGTTGATTGAAATTGATTGATCCTTGAACATTGGTCTTTGGTACCGTTCAAGTTATTTCTCTTGTATTCAATCTGTCTCGCAAATTCCTATTTGTTTGATTGCGGATTGAATCGAGAAATTGAGATATAACTCTTTGATATACTTTTTCTTAAGATTGAGTCTGACTGTCTAGTTGATTCTCTTGAAAGTATATTGGCGTTAGTACATACAGATTGATAAGCAAAATATTGGATGAGGTTGTTGTACCCCCGCTTTTTCAGTTTGGGTCCGGGAATTTCTGCTGTGTTTGGAAGTATGCGTACCCGTTTGCATACTGGCAAACCCAAACTCAGCCCGGCTACTTTAAGTATGCGTACCCGTTTGCATACTTGAGTGGTTAAAGTTCTAAAATCGGTTTGTTCATGAACTAATACATTTATATAATAAGGAATGCATTCTTTACAAACCGTGGCTATAATGTTCATGAATTGATTCGAGTGAATCAAACCGATTTTGCTTTAATTGTGTTCTTGTATACTTCTATGAGAATATAGCAATTGAACAACTCTATAACTAGTTTCATTTGAGTCATTTGAACTGGTTGTGGTTAAGATGGATAAGGTTGATATGAGAGTGTTCATATAGCTAACCTCGGTTAACTATTGTTGAGCCAACCTAGTGTACACGTTTAGGTACGGTTACTCAAACCTAAATGAAGGTACATTTCATTTGTGTATAACAAGCTAAGTTCGATCTAACGGTTGAAAAATATTAGCTTGAATCTAATCAGGTTTTCATCTAACGGTGAATATTGAATGCTTTGTTACCAAGATAACATTGATTGCAAACCCTGATTTGAAAACTATATAAAGGAGAACTCTAGCAACAGGGAAACCTAATCCCCACACCTTCTGTGTGATACTAGTTGCGACTAGAGTCGATTCTCCTTTAACCTTAGGTTTTTCACGTAACCCTGTAGGTTAACGACTTAAAGACTTCATTGGGATTGTGAAGCCAGACCCAACTATTTTCTCTGTAGTTGCGTGTTCTGATCTTACTTATACTATCGTGATTGAGTATTATCTTTGCTAAGATTTGTTTGAGATTTATCTCCAATAGGTAAGATTAAAAGTAGTCACAAACATCTTCGTCTTATCGTTTGTGATTCCACAATATCTTGTTTCGCTTCCATACGATTAAGATTATTATGAGGTGATTGATAATACTAGGCTGTTCTTCGGGAATATAAGTCCGGTTTATCAATTGGTTCCTGTGCACCTTAATTTATCAAAAGACGAAACAAAACTCGTAGGTATTTCTGTGGGAGACAGATTTATCTATTCCAATAGACTTTTCTGTGTGAGACAGATTTGTTTATCAAGTCTTCGACTTTGGGTCGTAGCAACTCTTGGTTGAGATCAGATAAGGGAATCAAGTGCATATAATCCTGCCGGGGTTCAGAGACGTAAGGAGCGCAACTGTACCTTGATCAGTGTAAGATTGATTAGGTCTCAACTACATTCCAGTCTGAAGTTCATTGGTAGTATGCTAGTGTCTGTAGCGGATTAATACAGTGTGGTGTTCAAATCTGGACTAGGTCCCGGGGTTTTTCTGCATTTGTGGTTTCCTCGTTAACAAAATTTCTGGTGTCTGTGTTATTTCTTTTCCGCATTATATTTTGTTATATAATAGAAATATCGCAGGTTCTGTGTATTTCAATCAATTAGAGAATCCAACCTTTGGTTGTTGATTATATTGATTGACACTTGAATATTGGTCTTTGGTATCGTTCAAGTTGTTTCACATAATAATCAGGCTCACGGATTTCTATCTGTTTGATTAGTTGATTACATTGTGAAACAGAGATACAACTCTTGGATATATTTCCATTGATTGAGTCCGACTGTCTAGTTGATTCTCTTGGAATTATATTGGAGTTTGTCCATACAGACTGCTGAGCGAAATATTGGGTGTGGTTGTTAGACCCCCGTTTTTTTAGAAGTGTCGACGAGATCTTTAGAACTGTTTGTTGATCTAAATACATCTTGTGATAATCCATTGTTAACAGACTCTATTCTGCGCGTGATTGATCACAAGAGATTCAAGTGGTGTTGTGCAGGTTTAATTGAAGATTAAAGAAGATTTGAAGACGAAGAAGATTTCTTATTGGTTTCTCATATCTTTTTGTAGCACAAACCTTGATCGGCTGGGATCCAACTAGAATCGGATTTATTCGATTGATTAGTTGCATGAGATCGGTAACACATAATAGTTTTTTTGAGATCTATTTTGATTGTTACAAATCCGAATCTTATTTCTTAGGTAATGGAGATTGGATTGATCTAACCAGGTAAAAGAGTTTATTAGTTTAAACGGAAGAGCTTTTGCATATGACTTGAGACATCTTTATCTGGAAAGAATCAATAGAGTTGTTACCAAACAGATTGTTATTCCTTTACTGTTTGGAATACGATCCAAGGGAATTGTTCCAGTGCGTGCACTTATTGAATGTCGGAAGCGCAGGGATACTGAAGAAACTAAGTGAAGTAGGGTTAGTTTCTTGGTCTCAATTATACGAAGTTGGTTTAGATTTTGTATAGCGGCTAATTCTGAGAGTATTCAATTCTGGACTAGGTCCCGGGGTTTTATACATTTTCGGTTTCCTCGTTAAAAAAATCTTGCTGTGTCATTTACTTTACCTTTCCGCAATTATAATTGTTGTTATTATAATTTAAAGTAAATTACACAAACGTTAACTCCGCTTTACTTGATAGTGATCCTATATAGTTTGGTTAAGTCCAAACCTATTATCAAGTAATCACACTTTGATTATTGTATTGTATTGATCTTGTAACCATAGACGATCACACAAAATGTGAATACCGATTTGTCGTATTGTCTCGACTTTGTCCATAGACAATCACTTTCGGTAAGAGGACTTATAGGTGGATAATTAAAGATTGTGGTGTATTTGGGTACCCTCGTCGTTTCATCAACATAATGAGTAATTTGAACATGTGATGAAATCTTATTTCTTAATTGTTCAAAGTTATTCCTTGATACTCAAGGTGAGATCCCAAATCGAAATAGTAGAGAATATTGTTAAGACTTTCGAATTAATATGTTTTGTTTTACTAGCAAGCAAAACATATCTCTAAAAAGATATATTAGTTAAGTGCTAGCTAATATTGAGTTGTCCAAGAGATTTCGGTTATACAGTTGGATATTAGTTGGACTTGGACAAAACCGAATTCAGGTGCTTTATTGCATATCTTAAGAATATTTTCGGTTATGGAAATTTCTTGATATCCAAACTACTTTGGTCTATAAATAGTGAAGTTTGTTCTTCTTACAAACTTATCCCGAGGAAGGCACTTCGTTTCGTAGTCACTGCTGTAGACGACTAATAGACTTGTAACACTATCTTGGAGATGAGAGTAACCTAATTAGGCGAAATCTCTTACGTCCGCTAGTTTAAAGACTTCTTTGGGATCACAAAGTGTCTACTAGTACGGTTGGTGGAAAACTAGAATTGCATTGTTATTTTAGTTTTCGATTATTGATTTTATTGACTAATGGTTGTTAGCTCTTGATTGCACCTAATTTGATCATTCTTGTGAGCCTTCTCTTCTGACATAAGGTCACTCAAACTAGATCAAGAGATTAGCGGTAGTTCAGATCTGTCTTTAGATCTGACATTGACTTGTGATCATCCATTGTTAACAGACACCGTTCTTTGCGTGATCGATCATAAGTTAGAATCAAGTTTGTTATTGTGCAGGTACAGAAGACTATTGGAGATTTGAAGACAAGAATATTTTCTTATTGGTTTCATATCTTTGTGATTTTCTTCGTGCAGAAACTTGATCGGTTGGGATCTGACTAGATCTAGTTTACCTTTTGATAGACTTGTTATTACTAGTCGTATTTAGATCGACAAGCTATCATTTGGTGGACTAGGTCCTGGGGTTTTTTCTGCATTTGCGGTTTCCTCGTTAACAAAATCTTGTTGTGTGCTTTTACTTTACTTTCCGCATTATAATTTTGTTTAAGTTATAATTAAAGTAATTGCACTTGTACGTTAACCCCACACAGTTGGGTTGATCCTTATAGTTTTATATTCGGTTTCGTACTTATAACTACATACCATGTGTATACCTTGTGGTTGTTATCTTCTTGACAGTCTTTGTTTATATTGGATCACGCAACGTACATGACTTATAGGTTGATATCGAAAATATTGTGGTGAACTTGGTACCCTCGTCATTCACCTTTGTTCGGTTAAATCAACCAAGATCTTGATTATCAAGATAACCAGATCTAGGTATACAAAATCAGATTCAGATCCTGAAGAAGACCACCAAATAATAGATTGTCGATCTATATGACTAGAAATAAGATGTCTACCAAAATATAAACAAAGCTAAGTCGAACCCAGCATATCACAAAGATCAGAAATCAATAAGAAATCTCTTTTCTTCAAATCTTCAATGTCTTCAAAGTACATGCAACAACAAACTTAAATCCACTTACGATTGATGACGCACTGAACGGGGTATGTTAAAATTGGATGATCACAAGTCTATCGCCAAATCTAAAGACAGATCTGAACTACCATCAATCCTTGATATACTTTAAGTGACCTTATGTCAGAAGAGAGGGCTCTCAAGAATAATCAAACTAGGTGCAATCAAGGTTTAACCACCGCCAGTCAATCAAATCAATAATCAAAAACTAAAAACAATGCAAATTCTAGTTTCCCACCAACGGTGCTATTTAGACGCTTCTTGATCCCATAGAAGTCTTTAAACTAGCGAACGTATAAGATTTGGCCTGATTAGGTTACTCTCCTCTCCTAGATAGTATTACAAGTAATATTATTAGTCGGCTACCACAATGACTACAAAATGAAGTGCATGTGTTAGGATAAGTTTGTAAGAAGATCAAACTTCGATATTTATAGACCAAGGTAGATTGGATACCAAGGAATTTTCATAATTAAAATTTTCAAATATTTGTTTAAAGGAAGTACATTTATGAACTTATTTCATAATTGAAAGGAAATCATGATTGGTCTTATTATTCCTTGAATATCTTTTGAATGACCAATGCAAGATGACTTTGGTAGAACCTATCTTAACTTGTTAATATTTATGGTATAACCGGTCATAGCCTATATAATATAGTTTGTTGCAATCAGTCATGAGCTTCATTGTAAATCTAGTTGTAACCGATCAAAAGCTATATTGGAATGCAAGTTGAACCGTCCATAAGTTACTTTGGGAACCAAGGTATAACCGGTCACAAGATGAATTGGAATTTAGTTGTAATCGATCACAAGCTACCTTTGGGAAGCAAGGTATAACCGATCACAAGCTAACTTAGGAAGTAAGGTGTATCCAATTACAAGCTACCTCTAGGAAGCAAGGTGTAACCGGTCATAACCTAGTTTGGGAAACATGGTATAACCGATCACAACTTACATTTTGAGGTTGGTATAACCGATCCCAAGAAGCAAAACCGAGTTTCTAATATTTACATATCTCTGTAAGTTTTGTGTCAAGCTTGGAATTTGGGTTTGCCAAGAAACTTCTAGATATCGACATATTTGAACATGTACATAACTCCTATCATCTATTGTTCAAAGATATTCCTTGATACACAAGGTGATCCCTGGTCCGGAAAAGTAAAAAGCATTTAATTATGATTTTCATCATATATGTTTTAATTACCAGTATTTAAAACACATCCTCTGGAAAATATTATTAGTTAATATGCTAGACTAATAATAGAAGTTTTTCCATGAGAGTTTTTAGAAATATTGGTTAACATTAATTGAGAATAGGAAAACCGAATTTAGGTACTTTAATGCATATCTTGAGAATATTTTCGGTTTTGGAATTTCTTTGTTGTCCAAACAACCTTGGTCTATAAATACTTCAGTTTGCATTTCTTGAAAACTATCCTAAGATCCGGGTAAACTTCATTTCTTATTACTTCTGGTGGAGCCGTCTATTCTGAGAGGAAAGTATCCTAATTATGTGAAATCTCTTACGACCGCTCGTTTAAAGACTTTTGTGGGATCAAGAAGCTCTACGAGTACTGTTGGTGGGAAACTAGATAATTGCAGTGTTATTAGTTTTCGATTATTGATTTGATTGACTAACAGTTGTTGAAACTTTGATTGCACCTAGTTTGTTTATTCTTGAGAATCTTCTCTTCTGATATAAAATTCACTCAGACTAGATCAAAGTATCGACGGGATCTTTAGAACCATCTTCAGATCTAAAGACATCTTGTGATAATCCATTGTCAACAGACTTCGTTCTGTGTGTGATTGATCACAAGAGGATTTTCAAGTGTTGTTGTGCAGGTATTTGAAGGCAATAAAAGATTTGAAGACGATGAAGAATTCTTATTAGTTTTAGTATCTTATGGATTTAATGCACAAACCTTGATCTGCTGGGATCCAACTAGAATCGATTTATCTTTGATATACTTCACTGATTAGTTGCGTGAGATCGGCAACTCTTTATAGTTTCTCTTTGAGATCTATATCGTTTGAGTGCGAATCTAGAACTTGATTATTTTGGTAATCAATATTTAGATTGATATAACCAGGTAAAGAAGTTTATTAGATTAAACATAAGAGCCTTTGGCAACGAATCATCAAATATCTTTAGCAAGATTGATTAGAGTGGTTACCAAACATATTCTTCCTTTGATGTTTGGAATACGATCCAAAGGAATTGCTATTCACGTGCGTGACTCTAAAAGTCAAAGGCGCAGGGATATTGAGTGAACTAAGTAGCTAGGGGTAGTCTGCTTGGTCTCAACTATACGAAATTGGTATTCGAATTTGTATAGCGTCTTAATTCTTAGAGTATTCAAAACTCGACTAGGTCCCGGGGGTTTTTTGCATTTGCGGTTTCCTCGTTAAAAAAATCTTGTTGTGTCTTTAACTTTTCTTTCCGCATTATAATTGTTATTATAATTAAGTAAAATACACAAGTACGTTAACTACGTAATACTTGATATTGATCCTATAGAGTTTCAGTTATTTCCGAAAATATTTTCAAGTACACACTTTGTTGTCGTATCGTCTCGATCTTGTATCCATAGTCAATCACACAAGTGATCTTGTTGTCGTATTGTGTCGATATCGTATCTATAGATGATCACACGAAGTGTAAACTGAATTGTTGTATTATCTCGACTAAGTACATAGACGATCACATTCGGTAGAGGACTTATACGTGGATAATTAAAAGATTGTGGTGTATTTGGGTACCCTCATCTTTTCAATTGGTATCAGAGCAGGCAAACACGAAAAGATCTAACAATGTGTGTTTGGTGCGATCCAACCTATAAATCATGGGTTAAGGGAAGACTAAGCGAATGCAGAAAAAGTCAAATAACTTAGTTAATGTACCGCAGGACATGTGCTCAAAAGAAAATCTCTCATCAAGTTACTGTTTCTCAATTGAAGATATCCCTAACAAGATATTATTGAGTTCTATACTTTAAATTTTTGGTGGAAGGTCAAGTGTAAAAAACTCTGAACTGGAAGAATTAAGCAAACAATTTCTTCAATGTTCTAATGAACTTCTTTCGGCACTTGAACATGAACAACTCTTCACTACCATGTACGAAAACCTTGGTAAGGAGCATGAATTGTTGAAAGAAAAACTCTCTCAACAAGTACTATGTCTTGAAGAAAGAGTAAGTGCTGAACTTTATCGAGCAGAAATTGCTGAGAAAGAACGAGATGAAAGTCTCAAAAGGGTTTATCTCTTGGAGGAAGAACTTTTTGTCTCTAATGCAAGATCCAATTCTCAACAAGAGTGCTCCTAGGAGAAAGAAAATACTTTTCTATCCCATATAAAACACTTAGAAGTTAATCTTAACTCTGCTCTTGATACGAACAAATCATTAGAAGAAGAAATCTCTAAGTTGAAGAAACTTAATAATAGCACAAACAATTTATCCTCTTTGTAAGAAACAGGAAGAAGTCATCGTGATACGCGTGGCTTGGGATATGAAGGATACAATACTTCATTGTATGACAAAGAAATAAAATTTGTCAAATCTTCAAGTCTCTCTACATAAAAGGATGTCTCAAACATCAATGATACTCTGTGTTGTTGTGTAGAAACTAATGATGATAAACAATAATTGATGATCAATCAAACAAGATGATAAAGGAAAGCTCTATTGCAAATAAGATGAATCAAAGTCTCCAAAAGTGCGAAAAAGGAGAGGGTCTTCACGAGAATATCCACAAAAAGGTAACAACAGAAACTATAAGTTTTATAATACTAAGCATTGTTATTTTTGTGTTAATAAAGATCACTTGCAAAGAAAATGTAAGATTCGTAGAATGCAAAATGCCCTTCTTTTGTATCAAAGGAATTGGCAAAAGCTTCGTTTTATACGAAGAACCTTGATCATTGTTTCTCAACAAACAGACAAGCGAACTACTGTAGCAGTTCATGGTATGTTCATTATGTTCTAAAGTCATTTAAAAAGGGGTACAAGAAAAATGAATTTAAAAATACAAAAACAAGATCTGTTGCTCATTCTTTAAAAGGGAGCAACTTCGGAGACAACTTTTGAATGTGATGATATATCATATCTCAAAAAATGGAAGAGGAAAAACAGTCAAAAATAATGCACTGTTACTTAAAACAAATTACTTCTTACCCAATCACTATTTGTGATTCAGAGATTTGTTTGAACAATATGGGTAATTCTAATTTTTCCCTCTTAATAAAGATTTCTGAAAAATCTACAATTACTTCAAATAAAAAGTTTCTTTTTATAAGAGGTCAAAGTCTTATAAGAATCCAACTTATGTTCGGATTCTGCTTCTCTTTCATGATTCTCTTGGAAGAACTATGAAAGACCTAAAAAATGTTATATCAAAACTGATATACTCTTTTAAATTTCAAGATCCTTTAACTAGAAAACTTCATATAATTCTTTTAACAAAGAATAAGAAAGTTTACAGCGAATTTGTTGGAGAATACTGTTCAGCAAGTAGAAGGTATCCTTTATACCTCTAACAAGGGAAAATTCGAACTTTGTTCTGAATTATGCTCATTCCAAATTATTCCCTCCCTTATAGAAGATAGGGAAACTAGTCTTTGTGAAGGGGTTCTTGAACTAATTGGAAAAAAAATAACCCTTGAAAGAACTATCCTCAATTTCCCACAATGAGATCATTTTTCATGTTGTCTATTGGGCATCCTATAGAAATTTTCATATCTCTTCAGATGATCAGATTTCAGTCTGCCAATCTGGAATTGTTTGAAGAAAATCTTGAAGAAATCTTGGAGACTGAGGAGAATAAAGATGGATGAGTTTAAGATACTTACTCAGAAAATAGACATCAATGTGTTGATTTATTTCGATATTTTGTATAAGGTCTATTTTGAATAAAACTATTATGATTATGAATAAAATTATTATTTTATAATTTTTGTTTCATATGATAGTTTCCAATTACATAGCCTGTGAATGAATGTTTATACTTTTGCTATGTGATTTCGGTTTTTGTTAACCTTAATGGTGAATGCCCTTATGATTTGTGTGGCTTTTTTATTTAACGGGATTAAGTTCTAGCCCATGTTGGTAGGCTTTATCAAAGGATCATAAGGTGTTCCGATTAAAACTCATATGTGAAAAGCCACAATATGGTTTTATTTAGCATAACATATGTGTTTGGGTTTAGACTTTTGCTATTGGCACACATTAGTTAAAACCGATTTAACATTTCTCTGGTAAATGTTGCTTTTGTTGTTGTTCTTTTGTTCTTACTAAAGGATGACAACACACCGGGGGAGAGTTCTTATTTGAAATTGTGCTTAATGATATATCTTTATGGGGAGTAGTGGTTGCGGAAATTGAGGTAACGATTTTATTTGTTAGTTAATCGTTTTCCTGTTCAAGAAAAGCTTGTTTATATTGCATATATTTTGCTTTTGCTTAACAAAATTTCGATACAATTGATATGTTCCATTATGCTGTGTATGGAATGTTTTTATGATTCAATTGTTTCTGGTTAAGAAAAACTGTGTCAATTTATTGGCTTATGATTTGGTATCTTTTTTATTGTTGGGTATCAAGTGTTTTTGCTTAATGAACTTCGGTGCAATTGCGGTGTTGTAATGTTTATATTTGTTTCAATGGCTTCCGGTAAAGAAAAATAATTACAAGTCAATTTATTTTGGTTTGTATCTATTTTTTTTTACTTAACAAAAATACGGGATCATTTGTTTAGTCCATATGATTCCGGATAAGAGAAACTAAGTTAATTCTGATCTTAGTTAGACTTATCAATTGGAGGATTCGGTTATTTAAGTCTAATTGAATGCCTTGACAAGAAAAACTAGTTAACTAACCTAGTGTCTGTCTTGTCTAAAGGGAAAGCTCTAAGTTATTTTCTGAATAATTAGAGCCTGATGAGAAAAATAAAGTTATCTTTATTTTGGTCTTGTCGAAATAAGCGACTGTGCATACGCAACCGGTTCAACAATGGAATTAAGTATCTTAGTCAATTTGTTGGACTATACGGGAAATTGTTTCCTTGATAACATATTGAAACTAAATTACTTTTGTAGTTTTGGTTTTAATATCGGTTATTTAAAATGGTATGTGAAACCTTCGTGCTTAACTCTTATAGGTTGTACAAGTCTTATAGATTTGTAAGATCCTTTCGGTTTGACCTTTACTTGCTCGAACCTTTGTCATTTTGTGACAAAAAGGGAGAGAAATATATGGAGTAAACAAGTGATTTTTAATCATTAGGAAAGGACAATTGTGCTTAAACGTTATATCTAACGAAAGAGTAGAGCATGGACTAAGGGGGAGAAACATATCATAATGTTGTGTAGTATTTCTGACTACAAAAGGGAATAACAAAGATGTTCGGATTGAATATTTACCTAGCTTACCTTTAGGGGGAGTAAAAGCTTTTGTTATTCAAATGTCAACAACAACATTTATTTATTGAATATATGCAGGATATTGTGTTGTTGAAACTTGGAATCAAGTGTATGAAGAATGAGTTATTTCGTAATTCGTTTAGCTCCATATGTAATAAGAGTTTTGTCACCAAAATTGACAAAGGGGGAGATTGTTAGCGCATAGCTCGGTTTAACTCACCAAGCGTTGGTATGTCAAGTTTGGTTGTCATATTTTAGTATCAAAACTTATCTAAAGTCGTTTGATTAAATACTAGAGTCAACTTCGTTTAGGTTAGACTAGAAAGTTTAGGAATGTTGAGACATACAAGTATTACTCCGAAGACCTGAAGAATGTGAAGAAATAACTACTACAACGACGACATCATCCTTCCATTTGAGGTTAGTAATATTGACTTGATCTTGTTTCCATTCCTAACGTATCTTTCAAGTCGTGCTATATTAAAAACATAACATGTGAAGCTGTATATATTGTATGCAATACTCTAGTGATGTGACTTGGTCATAATAGTATGATCAAAGTGTCAAGGAAGAGATATTACGAAGTATGAACGCTTATTTTTTGGAACTTCGCAAGTCTGACATCAACATAATCAATTGTATATAGTTATTTGATTATGTGTGCATTATATAGGATTGATTTCACCCTAGGAAACAATGTTTTATAACATTTGTTTAAAGGAAGTACATTTATGAACTTGTTTCATAATCGAAAGGAAATCATGATTGGGCTTGTTATTCTTTGAATATCTTTTGGATGACCAATGGAAGATGACTTTGGTAGAACCTATCTTAACTTGTTAAGATTTATGGTATAACCGGTCATAGCCTATATAATATAGTTTGTTGCAATCGGTCATGAGCTTCATTGTAAATCTAGTTGTAACCGGTCACAACTTATATTGGAATGCAAGTTGTAACCGGCCATAAGTTACTTTGGGAACCAAGGTATAACCGGTCACAAAATGAATTGTAAGTTAGTTGTAATTGATCACAAGCTACCTTTGGGAAGCAAGGTGTAACCGATCACAAGCTAACGCATGAAGTAAGGTGTAACCGATCACAAGCTACCTCTGGGAAACAAGATGTAACCGGTCACAACCTGGTTTGGGAAACATGGTATAACCGATCAAAACTTACATTCTAAGGTTGGTACAACCGATCCCAAGAGGCAAAACTGAGTTTCCAATATTCACATATCTCTGTAAGTTTTGTGTGAAGCTTGAAATTAGGGTTTGCCAAGAAACTTTTGGATGTCGACATATTTGAACATGTACATAACTCCTATCATTTATTGTTCAAATATGTTTCTTGATACTCAAGGTGATCCCTGGTCCGAAAAAATAAAAAGCATTTAATTATGATTTTCATCATATATGTTTTAATTACCAGCATTTAAAACATATCCTCTGGAAAATATTATTAGTTAATGTGCTGGACTAATAATATAAGGTTTTTCCATGAGAGTTTTCAGAAATATTGGTTAATATTAATTGGGAATAGGAAAACCGAATTTAGGTACTTTAATGCATATCTTGTGAATATTTTCGGTTTTGGAATTTCCTTATTGTCCAAATAACCTTGGTCTATAAATACTTTAGTTTGCGTTTCTGGCAAACTATCCTAAGGGCCAGGAAAATTTCATTTCTTGTTGTTTCTGGTGGAGCCGTCTATTCGGAGAGGAAAGTATCCTAATAATTAAGGTGAAATCTCTTACGACCACTCATTTAAAGACTTTTGTGGGATCAAGAAGCTCTACGGGTACCGTTGGTGGGAAACTAGATAATTGCAGTGTTATTAGTTTTCTATTATTGATTTGATTGACTAACGGTTGTTGAAACTTTGATTGCACCTAGTTTGTTTATTCTTGAGAATCTTCTCTCCTGATATAAGATTCACTCAGATTATATCAAAGTATCGACAAGATCTTTAGAACCATCTTCGGATCTAAAGACATCTTATGATAATCCATTGTTAACAGACTCCATTCTGTATGTGATTTATCACAAGAGGATTCAAGTGTTGTTGTGCAGGTATTTGAAGGCAATAGAAGATTTGAAGACGAAGAAAATTCTTATTAATTTTCGTATCTTGTGGATTTAGTGCACAAACCTTGATCGGATGGGATCCAACTAGAATCGGTTTATCTTTGATAGACTTTATTAATTAGTTGCGCGAGATCGGAAACTCTCTATACTTTCTCTTTGAGATCTATATCGATTGAGTGCGAATCTAGAACTTGATTATTTCGGTAATCAATATTTAGATTGATCTAACCAAACAAAGGAGTTTATTATATTAAACATTAGAGCCTTTGTCAACAACTCATCAAATATATTTAGCAAGATTGATTAGAGTGGTTACCAAACAGATTCTTCCTTTGTTGTTTGGAATACGATCCAAAGGACTTGCTATTTACGTGCATGACTCTAGAAGTCGAAGGCGCGGGGATACTGAGGGAACTAAGTAGCTAGGGGTAGTCCACTTGGTCTCAACTATACGAAGTTGGTATTATATTTTGTATAGCGGCTTAATTCTGAGAGTATTCAAAACTGGACTAGGTCCTGGGGGTTTTCTACATTTGCTGTTTCCTCGTTAACAAAATCTTGTTGTATCTTTTACTTTGTTTTCCGCATTATAATTGTTATTATAATTAAGTAAAATACACAAGTAAGTTAACTCCGTAATACTTGATATTGATCCTATAGAGTTTCCGTTATTTCTGAACCTATTGTCAAGTATACACTTTGTTGTCGCATCGTATCGATCTTGTATCCATAGTCAATCACACAAGTGATCCTGTTGTCGTATTGTCTCGATCTCATATCCATAGATGATCACACGAAGTGTGAACCGGATTTTTTATATTGTCTCGACTAAGTCCATAGACGATCACATTTGGTAGAGGACTTATAGGTGGATATTTAAAATATTATGGTGTATTTAGGTACCCTCGTCTTTTCAGAAATAATTTTGTTGAGAGTTACTCCTTGCTTCAGATTCTGCAAGTTTTTCTTTCAACACAAAAAGATTTCGACGAAGATTTTCACATTCAGAACTTTTTAAACGCACATTTTCTTCCCGATCTTTAAGAAGGGATTGTAAAAGATTATATCCACAATCGTACCCTTTAAAAACTTTTCTCAAATTATTATTTTCTTTGACAAAGAGGAGTCATAAAACCAATCAGACATGATGTTGACTTCTTTATCTTTATAAGATGGTCAAATAACTTGATATATTGTGAGACGGCCTCCTCATCAACATCTGAATCACTTTTATTTGAAAGTTCATCCAACTGTTCTTCCAGGCGTGTTTCCCAGTTATCCACGGTTTTAGGTAATGACAAAGATGTGAAAGTTTTCTCATGTGAATCCAAGCTTTGAAAAAATTCTGAATGTTTCTGGACCGGTGACGTGTCATTGGAGATAGCACATCCGTTCATATAGTCAGATTGCTACAAACACGGACTTATGAGGTATTAGTGTGTTTGCCTTTTCTACTACCAATTGAAAACGCGGGGGGTACAACAACCACACCCAACTATCTCGTTCGGCAATCTGTATAGACTAAACTCCAATATAATTCTGAGAGTATCAACTTAATGAAACTATATCAACGAAAGATGTCAAAGAGCTTTATCTCTTTCTCAACACAATCAGTAATCAAACAGATATGAGTTCGTGAACCTGATTGGTGTGAGAATAACTCGGATGGTACCAAAAACCAATATCCAAGTATCAATCAAGTTCTACAAGGTCGGATTTATAAATTGTGATTGATTAACGCACAACCTGTGATATTTCAATTATATAAATAAAATATAATGCGAAAAATAAATAACACAGATACTAAAAATTTTGTTAACGATGATACTGCAAATGTAGAAAAACCCCGGGACCTAGTCTAGACTTGAACACCACACTTTATTAAGCCGCTACAGACTCTAGCCTACTATAAGTTAACTTCGGACCAGAATGTAGTTGAGCCCTAACCAAGTCTCACACCGATTAAGGTACAGTCGTGTTCCTTACGCCTCTTGAATCTGGCAAGACTCTACGCACTTGATTCCCCTAGCTGACGTCCTTTACAGCCTAGAAGTTGCTACGACCCAAAGTCGAAGACCTATAAACAAATATGTCTCCCACAACTAATAATACGGTCTTATGTCTCCCAAAGAGTATCCTAGAGTATTAGTCACCTCACAATAACCTAACTGATTAACATAAGAAGTTATTGCGGAATCACAAGAGTCTGAGACGAAGATTTGTTGTGATTACTTTTTATATCTTACATATCAGAGATAAATCTCGAGATAATCTTAGAGAAGATTAAACTCAACATGATAGAATAGTAAGATCAAGATATGCAACTACAAAGATAATAGTTGGACCCGGCTTCACGAATCCCAAGCAAAGTCTTTAAATTGTTAAACCTAGTAATGGTTTTCAGAAGAACTGGGAACCTAGGTTAATAGAGAATCGACTCTAGTTTGCAACTAGGACACACGAAAGTGTCGGGATTAGATTTCCCAACTGCTAGAGCTTCTCCTTATATAGTCTTTCAAATCAGGGTTGCTTACAATCAAATCTAAGATAGCTTATTAACAAAGCAATCAATATTCACCGTTAGATGAAAACCTGACTTAAGATTCAATCTAAGTTTGCTTAGAAAATAAGTAATCAATCTCCTATGTTAGATGGTTTAGCTGGATATGCACAAATGAAATATACTTATATTCAGATATGGATGAACCGCACCTAAACGTGTATAATGAGTTGACTCAATAGCAGTTAACCAAAGTTAGCCACATGAACACTTTTAGCTTAGCTATTTTCATCTAGCACTTCTAGACTCAATCTGATAATCAACCAATTATAATAGATGATCAAATGTATCTAAATATGTTTTAAGAGAGTTGTTCAAATGCTTAATATCTCATAGAAATATAGGTGAAGCGTTTGAAGCATATTCGGCTTGGTTTGTATGTGTACAAAGTATGTATACAAGAATCAATTCATGAACATAATGCCACGGTTTGCAAACCGAGTTCGCATACCTTAAAGGCATTGAAAATCCAGGGACTTTAGTTCGCAAACGAACTCGAGTTCATGAGTATAGGCAATTTAGTTTGCATACGGAGTATGTGAACAAGTTGTCATACTTGCCGATTTTAGAACATAACCACTGAGTTCGTGAACTACCGTTCCAGACCTTACCTAGTTTTGCCATTCGCAAACCACAGTTTCAGACCCATACAGATAAACTCGTACGCAAACACGGTTCGCAAACAAGAGTTTCAGACCCAACTAGTACTTCACAGTTCGCATACTGGTATTGTGTTGTATCCAGACTTTGGTAGTAGTTCTAAAACTCGCGATAATCGATTTGAAACATCCTTAGAAGACGGCAATGGTAATCTTACACATAACACTAGATTCAAGTAATTTTCAAATGATTATCTGATCAATACGAAACATTCCGAGTTAACATCAAATGATTGTCTCACACAGATCATGTAAGATGTACAAGCAAATTTTTACATGATCATCTTGACTCAATATTTAGTTTCCAACAAATGAATTGTTCATAACTAAAGTTGTCAAGTAGATGATGAAGCATTCTAAGCTTTAAACTCATATTTTGAGAATTATATTAACGAGATAAACTCGACTCGAAATTTCAATGTGTATAATATAAAATCTATATAGCTATACGACTTAGTCTCATTAGTAGATATAATTGAACAGACTTATGAGTGATAGATAAGTTTTAGTCTCCACATACCTTTTGTCGTCGAAGTTCCTCCAAAGTCTTCAGTAGATCTTCTTCTTCAAATGGTGAACGCCGTGAAGTCTAATGCTCAACTACACACTTTTATCCTAATCCGAGACATAGCTATAAGTAGACTAGATATCAAGATATAGTTTTGATCAACTAAATTTGACAACAAGCTTTAGATAGCAACGTTTGCGAGTTCGATTGAGCAATGCTCTTACAATCTCCGCCTTTGTCAATTTTAGTGACAAAACTATCAATACATATGGATTACAAAATAAATAAAACTTTGTAGATTCTGATCCATCATGCTTGATTTCCTTGGCTCTTCAACTTCCTTGAATTTTTTGTAACTTCAAGTTCTCCATCGATTCTGAATGTATTAAACTCAGCATCATTGTTGTTGAAGATCCGTAGCAATAACAATAAGAAAACAAATGTTCTCAATCATTGTTATTCATTGTCATAGTATTATTATGTTAATCAAAGCCCAATTGTATCACAACTTTGAAATAATACTATAGTGATTGTTGATGTATTTTATTATGTATTCATGAACATTATTTTGACTTGAAATAAAATAGAGAACTATCTCAGAATTAAACGATTGAAAGGACGAATTCGTTTTATCTTATATCAGTCATAGATTAGATTGAAGAAGCACCGTCACAACACAAGTTATTTCTAGTAATTTAATATAATTATATAAAAATATATATTTAACTCACGTGATGTTAAGACATGGGCTAAACCCTAGTTTAAGTTATAAGACTAACTGAAAAGATGAGGGTACCCAAATACACCACAATCTTTTTATTTCAACTTATAAGTCTGATGCCAAGTGTGATCGTCCATGGACAAAGTCGAGATAATACAACAACTTGATATTCACTTGACAATAGTTACGGTACAAGACTGATTGACCATATGATCAAATTCAAGTGATTAGGATTAACGTACAAGTGTATTTACTATTAATTATAATAAACAATTATAATTGTGGAAAATAAAAGTAAATAACACACACAATATTATGTTAACAAGGAAACCGCAAATGCAAAAAAACCTCAGGACCTATCTAGTCTAGTTTTGAATACTCTCAGAATTAAGACGCTACACAAAGTACAATGCCAACTTCGTATAGTTGAGACCAAGTAAACTACCGCTAGTTACTTGGTTCCTTCAGTATCCCTACGTCTACGACCTACCAGTCATGCACGTGAACCCCAAGACAAAAAATCAATCTTTAGTTGCTTTACTGATGTAAAGTGTTAAGCACTCAACTCCTTTTGATCGTCTTCCAGACAATAAAGGAACAAAGCTGTTTGGTATCTACTCCAATAATCTTTTGTGAAAAAGATATGTTGAGTTATGACAAAGGCTCTTCCGTTTAATCTAATAAAATCCTTTGTCGGGTAAGATCAATCTGAATCAGTAACTTAGAGTCATATTCACAACTATCATATTCGGATATTGAAGAATTCCACCAAATGATGTTGCCGATCTAAACGAATTTATGATCAGAGAAATCTAATTTAAGTTGGATCCCATCCAATCAAGATGTGTGCACAAATCACGAGATACGAAAACCAGTAAGATTTTTTTTTATTGTCTTCAAATCTTCAATTGTTTTCATATGTACCTGCACAACACAAACTTGAATCCTCTTGTAATCAATCACACACAGAACGGAGTCTGTTAACAATGGATTATCACAAGATGTCTTTAGATCTAAAAAAAGTTCTAAAGATCCCGTCGATACTTTGATCTAGTTTGAGTGACCCTTATGTCAGAAGAGAAGGCTCTCAAAAATAATCAGACTAGGTGCAATCAAAGTTTTAACAACCGTTAGTCAATCAAATCAATAATTGAAAACTAAAATAACAATGCAATTATCTAGTTCCCCGCCAACGATACTCGTAGAGCATCTTAATCCAACATAAGTCTTTAAACGTGCAGTCGTAAGAGATTTCGCCTAATTAGAGTACTTTCCTCTCTGGATAGACGGCTCCACCAGAAATAACACAAGTGAAGTTTTCCTAGCTCTTAGTGAAAAAGCGTGGCTACAACAACCACACCCAATATTTCATTCAGAAATCTGTATGGACTAACTCCAATATAATTCCAAGAGAATCAACTAGATAGTCAGACTCAATCAAGGAAAGATATCCAAGAGTTATATCTCTTTCTCAAATCAATCAGCAAATCAACAAGAATGAATCCGTGAACCGATTAGTATGAGAATAACTTGAATGGTACCAAAGACCAATGTTCAAGTGCCAATCAATTTCAATCAACAACCAAAGGTTGGATTTACCAATTGATTGAACTACGCACAACCTATGATATTTCAATTATATAAACAAATATAATGCAGAAAAGAAATAACACAGACACAATAAATTTTTTTAACGAGGAAACCGCAAATGCAGAAAAACCTCGGGACCTAGTCCAGATTTGAACACCATACTGTATTAAGCTGCTACAGACACTAGCTTACTACAAGTTAACTTCGGACTGGAATGTAGTTGATCCCTAACCAAGTCTCACACCGATTAAGGTACAGTCGCGTTCCTTACGTCTCTGAATCATAGCAGGACTCTATGCACTTGATTCCCTTAGCTGGTCTCACCCACAACTAAGAGTTGCTACGACCCAAAGTCGAAGACTTTATAAACAAATCTGTCTCACACAGATAAGTCTATTCTGATAGATAAATCTGTCTCCCACAGAAGTACCTATGAAGTTTTTTTTTCCGTCTTTTGATAAATCAAGGTGAATAGGAACCAATTGATAATCCGGTATTATATTTCCGAAGAACAGTTGTTGATAGGGAAAAACAATTTGCTGGTATTTTAGGAAAGTGAGGAGACGACCGTAAGGAAGAGGCTCCTCAACCGAGCAAACTGTTTAACCTCAAACAGATGCACTGCATGTCAGTGCTTTGAGTTCGAGAGATCAATCTGTAGGAATTCGGCCTAAACCAAAACAATGGCCGTTCCATAGTAAACTCGGTCACAAGAGAGGATGGGTCGATCTGTAGGAGGGAAGCTGAGAATTGTGCGAGATCAATGATGATCAAGGATTGCAGATGTGTTATGTATTTTGTGTGAAGAGATAAGATAAGTTCTGATTAATTGAATTTGCTCTGTTTAGAGTGATTGATCAGACGATGAGAATTCTTGTGTGGTGAGAATTCTTTGTTCAGACGAGCGTTCTTGTTGTTTCAATCATGGATTCAGAGACTTATTTATATTGCAAGAATAGTAGACACATTGATCCCAGTAAGTGTGACGGTTGCTGGAGTGAAAGAGTGAGAAAGTGTGAAATCGTGTTAAAACCAGTTACTCATCTTGCGGAGACTTGGTTGATTGTCCACCCACTACTTTGCTAACTCCTCTAACCGCTTGCACAACTTAATCACATTCTCATCGTTGGTGAACACACGAGCCGTAGGCCGCCAAACCTAAATCCTAGTTAATATCCCCCCATGTGACGTGATTGATGTCTCATGAATGTGGAGTCTGCAAAGCAGACGTATATTTAGTCAGTTGTTGACTTGACTAGACAATGAGTCTTAGTATTGTTGAGTCGAGCATGATGGACGAATGCTCTAAAACTCATGAATTGAGCATGTCTGCTGGGACAGATGTATAGCTCTCGAATGAATGTTAATAGTTGAATCAACATGACGAATATTGACAGGCTGAGCAAATATTGCTCGTCTGATGAATTGCTGAATATTGATAGTTGAATCAATATTATTAGTTTGAGCAAATATTGCTCGTTTGATAAATTATTAAATATGGATAGTTGAATCAATATTGATAAACTGAGCAAATATTGCTCGTTTGAACAATCGGTAGTATGACCAAAATAAAATATTAATTTTAAATATTGGCAGGTGAACCAAATATTATATAATTAATCAAGATGTTGATTGCTAGATCAACATAAAATTATTGGTGCTTGAACTTGTTCAGAATTATGATTTACTGAGCATTCAGTTCAAAACCCTAATTTTGATCGATTATTGATCAATTGATGATTTACTGAAAATCAATCACTGAGTGAGGGAGGGACAGGCTACATGGGATGGTGGACGGCCATGTAGCGCCCAGATGCTCGAATGAGCAAACACCAAAGTCCTTTACAGACCAGTTGATGAAAGAATGATTAAATGCTGGTTTAATCATTTATTAAAATAGTGCTCGTCTGAGCATTAGGTAATAAAACCTAATTATGGAGAGAAGAGGTACCGACCAAGAGGGCATGGAACCGGCCCTTGGTGACATGGGACCGACTGACGGTCGTTTGATCAAATTCCAAGATGCTTGGAAGAGTTTGAACCCAATATGAACAAATTAGGTCAAATTAAGAAAATGTGTGGGACCGGATCCTTACAAGCCAAAGGGCTGACCTTGGTCGATCAAGGTGGCATGCCCGTGTCACCATGTTGCTCGTGTCTCAATTCTGAGAATTTTGATATTTTCTGACGCGCGTTCGAGCAATATCTTGGATTTTCAGAAGAGTTTGATCTTTACTGAAACTCTCAATTTTGCTCGAATGAGCAAGTAGGGCATTGCTTGTGTGGTCGATATATTAAAATAATAATATGTTAATATTTACGTGAGAAGCCTAGCCGACCATTTGACTTTTTGGCTTTTGCTAGTTTGAGCAATATTGGTGGAATATTGAAAAAATTAGGTTTTTGCTCAAATGAAGGAGTTTCCTGTGATGAGAGAAGGAATAATAATAAAATAAGTGATTAGAGAGGTGTGGGACCGGCCACGGCTAGGGCATGGCTGGCCGGATAGTAGGCCCGGTCCCGTAACACTTTTCCTTATTTTATTTTTTATCGTGTGTGAGGAAATATGTAGAAATTAGGAGTTTCGCTCGAACGAGGGAGTTTGCTCGAATGAAGGAGTTTTCATGAGATTAGGAAAAATAATAAAATAAGACAAAATAAACGGGAGAGGCGTGGGACTGGCCATGGCGGTCGGTGGTCCCGGTCCTCTAGACGCATCTCTATTATTTTATTATTTTTATTATTTTTCTTCTCTATTTTGCATAGGTTTCCTCGTTCGTCCATATTTTTGAATGCTCGTTCGTGCATTTGGGTGCTCGTTCGTGCATTATTGTTAAGTACACTTGCAACATTTTCTCGGGGCTTACTCAGTGGTGGTCCAAATGCCCGTACGTCGAATATTTATTACTAACCCATGGAATTCTACTGGGAAAAGGCATGAATTGAAGTAACGATATATCATGATTAACGTATAATTCTTTCTATGAATTCAATTGATGAATCTTGCGAATAGAAATAATTAATTGATTAATTGATGGCTCTATACTAGCAGGCAAGCTGTCTAGGAGCATTATGATTATTCGAAATTGAGCGATATGATCTAATTGAAGCGTCATTTTTGTTTTGTATAGTAAGGGAAAACATTGTTACATCCTGAAGACGTTATCGCTCTATATTATCAGGCAAGATGTCTAGGAGCATTATGATTATTCGAGAATTGAGCGATATGAGCTAGTTGAAGCGTCATATTTATTCTGAATATTAATTCTGTATAGTCATGGAAAACATTGTTACATCCTGAAGACGTTATCGCTCTATACAAGCAGGCACGTTGTCTAGGAGCCATCCAATCATTAAGATTCTATACATATGTATTCTATATAGTCAGGGAAAACATTGTTACATCCTGAAGACATTATCGGTCTATACTAGAAGGCAAGCTGTCTAGGAGCCGTCCAATCGTTTTCGATTCTATATAGAAGTGAATACTGAAATTGCTCAGTTGATGAAATATGCCGTGGTCTCAATTGAGAGACTGGATATTCATGCATGCTTTGAAAGGAAATACACTCAGTCAGAGGTTTTTATAATACTTTGAGAGGCAATACACTCGGTCAATGGTTTTTATGATGCTCTGAAAGGCAATACACTCAGTCAGAGATCGTCGTGGCATACGCTTTCATGCTTAAACGAGAGACATGGATCTCAATACTCGTCTGATTGCTGGATCGGGAATATGCAAGACTATGATTTTATGATTTTAGCCTTTTTCAAAAATCCACTATCAACAACAGCCTAGAAATATCAATCACCTCACAATAACTTAACTATATGGTAGTAGAACAAGTTATTGTGGAATCACAAAGAATGAGACGAAGAGCTTTGTGATTACTTTTTATATCTTACCTATCGGAGATAATTCTCGAGCAAATCTTAGAGAAGATAGTACTCAATACGATAGAACAAGTAAGATCTGAACATGCAACTACAAAGAAAATAGTTGGGTCTGGCTTAAGAATACCAATGAAGTCTTTAAGTCGTTAACCTATAATGGTTTTAGGAAAAACCTATGTTAAAGGAGAACCGACTCTAGTCGCAACTAGTATCACACGGGAGGTGTGGGGATTAGGTTTTCCAGTTGCTAGAGTTCTCCCTTATATAATCTTCAAATCAGAGTTTAATAGCTTTGAAACAAAGAAATCAATATTCACCGTTAGATGAAATCCTGGTTTAAGATTCAAGCTAAGTTTGCTTAAAACCAAAGCTATATCTCTCCACCGATCGATGGTCTTAGCTTGTTACATACAAATGAAATATACCTTCATTTAGATATGGGTAACCGTACCTAAACGTGTATATTGAGTTGGCTCAATAACAGTTAACCGAAGTTAGCCATATGAACACTTTTGTATTAACCACATTAATCTAACACTTCGAGATCAAATGATAATCAAATGAATCTAATTGTGTTACTCATAGAGTTGTTCAATTGTTTATATTCTCATAGAAGTATACAAGACACAATTGAAACAAAATCGCATTCCTTAATTTATTAATGTTTGTTCATGAGTATGAAATCATACTTAGCCGATTTTTAGAACTTTAACCACTTAGTTTGCAAACGGGTAAGCAAACTTAAGTTCCGGACTTTGATCTTGTCTGATAGTTCGCAAACCGGTATGCATACTGTCGTCCCGGACCTAACTCAGGTAGAACCATTCGCATACTGGTATGCCAACTTAGTTTCCGGACCTGAATCATACTACAACAGTTTGCATACTGGTATGCATACTGTGCTATATCCAGACAAAGGTTAATTGTTCTAAACTCCCATTTCAATCATTGAAACATCCTTAGAAGACGACAATAGCTGTCTCACACAAACTATTAGCTTATAAGTAATTTTCAAGTGATCGCATGATCAATACGAAACATTCTGAGTCGACATTAAATGACTATTACACACAAATCATGTAAGATGTTTCAAGGCAATTTTCACATGATCATTTTTATGACTCATTATTTAGTTTCCAACAAATAAATTGTTTCCAACTAAACTCGTCAAGAATAATGATGAACGTAGCTAAAGCAAAAAGCTTCCAACACATATTTCGAGAGATATATAGGCGAGTTAAACTCAGCTCGAAATATCAAATGTGTATAATATAAAAGTCTATATAGCTATACGACTTAGTCTCAATAGGAGATAGAATATAATAGACCACATACCTTTTGTTGATGAAGTTCCTCCAAGCTCTCCTCAGTAGATCTTTGTCTTCAATCGATGAATGCCGTGAAGTCTAAAGCTCAACTACACATCCTATCCTAATCCGAGACATAGCTATAAGTAGGCTAGAAATCAAGACTTATAATTTTGATCACCTAAACTTGACAAACAAGATTGAGATAGCAACGGTTGCGAGTACGATCAAGCAATGCTCTAACACTTAGGATAGTTTGCAAGAAATGCAAACTCAATATTTATAGACCAAGGTTGTTTGGACAACAAGGAAATTCCAAAACCGAAAATATTCTCAAGATATGCAATACGTACCTAATTTTGGTTTTCCTATTTCCAACTAATATCCAACTTGTAATTACGAAATCTCTCATTATAAAATATTAAATATTAGTTTATCACTTAACTAATATAACTTTCCAAGAGTTATATTTTGATTTCCTGGAAAATCAAAAGCATATAATCGAAAATTCTTAATTAAAAAATTCTCAATATTTCGGAATGGGATCACCTTGAGTATCAAGAAATATCTTTGGACAATAAAAAATAAGAATTGTACCCATGTACAAATTACGTCGACATCTGGAACTTTCATAATTAGCAAACCCTAATTCCAAACTCACACAAAACCGTAAAGTAATATGTGAATATGAAGGATCAGTTTTTTGCTTTTAGGACCGGTTCTACCATGACTCCTAACATAGGGTAAGATCGGTTCTACCAGGTCTCAGAATATAGGTAGGGATCTGTTCTACCATGACTCCCAACAATAGCTAGGATCGGTTCTACCAAGACTCCTAATATAGGTAAGGATCGGTTCTACCATGACTCCCAACAATAACTAGGATTGGTTCTACCATGTATCCCAAAATAGGTAAGGATCTCTCAACATATATAAGTCAAGATCAGTTCTACCGCATATCCCAAACTAGGTAAAGATCGGTCCTACCATAGCTCTCAACATAAGTCAAGATCGGTTTTACCAAAGTTATTACCCAAGTTTCGAATTGGTCATCCAATAGATTCTTTAATGAAAATTGGACCAAAACGCCTATTGATTTCCTATCGATTACGAAACAAGTTTCGTATATGTACTTCTTTTAAACATACGTAATCAAACATAGTTTTATAGGATGAAATCACACTTATATCCAATACACAATTAAGTAACAAGTTACATAGATTATGTCGATGTCACATTTACGAAGTTTAAAAGATAAACGTTATACTTCGTAATCAAATATTCATCCTTGACACTTTGATCATACTAAAATGATCAAGTCTAATACTAGAGTATTAAATATAACCTCGCATGTTACAACTTGAAAGTAATGATAGGAATGGAAACAAGTCAAGTCAGTATCACAATACCTCAAGTGGAAGGATGATGTCTTCGTTGTAGTCGATACATCTTCAAGTCTTCAGAGTAATACTTGTATAACTCAATATTCATAGACTTTCTAGTCTAACCTAAACGAAGTTGGTCTCTAGTACATTTAATCAAGCGACTCTAATTGAGTTTTGATACTAAAATATGACAACCAAACTTGACATACCAACGCTTGGCAGGTTCAACCAAGCAATGCTCTAACACTAACCATAAATGTAAAGATACAACACAATACAGTCGAAGAGGTTGAGCTTGACCGTAGGTCGGGTGATACCTAGTTTTTTTTATAGTTTAGAATATACTCCGTATATAAGGGGAAACATATTGTGTTACTAAGAGCTTGTCCAATGGTTGTTGTGTGTGTTTCCTAGGTGGCAACACAAACAAGACATCCTCATTCCAATTTTTCCTTAAATTCAAAGGGGGAAATATTCATCTCAATCGTGTTGTTTTTTTTTATCTTTTTTGGATTAAATATATATTTTAAATTTTTTAGTAAATTTAAGGTTTTATTAGATCTAAAAATGGTTACTTAATATGTTGGAATTAATTTTAGTTAAGCTAAAACTTACTAAGAAGTTGGAGTTGGAGCTAGACATTCACCTTGAGTATGTCTACCAAAAATTAAGCCGTGTCATCTTCACATTGACTTAGGAAGTTGAGGTTAGAGAAGAATTTTAGGTAAAATGAATACCTATCATATGTGGATTAGACATTTATCTATAATACAAAATGTTGTAGGATTTTGAGCTTCGAATGAACAAATAATATTTTTCGAGACAATCATTACATCCGACCATCCCACAGCCAAAAGATCTGGCAGATGTAAGAGTTGTAACTTATTTTCATTATGAACATACATTGATTGGATTCTCTCATAATTAGGATCATAAAAAAACATCAAATGTGGAAAAATGATAATTAAGACCATCATTTATATCTTTTGCAGTTACAAATACGTGTAATTGAAATTATTTTTTAGAAAAATTAGCCATCCTTCATCAACCTATAAACAAAGAACAACATCTGAACTTTTTGATACATAAAAAAGGTATCATTTTCTATTTGAAACCAGTTAAATATCAACATTTTTTGTAACAATGGTGTGCACGCATGTTAATCCAAATAGATTCTAATGTAGAACAATGATATAACTAACCGTAATTTTTTACGGTTAGTTATAACTACCGTACACGTATCCTAAAGCTAATGAATCCATATTAAACCTCAAAGGATTTTGTTCGTACTTACAGTTATAAACCTTACCAAATTCTGAATTTATGAGAAGGATGTATATGTAGATTTTTTCTATAAATTAATACACCACCGGTAATTTAAATGATTCAAATCATATAACAAACTTTTATGCATTAATCACCGATTAGATCAAGGCAGTGTCGTTGCGACATAGGTTATTTCTAGTCTTCACATACATTCCATTGGAGAAATTCTAATCAATTAAAATTAACTAGTTGTTGCGCCCGTGTTGCAGAGAATTTTTTTTTTGTTTGGTGTTAGTGGATTTTTAGGAATTCAAAAATTTTAAGCATATGAATTCAAAATTTAATATATGATGCAGAAAATATAGGTAATAAAAATATTCAATTACTAAAAATGATAATATTATGATAATCTTCAAAATTGAAAATAAGGAATAATAAAATTAATTAAAAATAATAAAATCTAACATTCGCTTCCATTTATTGGCTCTGATTAGTTGTCCCATATATGCACTCATTTTCAAATTTGTTATTCCACATTCACTGTGCTTCTTCACCTATTCGTTCATCACCAGCCCTACATTTTACTCTTTTTTTTGAAGCGTGGAAAATATGAATAGAATTAAGCGGCAATTACACGAGGGTAGGTGATACCCAAGAAGTCATCCATTACAATTTGATTAATATACGGTGGGATTGTATGATCCCAAAATAAAGTTGTAAGGTTTTCCAATTGGTTGTTGTCCGCCGCCAGATTGGCCAGTCTATCCGTCGCCTGTAGTTGTGTTTGACGGTGCAGTGGGGGATCCGTCTCATGATTTCTTTAGTTTCAGATATCATCCTGAGATGTACCGAGGCGGATCTTCGCCTGAGGTTAGGAATCGAAACAAGTTTTCTGAGTCGGTTTCAAATTGAACCTTTGGCCAGCTTCGTTCTTTTGTCGTCTTGGTCGCTATGAGCATTTCCCATAACTCAACTGTGAGGGCGGTGGTGATTCCTAGTGGTTGTGCTATGGGTGCCAAGGTGTTAGCGGAAGCATCCCTACAAATGAAACCTGCTCCAGCTATTCCTGGTTGTCCTCGCGCTGCTCCATCTGTGTTGATTTTGATCCAGTATAAATTAGGTTTAATCCAGCCCATGTAGATTGTTGTAGACGTTCGTGTTCCATCTCTTGGGATTGTAAGAGCTGGTATTCCAAGTAGGACAGGAGGGATGTTCTCCTGTGCCCAAGAGAATTCTTGTTGCAGACTTATAGCCATTTGAGTAATATTACCTGGATTTGGTTGCCTTTGTCGATAAATGTAGTCATTCCTGGCTATCCAAAAGGACCAGAAAATGAAACAGAAGGTTGTTTTGACAGAGTGATGAGTTTTTAATTGTAAAATTTGTGCGATTGTCATATGGGGGTTTGGAAAGTTGGGAAGATTTTGGGTGGTGTTTGAATGATTAGGGAATCTTGTGAGGAGAATGTTCCATGCGGCTACTGCCACTTGGCAGTGGAGGAGAATATGACCAGCAGATTCCGGATCAGAGTTGCATTGTGGACAAATGTTGGTATCAGTGAGGTGGATATGATTTAGGATGGTGAAGGTTGGGAGGCCTTTGTTGATTGCTTTCCACAAGAAAAGCTGTAATTTTGGAAGACATGGTAGTGTCCAGAGAAACTTAGTTGGTGGCAAGGGGTTTATGGGGGAATGATCTGATAAGATGGTTAAGCAGTGATATCCAGATAATGTGGTGTATTTAATGGATTTGGTGAAAGGCCAGATGATTCTATCAGAGGTGTTGTTTTGGGGTAGGTGGATATTCACAATTCGTTGGATTATATGGGGTGGCAGAAGGTTTAATTTATCGTGATTCTAGGTGTGAGTCAAAGGATCAATGAGGTCAGCGATTGACTGGATTGGGTAGCAGCTCGCCGGGTCCAGGGAATTAGCGAATTGCGGGATCCGTTTTCTTGAATAGGGGTTATTAATCCATCTGCGATTTTGTAGAAAAGATGTTGTTTGATTGTGAGAATGAAGGATGCTAATTGCCTCCATTGGGGACTGGTAGAAGAAGAGGTAGCTGGAGTTCCTGGAAAAAAAAAGGGTTGTTGTTTAAGATATTTTTCATTGCAAAGGCTAGCATAGACTGAATTAGGTTTCTCATGGATGCTCCAGAGTTTGGTTTGACGTAGGGGTTAGGGAAGATTTTATGAGAGCTAATCTTCCCGAAGGTGTTAGGCATTTCGTCATCCAGCCCTTTGCCTTGCGCGCCAACAGATTTAAAAGTGGCTAAAAAATATGGCGAGAGGATCTTCTATGTTTGAATTGGATTCCTAGATAGATCGGGGGTGTCGAGGTTGTGGACATATTGAAAGCTTGATGAAGGTCAAGTAATTGTTGTTGGTTGAGCTTTGGATGATGGATGGTGGATGATGGTGGATTTCGAATAATTGATGTGCTGACCTGCTGATGTGATGTATGCTTGGAGAAGGTGCTTGAGTTGATTCGTCCGCATACATAAGATGAAGAATTGATGGAGATCTTTGTGAAATGTGTAGCCCTTCTACAGCTTTTTCGGCCTCAAGGTTTCCCAAGTTTGTTGAGAGAATCTCCGCACAAATAATAAACACATATGAGGAAAGCGGATCCCCTTATCTTATTCCTCTAGTTGGAGTGATATACCCATGCGGCGTGTCGTTGATGTTGATTTAATATGTCACTGTAGATATACAAAGCATGATGCATTCTATGAAAGTTGTCGGGAAACATAATTTAGTAAATGATTTTCTAATGAAACCCCAATCTAGATTATCATAGGCTTTTTGGATATCCAATTTAAGTGTTATTTTGGGATCTTTAGTGTTGGTTGAGGTTCTAATATGATGAAAGAGCTCTCCAGCAATTGATATATTATCTTGAATAGATCTTTGGGGTACAAAAGCGCTTTGAAAGGGGCTTATTAGGAAAGAGAGCAAGGGGCGTAAACGGTTGACCAGGATTTTTGAAATGATTTTGTAGGTGACATTACAGAGTCCTATAGGCCTGAATTGCGATGGTTTGGATGGGTGGTCTATTTTGGGGATTAATGTGAGGCTTGTGTGGTTCATGAGTGGGTGGATATTGAAGGAGTTAAAGAAACTATGTACTATCTCTATTAATTGTATATGGGTTGTTTCCAAGAAAACCTTGAAAAACTTACCAGTGTATCCGTCCGGACCTGGAGCACTAACAGAGTTAATGGAAAATAATACTTGTTTGATCTTTATAGGAGTTACTTCTTTCGTCAGCGAGGCGCATTGGCTGGGTGTTAACCTTGGGGCTATTTCTGCAAATAGGATTTCATCTATCACCGTACTAGGAGCCGTGTATTGATCAGTAAAGTGATCGATCATTAGTCCAACCACAACATCTTTGTCTGTAACCCAATTTTTTTGATATCTTGAAGTTGCTGGATGTTATTGCAACTTCGGTGGATTGTCGCTTTGGTGTGGAAGAATGTGGTGTTACGATATTAATTCCTTTCATCCAGGAAAAAATGCAGCATATGTGGTTAAGTAAAAGATAACTAATAGAGAAAATATGAGAAGCCTATGATATTTTATAGAGACGAAAATTGAGAAGTTACTAAATTTGATCATTTTGACACAAAAACCAAATTTATTAGTATTGTTACACCATTTACCTCCCATAAAATTTCTTAAACATAATGGGTATATAGATAGGACTCCATTTAACGGTCTTTACTGTCCTGTACAATTCCCTCCAATATTCACCAAGGATAACAAGTTTTTTATAGGCTCCAGAAAGTCCGACTTCCAAATATTCAATCTTTCGTGTAATCAAAGAGAAAAGAATAGCCGTCGGCACAACTTTGTTAGAGATTTTATTGGCGGCTGTAGGTTCTTGGGTTATTATCCAATCACAATGATTTCTATTTGGTGTAAAAGCTTTTAGTGTAAGGCGACATAAATAATTTAAACATAAAGCATCCAAAAGATAAAAATCAAAAAAGAAGTAATAAAAGTACTACTACTAACATATGCATATATATGGTCACTGTATAGTACAATGTTTGCACCCAATTTCTTTTTATCTAGCCACAAAATATTTCTATACCAAAAAAATTAGTTCACCAAATTATGTATAAAAAGCTATCAGTGAAAAGTCGAGGTATTCATCCATCAGCTAGCGTAATTTCCATGGAAAACATTTCAAAGGTATATTATCATGAGAAAACATCAGTACCGATATGCTGCTTGTTGTGCTTCTATCTCATAATACTATTGCTAATTACGAATATGCCTGGAAAATTCAATCTAATATTTTGATCAACATTGTCAAGCTAGCTCTAATGAAACCCCTCCTCCACCTTCCCTAAGGTATGAAATATACTTATCTGCAATTATTTTTTGATCAGTAAAAAATAAACATAATGATGTTTGAGATATATAAATTAGTACTATCATTACAGTAATAATTGCAGGTGGTATATGCCATAACAAAGGGGGAAAAAAATATTACTACCCATTTTATCACTACACAACGTGTCATTAGAGTATTTAGAATCCTGAAAATAAGAAGATAATCCTTATATAAGAAAACAAAAAAGTACATGTTAGAGCACTGCTCGGTCGAACTCGCAAGTGTTGCTATCTCAAGCTTGTTTGTCAAGTTTAGTTGTCAAAACTATAAGTCTTGATTTCTAGTCTACTTATAGTTATGTCTCGGATTATGATAAAATGTGTAGTTGAGCTTTAGAATTCACGGCTTTCATCAATTGAAGACGAAGAACTACTAAGGGGAGCTTGTGGAACTTCATCAACAAAAGGTATGTGGAGACTTGAACTCATCTATCACTCAGAAGTCTACTTATATTCTATCTCCTATTGAGACAAAAGTCGTATAGCTATATAGACTTTACTTTATACACATTTGATATTTCGAGCTGAGTTTAATTCGCTTACATATTTCTCGAAATATGTGTTGGTAAGCTTTCGCTTTAACCATTCATCTTTTATTCTTGACGAAAGTCAAAAGATGATCATGTGAAAATCGCCTGGTAACATCTTACATGATTTGTGTGAGACATTTGATGTAGACTCGGAATGTTTCGTATTGATCATTTGATCACTTGAAAATTGCTTTGAAGCTAATAGTTTGTGTGAGACAGCTATTTTTATCTTCTAAGAATGTTTCAATGATTGAAATGGGAGTTTATAACAATTAACCTTTGATTGGATATAACACAGTATGCGTACTTGTATGCTAACTGTTGCAAGTGTATTCCAAGTCCGGGAATTGAGTATGCATACCAGTATGCGTACTGATTCAACAGTTGAAGTCCGGGAACTATAGTATGCATACCCGTATGCGTACTGGTTTCAACTGAGTTCGGTCATGAACGAAAGTATGCGCACCCGTTTGCATACTGGCGAACAAGACCAAGTCCGGGAACTTAGGTATGCGTACCCGTTTGCATACTTGAGTGGGTTAAGTTCTAAAATAGGTTATACTCCTGAACAAATACATTTATATAATAAGGAATGCAATCTTTGCAAACCGTGGCTATAATGTTCATGAATTGATTCGAGTGAATCAAAACCGATTTTGCTTCAATTGTGTCTTGTATACTTCTATGAGAATATAAACAATTGAACAACTCTAGAACTAGTTTCATTGGAGTCATTTAAACTAGTTGTGATTAAGATGAACAAGGTTGATATGAAAGTGTTCATATGGCTAACTTCGGTTAATCATTGTTGAGCCAACCAAGTGTACACGTTTAAGTACGGTTACCCATATCTAAATATAGGCACATTTCATTTGTGTGTAACAAGCTAAGTTCAATCTAACGGTTGAAAGATATTAGCTTGCATCTAATCAGATTTTCATCTAACGGTGAATATTGAATGCTTTGTTACCAAGGTAACATTGATTACAAACCCTGATTTGAAGACTATATAAGGGAGAACTCTAGCAATTGGGAAACCTAATCCCCACACCTCCCGTGTGATACTAGTTGTGACTAGATTCGATTCTCTTTTAACCTAGGTTTTTCTAAAACCATTATAGGCTTACGACTTAAAGACTTCATTGGGATTCTGAAGCCAGACCCAACTATTTTCTCTGTAGTTACGTGTTCTGATCTTACTTTGTTCTATCGTATTGAGTACTATCTTCTCTAAGATTTTCTCGATATTTAATCTCTTTTAGGTAAGATATAAAAAGTAATCACAAAACTCTTCGTCTCATTCTTTGTGATTCCACAATATCTTGTTCTACTACCATACGGTTAAGATTATTGTGAGGTGATTGATATTACTAGGTTGTTCTTCGGGAATATAAGTCCGGTGTATCAATTGGTTCCTGTTCACCTTGATTTATCAAAAGACGGAATAAAAACTCATAGGTATTTCTGTGGGAGACAGATTTATCTATTTAATAGACTTTTCTGTGTGAGACATATTTGTTTATCAAGTCTTCGAATTTGGGTCATAGCAACTCTTAGTTGTGGGTGAGATCAGCTAAGGGAATCAAGTGCGTAGAGTCCTGCTAGGATTCAGAGGCGTAAGGAAAGCGACTGTACCTTAATCAGTGTGAGATTGGTTAGGACTCAACTACATTCCAGTCCGAAGTTAACTTGTAGTAGGCTAGAGTTTGTAGCGGCTTAATACAGTGTGGTGTTCAAATATGGACTAGGTCCCGGGGTTTTCCTGCATTTGCGGTTTCCTCGTTAACAAAATTTCCGGTGTCTATGTTATTTCTTTTCCCACATTATATTTTCTATATAATTGAAATATCACAGGTTGTGCGTAGTTCAATCAATTAGATAATCCAACCTTTGGTTGTTGATATAAATTGATTGATACTTGAACATTGGTCTTTGGTACCGTTCAAGTTGTTTCTCATATTAATCAGGCTTGCGGATTTCTATCTGTTTAATTTGCTGATTACATTGAGAAACATAGATATAACTCTTGGATGTATTTTCCTTAATTGAGCCTGACTGTCTAGTTGATTCTCTTGGAAATATATTGGAGTTAGTCCATACAGATTGCCGAAATGAAATATTGGGTGTGGTTGTTAGACCCCCGCTTTTTCGGTACACAACAAAGGTCAATAGCTACAGTTAATTTGATACAGAGATTTACCCATTTGATTAGTGATCCATGTTCTTAAGCACCAGAGAATTTTCTAGATGATTTATAACAACAACAAATCAAAAAATGTAGATATTACTTTCAGGATCAACTAACGAAGGGACTTTAGCATGTCTTGACTTTAACCCAGGAGTACTCGTTGATTTGGGTTCAATTTTTTTGGCATCGTGCATCATATAAACCGCACAACACAATACCTGCAAGATTAGCATACTGAATCATATCAATTCGAACTATATAGAATCTATATAAAATTATGCACCTTAATCAACAACTCACATGGAATCATACACAGATATGATAAAGCATGTTAATTGCATTTGGTATGCGAAAATAACGTATGGGATCACTAAATTTATTCAATTTTTTTTATCGATACCACCGAAAGGAAGATAACTTACATTAATGCTTGGTGAAAATAATTTGTAACAGAACTGGAGAACAAAGGAAAAAACAACGAGATATATCTACGTTGATCTAGAAACCTTTGTACCGCCTCTTTGATTCTCTCTCGTGTATCTGCACTTTCATGTACTATCACATGTAATATCAACAACAAATGGGAAAAAATCAATAGCAATCAGAACATGAGAATTCAAAACCTGAGAATTGAGAATTAGAGTTTATAGAGAAAAAAAAACATGAGAGGAAAGTATCGCCTCTTTGCATATCTGCACTTTCATGTGCCATCACCATATCAACAACAAATGGAAAAAAATCAATAACAATCATAACATGAAAACTCGGAACATTAAAATTGATAATTAGGGTTTACAGACAAAAAAGAAACATGAGAGGAAAGTATGCGGCAAAAAAAAAAGGCGAAATAATTATTAGGGTTACAAAGAAGTTTTATATTCACAGAGAAGTTGAAACCCAAAAATACTATTGATCGAAAATATCTCAAATGGGGCCAGAAGCTCTAAAAACAGAGCTTCATTCAGCTTTTAACTACAACAGAGGAAATTCCCCTTAAATCATATTATTAATTAATGGTCAAAAATGAAAAATTACTTAAAACCAAATATATCAACGGCTGTATTTCATTCATCGGGTTTTGATGCGAAGGAGGGTCATAGATCACATTGTCTGATCCAGTTTTGTCATGTAGTGCACATTAATCACGGTAGATAACACTGACAAGTTTTATCAAGCGAGAGATATTATTGTACGTAGATTTTTTCACGAACTAACAAAAATAAATAAGCTTGTTTCCATAGAAAAAAAGAAAAAGCTAAATAAGCGCCTAAGCCCAAGACAAGTAAGGCTCGTAAGCTGCAAAGAAAGCATCCCGGACGCCAAATGAAATCATGAAGTCAACATTCTACGTTTTGAAATCCGTTTCATCGTTCTAAGAGAAAAGGTAAAGCGTGTAAAACTGTCCTTTGAGAGAGACAGAAAGAAAAAAAAGAAGAAGAAGCAGAAGAAGAGAGAGAGAAATTTCGAGTTCAGACTTCAGTCTCTGGCCAGGACGAGAGAATTTGGTGAGTTCGGCGCGCTCAATCCGTGATATAGAGAGGAAACAAGTAGAATTTTGCAGGATTCACCATAAATCCTTGGTTTTCTTCAACAAAATTCTACAAGAAGTTGAGGTTTGAGGTATGTTTTCCTGAAGAGTTTCTTTTATGTTTCCTCAAATTTATATAGTTTTGAAGTTATTAGGGTTAATAAGTCTCCATGAAAATGAAATTCCTCCCCAATTAGTTCACTCTGCCTTTTTTTCTTTTCTTTGTTTCTTCTGTGGTTTTTATTTGCAGAACAATGGGGGTTGTGTGAACAAATTTAGGTTTTCTTCGCATAGGAAGGTTGTAAGGGAAATTAGCAATCTGTTCGGGTAGGGTTCTTGTTATAGAATCTTTAGGGGTGGAGGTAATATGAACAGAGCTGGGGTTTATACAGTTGGTATTGTGTAGAAATAAAATTAGGGTTTGGAAGGTAGGGTGCAAGAAAACAGAAAGGATGAAAGGTGGCCGGTCTCACCGATTGGCGAGTACCGAGCCTCCAGATGACTGGGTAAATGGTTCATGGACTGTCGATTGTTCGTGTGGTGTTACTTTTGATGATGGAGAAGAGATGGTTAATTGTGATGAGTGTGGTGTATGGGTTCATACTAGATGTTCTCAATATGTGAAGGGGGAAACTTCGTTTTCTTGTGATAAGTGTAAGAAAAAGAAGAGTAGAAATGATAACAATGAAGAAACCGAGGTTGCTCAATTGCTTGTTGAGTTGACTAGTAAGACGATGAGGATGGATAATCTTCGACGTTCAACTCCATCAGCTCCTCCTCGGCCTGCTTACAGGCTTTGGACGGAGATCCCAATTGAAGATAGGGTTCATGTTCAAGGGGTTCCTGGTGGAGACTCTTCTCTCTTTCAAGGGTTATCGTCGGTTTTCAATTCTGAGTTGTGGAAGTGTTCAGGTTATGTTCCAAAAAAGTTTAATTTTCAGTATAGAGAGTTCCCTTGTTGGGATGATGAGAAGGAAGAAGGGTTGATTGATGCTAGAATTGAAGAGGAAACAGATAATATTGCCGATAGAGGTGCAAATGTTCTGTGCTCCTTGTGGAAAGACAAGGCAACAGAAACGGAAGCTTGTTTAGGAGGTTTAGTTGAGGAAGCTGATTGTAAGGAGAAGATTGGTCAAAATGAGAAGTATTCGGAGAATCATGTGAAGAAAGATAAAACCCATCTTACGCATGCAGTTCACCCGAACAAGCAGAGGGAATTTGTGAGATCCAAGGAGAGGAGTGGAAAGAAGAAAGCTAGGAGTGCCGAAAAAGAAGCTGATAGGAAAAAAAGAGGTATGCTTTAGTCTTTTTGTGACTTTCACTATGAGTATTTATTCTAGTTGCCTCGTGAAAACTGGGACTAATTTTTTCATAGGTTTTTAATTGTATGTTCAATCTAACAATTAATTATGAATGATGCTTTTCAATCACACCAAAAATATTTTGCATTACACGTTAATTCATTGAACACATCAGTCTAGCTTGAACAACGAGTGTTTAGTAAAAACTCTCCCTAAAGTGACTGTCAAGTTTATGTACAATGAGGTTGTTAACTAGTACTACAAAAATGTCGGACATACTATATTTTGCGGAATGCTGCCTCTTTCTTTTTTGTGAAAGGAAGAATGCTTCTTTGTGCTAGTTATCATATTTCTGAATCTTCATATTAACTTTTTTTATGGCTGTAGCAGACCTAGATCTGTTAGGATGCACTGAGCAATCCTAATTTTTGCCTTGAAGAGGACTTAAATTATTTCTGTTCCCTGGAACTGAATTTTATATTACTTCTTTTACATGTGCATTTATTTTCTAGCTTTCACACCTCCTGTTGATGCACGAAAAGTAGTATGTCACGAGGATGGAGGGTCCAAGGTTGGTGCTATAGAATGTCAACATAGGAAGAAAAAAGTTAGGATGGAAGTCAAATCAACGGAGCCAAATGGGGGTTGCCTTGATGCTGCTAATAACTGTGAAATGATGAAACATCAGTCAGCAAGTAAGTTACATAATTCTGAGCACCATTTTGAAGAGGCATCAAGAAGTCATGTTTCTGTAGAAGTAGTAGAAAAATCAAAGAAAGTGAACCGTCGAAGTCCTACAAGGGCTGGTGATTCTCCAAAAACTGCTGCTGTTTCAGCATTCCTTACAGAATCAAATACAGTTGGTGGTTCTCTTGCTAACATTGAGGTATGCCCTTGTTACCATCATTATCTGCTTCATGTCTTTTAACATTCTGCATTGTTTGGTTGGGGAATCGTTTATTTCTAGAAATGCGACCATTTGTGATAAGGTTTTGCTGTTTGATGGGGTGCTAACAAAGAAGCTTCTCATCAATTTATGTCCTTCATTCTGCTGTAATAGTTTCCAATATATATTACTTGCTAGGTTAGTCTATTTTGGTAGAATAACATATATTTGGTGTCTTCCTCAGGATGCTAACATGGCTGTCGATGGTTCAAACCATGTTAAGGACGAAAACCATGAATTGAAGGACTTAAGTGGAAGTTCTTTCAGCGTTAAGGAGGATCAGAAAGTGAAGCCCCCTGTTAGAGATCTCCACAATGATGTTACAGACATGCAAGACAATAATAAAGTTCAAGTTTTGTCGGATAAAGTGGAAAAAAAAACTGATGTTGATCTGCGTAATGGGGCTGATGAAAAGCTTGAACCAGCAAAGCTCTTGGAAAAACTTGGAGCAAGCATCAGCACATCCCTTGATGAAAAATGTCAGAATGGTAACAGGGAGATGAAAGCAGTGGACCATTGTCGTAAGAGTGAAACAGTGGAAATTACAGTTTTGACATCTGGGGAACGTTGTCTGCATGGAGAAGAATCAGAGAGCTCAGCAGTACCGCTGTCAGCAAAAGAAGCTTCTTTGGAGTCGAAGCCTGAAATGAAAAATGTTGAAGAGCCATCAGGCTACGATGGCTTGCACTCAGACCCTCAGGTAAAGGTTGATCAGCAAAAAGCTGTTTCAGCTGTTGGAAAATCTTCAACGTCACCCACCATAGTGTTCTCTAGATCATCTTTTTCAGCTAGCTCCAAGACTCATGAAACCAAGGGATCCTTAAGTACACCGAGATCTATTAACAACAGTAAACAAGTAAAGACAAATGTGGAAATTAAGAAAGATCATCCAGTCAATGACGTACTGAAGAAAGGTGGCAGACATGATGCAAACGATCTCCCGAAGGTTTATTCTAGTTCTGGATCAAAAGCATCACAGATCAGCAAGACTACTCATGTACCCTCCTCCAAGCGTGTGTCTCATTCAAAAGAGCAGGTGCCCCTACCATCTTCTAAGACTTCTACGACCCATAATGTAGCAGTTCCGTCAAGCTCATTTGAGTCTGCTAGTTCATTGCACACTCAGAATACTTCACATGTACAAAACAAGAGTACACCTTTTGGATCCTCCCTTAAAGGTGACAGGTTAAGTCAATCAAGTTGTCAGCCATCGCAAAAGCTTAACCATTCACCAGCAATGCATCCTCCAGCGCCTGTTAACTCTTCTCCAGCCTTAAGTGATGAAGAGGTGTGAGCAAAATTTTTATTGTTTTGTGCACCTTTTATTTGCTTACTAAAGATTATATTGCTCATGTCACTCAGGATATCTTCCCTTTTATTTTGTAGCTTGCGCTGCTGCTGCATCAAGAACTTAATAGCTCTCCTAGGGTTCCTCGAGTGCCTCGTGTACGCCATGGAGGTACTCTACCTCAGTTGGGATCTCCTACGGCTGCAAGTATGATTGTTAAACGAACATCAAGTACAGGCACAAAGGATCAACTTCTGGTGCGATGCCCCTTTTCTTACTTCTATGAATGACATTATATCAAGTGAAAATCATTTCAAACTGTATGCTATACCTGTTAAGATAATTGATTGTGGGCATTAAATTGATTATGACCCTTACTATGGAGAAAATAGTCTGGATAATCAATTGGAGGTCCATAACAATTAAGATAAAGGTTAGCAAATAGGACCGTTCTTCTGTCTAATTTTGCAGCCTTTAGGATATATATATATATATGAAGGCTCTAACATTGTTCACTTCCGTAACAAGTACAGTTCTTTTACATTTTATAGTTTTCTAGGAGAAAAAGAGAGGATGCTTCAAGAGACGGTTCTCGCAAACCTAATGACCGCGTTGACGAAACAAAGAAGGAGAAGTTGCCTTGTCTAGATCAAAGAAGACAAGATCCACCGAGTACAGCTAATGGTTCTACTAAGGTGGAAGCATGCAATGGCTCTTCTCATGTAATATCTGCTAAGAAGAATGCGCTGCCTCCCCCATCTAGCAATACTGCAATTGGTGGTCCATCGTCCTCGTCTGAAGTTAATGACCATAGACCTTCTTCCGTGCGTAGCTCATCGCGGGATTTGTCTGACGATGAAATAGGTGCTGTTATGGGACCCACACCTCGTACTTTACCAGGTATGGCTTTCATGTTTGCTCTAGTCTGATATCTTTAATGCTTACTTGCAGTGATCCAATTTTCAATCCATATCTGTTTTATGTCTTATAAATGACAGTATTTTATAACTGTTTCGGCAGGTTTGCTCGATGAAATTATGAGCAAAGGCAAAAGGATGTCCTATGAAGAACTTTGCAATGCTGTCCTCCCTGTATAGTTTTGTTGATTTTTCTCATTTTACTTGCTTACTTTTGTCATTGTTTTTAGTAACTGAACCCTTTCGCATGCAGCACTGGCACAAGCTGAGAAAACACAATGGGGAGCGCTACGCATACACAAGTCACTCACAGGCTGTTCTTGATTGTCTGAGGAACCGGAATGAATGGGCTCAGCTGGTTGATCGTGGACCGAAGGTTTGCTTTTTAAATCTGTTTTCAGCCATCAATTGTCATTTAATAGATTTTTATTCGGTCTAGCTGCAAATAGTTATATAAGCAAAATCATCTATTATTGAATTTTGCTTAGGTAGGCAAGAGCTAGGATCAAATGCCGTGTTGCTTTGGTCGAAATATCATTATGCTGTCATGCATATGTGTTGGGTTCACAGGGAGGTGACTGAGGGTGTGATGGGGCTTTCATCGTCGTGCATTTTCTGTAGAAGGAAAAAGGTTATTTAGTTTAGCTTTAATGAGAAAGTGTACGGCCAGTGAGTCACCCTACAGCTAAATGGGGTTTGAAGTTTCAGAATTATGTTAATTCACCATGAAGAAGATATCCACATGGTGGCATGGCAATGCTGCGGCATTTGATTCTACTTTTGTAGGGTATAGGAGTAATTTTGTTTTTCGTACTTTCAAGAATTTTACCTTCGAGCTTGCCCTCAGTATTGGACCCTTTCACTGCTTCGGAAATATGAATCCCAGTTATCTGTTCTAGACAAACGTTCTGGAACCGTTTTTTATGTATTCCTTATCTCGAAATTACTTGTTTTCAGACCAATGCCAGCAGAAAAAGACGGAAGATAGATTCAGAGTCACTTCCCGTCATTGAAGGTGTAGAAGATGACTTCGACAAGAGCAATTTAAAGGAGGTAGAAGTTAAATATGTTGAATCGCAACGAGAAGATTACCCTAAAGGAAAGAGGAAGGCGCGGAAGAGAAGAAGACTGGCTCTTCAAGGAAGGGGCATTAAGGATATAAGAAAGAAGCAGAAGGAAGATGCTGCTATGGATGGAGGAGACCTAAATCTATCTTCTCAATCAAGTGAGGGTACTGAAAGCATGTTTAGCGAGGAAGAAAGCCAAGGAACCAAAACTGGTACCGCCGAGGGTTTGACCAGTGAAGATGAGACTGGATCAATGTTATAGTATCTCTTATGAAAGGTAATTTTTTTTTGGTGGTTCTTTCAACTTATTGGGAAAGAAAACAGAAGGAGATGACCTTCTTGGGGTCAGCGAGTACTTAGTTATCCCTAACCAGCTTCTTTTTGACTAACATACCTAAGCTGCTTTGTTAAATTTTATCGATGTTATGGTGAAGTTCAACAATTTTATTGTGGGGTTATTCAATTTTTTTTCCCTTCACTTCGATCTCAGCATTGTAACTCAGTTGGTGCTACTTAGGTTGGTTATCTGTGAATAATTATCGCTGTTTGTAGGACTTGTCAAATTAATCGATGAATGTAAAATATAAACTCTTTTCATGACCATCATTTAGTAGAATCTTGTCTTTGCTGACTTTACTTTTTACTTTTTACTTTTTTTTTTGTTGTTGCCTTGGATCTTTATAAAGAGGGGCGAGCTGGTGACTTCTTTCAACTCTTTCGACCTTCCCGGTAAGAACCATGTATTGTCTTGCATGAGGCTCCAGTAAAAGAGTTTTTTTTTTTTTTTTTTTTTTTTTTTGCCCAGATCCAAATTTTATCCTGTGATGATGGTGGATTTTTTCTTCCATCGCGGGGTGAGGTTGTTTCTTTTCGCTAGAGAAAAGGGCATATAAATCCATTAGTTTGTTAAATCAAGATCGGGTGGTGAAATCTAATCCTTTAAAATCCTAACGCATATGAGCCCCACGTTGAATGAAAAGGGCATAGAAATCCATTAGTTTGTTAAATCAAGATCGGGTGGTGAAATCTAATCCTGTAAAATTCTAACTCATATGAGCCCCACGTTGAATGGTGAACGTCACCGTTCGCTTAGACAAGAGTTTCAATATTGAACCTGGTGAGAACACTTGGCGGGATTCTATTGATCGGAGGGGTTAAAACTTAAATAACACTCTGTTTACACCTATATTTAACGGACCGTTTCTAACCCCTTTAGCATAAACGGAGGTGTACAACAAAATCTTAACTAAACCTAAATCTAACCCCGTTAGTATAAACGGAGGTGTACAACAAAATCTTGACTAAACTTAAATCTAGGAAAATAAAAGATTTCCATGAGGAACAAAAACAAAAACAAAAACAACCCTAAAAACAAACCCTAACTTCTTTTTCTCCCTCTTTTCTTCTACCGGTGGTACAAACCCTAACTTCTTTTTCTCTAACCGTTTTTGTTTTCCTCTATATTTCTTTTTCCTTCGTCGTGTATTGTTATCTGAATTCGATGGAAATCTGATTATTTTATTTTATTTTCTAATTATTGTTTGTTCGGTTTATTTTACAGGCGCGGTTTCTGCTGAACCTAAAATCCTAACTCTAATAGAGAAGTCCAGTTTCTTCATTCTAATTTGACTGCATTATCAACTTACATGTGCGGTTTCGGCTGAATCTAACTCAATGGTAAATCCTAACTCTAATAGAGAAGTCATGTTTCTTCGTTCTAATTTGACTGCATTATCAACTTTTGTTAAGCAGGAAGTTGCTTATATTTTGATTTTTTGTCTAGATAATATACCAGTTTGCCCTGTGCATTCTGTATGAGTATAATTAAAGTGATATATAATTATGAACGCTGTTGGTTTATCAGTTGAGGTGTCGCATGGGTTTTGTTAATTTGAGTTTGTTTATTAATATTTTTTGTGGAGGTCTACGAAAGTGAGTTCTGGGCACAGAACATCAGCATCATCATCAACAAAAAAGAGAGGATATTGAACTAGGGTTATTGAAGGTGCTTAGATGCTGTTGGTAATGTTTTCATTGTTCTGTGATGTTTTTTTTGTTATATGCTTAATTTTAAACTTTAATCTGCCTGGTGGATCTGGCTGGTGCAATATTCTCGCCGACGCCAATATTACTCCTCCACAACCAAGGTTTCGACTTAATTTATGGCTTCAAGGAACGCCATAGATATTTCCAAGTGACGGTGGTAATCTCTGTGTACTTAGTTGTGACAATTTTGTGGTTAAAAGCATTCAAGGTAAGCACATCCTTTATGTTTTTCAGTTCAACATACTTGATTGATTCCCATATATTGCAAGTATTGGCTTATATCTTTGTCTAGGAATCTATTGTGGAATTGGATGTATGAATACCATTACCAGAATATGAAATGATTAGTTACGGGGTATGCTTCGTTTTCATATTGATTTGTTTCATGAACATGCAACTTTGATATGAAAAATTGGGCTGCTCACATATTCACCCAGGGATATACATATACTACAACAAAAAAGAAAAACAAAGGGTTATATTTAATGTCATTATCGTTGATTAAAATCTCATATTTAATATTTTTATTTTGAAGATTTCTCAATAAAAATTCATATATTTTCATTGGTATAATTTTTGTATTTTTATACATTTTTGTTGCCTGAAATCGTTGTTTAATGCCACCTGTATAAACACTAATAATTAGGGTGTCAGGACAAACATTTTCTTGGTTATATTATGATCATGCCTTCACTAAATGGTATATTTTGACCTTCTCTCTATGCAACTGAAATGTTGGTGACAACTTTCATTAAGCTATAAATACTCTAGATATTGTTGTTTTTCTAAGGTGCTAATGGATTCTTTCATTTTGTGTATGCTATACTACTAATAATTAGTTGATAGCTAGCTTTTCTATTTTTTTTGAATATAAATGCCTCCAAGTTTAAACAAGTTAGGTTAAGTATACAGTAGAATAAATTCTTTTTTCTTTTGTTGAATTTATCATGGAATTGCTGTATTTTTTTTTAGCTTAAATGTGTATGTTGGTTGCAGATCCTTGACCCACTACTGGAATAATATGGTGTCGAGGATGACATTTGCAGTTATTCAACTCGCTCAAACATCAATGTGTAGTGATATTGGAAAGATTACTTTGGATGGATCATTTGAGGAGAGGGACAGATTGAATGATAATGTAGAGGTGAGTTCAAGAAGGTAAATCTCCATTATATGCATCTATATTTTTTCATTAGGGTAAAATATGTGTAGAGGTGCGATCTTTTAAACCAGTTTAGCTTTGTAGGTAACCTTAGTTATCCCAATTATCCTTTGTATATAATATGGGTCTTTTGTAGTAATTTCTAATTTGCAATTTGATTAGAGTTTGCATTTATGTGTGGTAAGGAAATCTGTATCATGTGTTCTTTGATTCATGTTCTAATCAATTGTTGTTTAGAACAATTAGCGGGTACCTTAAAAAATTTATGTGTTGTTTATATAAACCAATCTATGTAGTGTGTTAGAGCATAGCTCGGTTGAACTCACAAAGCGTTGGTATGTCAAGTTAGGTTGTCATATTTTAGTATCAAAACTCATCTAGAGTTGCTTGATTAAATACTAGAGTCAGCTTCGTTTAGGTTAGACTAGAAAGTTTAGGAATGTTGAGACATACAAGTATTACTCCGAAGACCTGAAGAATGTGAAGAAGTAGCGAACTACAATGATGACATCATCCTTCCACTTGAAGTTAGTAATATTGACTTGAACTGTTTCATTCCTAACGTATCTTTCAAGTCGTGCTATATTGAAAACATAACTGCGAAGCTGTATATACTGCACATATTGTATAATACTCTAGTGATGTGACATGATCATAATTGTATGATCATAGTATTAGGGAATTAGACTACGAAGTATAACGCTTATCTTTTGAACTTCGCAGATATGACATCGACATAATCTTGTATGTGTTGTTATAATTATGTGAATGGGTTATGGTGAAGATTTCATCCTAGGAAACAATGTTTTACATTTGTTTAAAGGAAGTACATTCACGAACTTGTTTCGTGAATCGAAAGGGAAATCATTAGGCTTGTTGGTCCGGCTATTCATTGCAAATCTTTGGATGACCAATATGTGTGAGATGGTAGAACCGATCTTAACTTAGGTTATGTATCTTGGTATAACTAATCACAATGCCTGACTTATGATTTGGTATGACTATTTTTTATTAATTGGTGTAACCGATCCTAAGTAATCACCATGTGACGGTGTGACCGATCCTAGTAATTGGTGTGACTGATCATGAGTATGTGTAATTGATCCCTGTAATTGGTGTAACTGGTCCTGGTAACTGGTGTAACGATCACAAGTAATACCATGTGTATATGGAACCGATCCTTATAACTGGTGTAACCGATCCTAGTGACTGGTGTGACCGATCACAAGTATTTCCATAATTAGGTATAACCGATCCTAGTGATTGGTAGAACCGATTTAACCCATGTATGTGATTTGGTATTTGATCAATCACATAGTAGTCTTGGAAAACAGGTGAACAAATTCTAAACTTGTTTGGAAGTGTGGTATAACCGATTCCAAGAATGCAAACCCATGTAAATATGAAATAAGGATTTGCAGTGAAAAGATGTCAACATACTTTGAACACGTATAGTAACTCTTATCATTTATTGTTCAAAGATATTCCGTAGTACTCAAGGAGATCCTGTGCCGAGATAAATTGAGAATCTTTTAATTAAGGTTTTTGGTTTTATATGCTTTGATTACCAGCAATTAAATGCATATCTCTAGAGAATAAAAATTAGTAATGTGCATTTACTAATTGGAGATTTTCTGAGAGATTTCAGAAATATTGGACAAACATTTATTGAAATTATGAAAATCGAAATTTTGCCATTCATTGCATATCTTGAAAATATATTCGGTTTTGGAAATTTCTTGATGTCCAAACATCCTTGGTCTATAAATACTTAAGTTTGCATTTCTACAAACTATCCTAAGAGCCAGGCAAACTTCATTTCTTGTTGTTTCTGGTGGAGTCGTCTATTCAGAGAGGAAAGTATCCTAATTAGGTGAAATCTCTTAAGACCGCTCGTTTAAAGACTTCCGTGGGATCAAGAAGATCTACGAGTACCGTTGGTGGGAAACTAGATAATTGCAGTGTTATTAGTTTTCTATTGATTTTATTGACTAACGGTTGTTGAACTTTGATTGCACCTAGTTTGTTTATTCTTGAGAATCTTCTCTTCTGATATAAGATTCACTCAAACTAGATCGAAGTATCAACGGGATCTTTAGAACTGTTGTTAGATCTAAAGACATCTTGTGATAATCCATTGTTAACAAACTCCGTTCTGTGCGTGATTGATCACAAGAGATTCAAGTGGTGTTGTGTAGGTTATTGAAGATTAAAGAAGATTTGAAGACGAAGAAGATTTCTTATTGGTTTTCGTATCTTGTGAATTGTGTGCATAAACCTTGATCCGTTGGGATCCAACTAGAATCACATTTATTCAGAAACTGTCTTTATCTCAGAGTCACATGAGATTTTTAAGGCACTGTATTCATCTGTAGCTGTTTTTCTTAAGATCTCAGTCCTCTTTTCTTGATCAATGGTTTTCTTTAGCTTTGCTTCAAGAGATTGAATCTTTGAAGTGGATACGATCTTGAGAGAGTCTAGATCAGCTTTAAGAGTAGTTAGATCAAGATTGAGTTGATCCTTTTCAGCTTTCATATGACATAAGTCTTCAAGAAGCTTTTATTCTCTTTTTAGTGCAAGAGTAAGTTCGGTTGCACACAAGAGGAACTCTTTACTTAGTTCATTTAGCTGAGATGTTTTTAAATTCACATAATCAATATCTTTTTTGTCATTATGAAGATATTTCTCAGAATCTGAATCATTGATTGTGAATACAGGGATTAACTTAACTTCTTCTTGAGAATATAAAGACATATTTTCAGAAGAGCAAATAAAACTTGTGGAAGAAGCCCCTTCTAAACATTTGCTAAAATTAAACCCATAGAGAGTTTTACCCAAATCTTGTGATATGTTAACTGAGTCTATTTTTGGCTTTTCCTTACCTTTTCGCAGACTCATTTCTTAAAGGTTGGATCGCACCAAACACAGATTGTTAGATCTTTTCATGTTTGCCTGCTCTGATACCAATTGAAAAGACGAGGGTACCCAAATACACCACAATCTTTAATTTATCAACCTATAAGTCCTCTTACCGAAAGTGATTGTCTATGGAAAAATTCGAGACAATACTACAAATCGGTATTCACACTTTGTGTGATTGTCTATGGATACGAGATCGAGACAATACGACTACCAAAGTGTTGATAAGAGGTTTGGACTTAACCAAACTCTATAGGATCACTATCAAGTAAAGCGGAGTTAACATTTGTGTATTTTACTTCTAATTATAATTGCGGAAATAGAAAAGTAAAAGACACAGCAAGATTTTGTTAACGAGGAAATCGCAAATGCAGAAAAACCCCGAGACCTAGTCCAGAATTGAATACTCTCAAATTAAGCCGCTATACAAAATCTAAACCAACTTCGTATAGTTGAGACCAAGCAACTAACCCTAGTTCACTTAGTTTCCTCAGTATCCCTGCGCTTCCGACTTTGATGAGTGCACGCACTGGAACAATTCCTTTGGATCATATTCCAAACAGTAAAGGAACAACAAATCTATTTCGTAACAACTCTATTGATTCTTTAAGATAAGATATCTCAAGTCATATGCAAAGGCTCTTCCGTTTAAGCTAATAAAATCCTTTGCCTGGTTAGATCAATCCAATCTCTATTACCTAAGTAATAAGATTCGGATTTGTAACAATCAAAATAGATCTCAAGAGAACTATTAGGCGTTACCGATCTCATCAATCGAATAAATCTGATTCTAGTTGAATCCCATCCGATCAAGGTTTGTGCAACACAAATATATGAGAAAGAATAAGAAATCTTCTTCGTCTTCAAATCTTCTTTAATCTTCAATTAAAACCTGCACAACACCACTTGAATCTCTTGTGATCAATCACGCACAGAACGGAGTCTGCTAACAATGGATTATCACAAGATGTCTTTGGATCTACAAACAGTTCTAAAGATCCCGTTGATACTTCGATCTAGTTTTAGTGAATCTTATATCAGAAGAGAAGATTCTCAAGAATAAACAAACTAGGTGCAATCAAAGTTTCAACAACCGCAAATCAATCGAAAACTAATAACACTGCAATTATCTAGTTTCCACCAACGGTACTCATAGAGATTCTTGATCCCACATAAGTATTTAAACGAGCGGTCGTAAGAGATTTCGCCTAATTAGGGTACTTTCCTCTCTGATTAGACGGCTCCACCAGAAACAACAAAAAGATGAAGTTTGTCTGGCTCTTAGGATAGTTTGCTAGAAATGCAAACTTAGCTATTTATAGACCAAGGATGTTTGGACACAAAGGAATTTCCAAAACCGGAAGTATTCTCAAGATATGCAATAAATGCCCATTCGGTTTTCATAATTCCAGTAAATGCTTTGTCCAATATTTCCCGAAATCTCTCAATAGAAAATTTCCAATTAGTAAATGCACATTACTAATTTTTATTCGCTAGAGATATGCATTTAAGTGCTGGTAATTAAAGCATATAAAACTAATAACCTTAATTAAAAGATTCTTAATTTATTTCGGAACAGGATCTCCTTGAGTACTAAGGAATAACTTTGAACAATAAAAGATAGGAATTAATGTACGTGTTCAAAGAATGTTGACATATCTTCTTTGTAAATCCTCTTTCATATTTACAATCTTGGAATCGATTATACCACACTTCCAAACAAGTTTAGAATTGATTCATCTGTATTCCAAGACAACTATGTGATTGATCAAATATCAAATCACATCCATGGGTTCAATCGGTTCTACCAATCACTGGGATCAGAATTCAGAATAATAATCTTGGTACGTATGATCTTTATACCTTGGTAGCTATTACTATAAAAGGCGGAATTCAGAATAATAATAAACGAAAAACTTAGAAAATAGAACACAAAGTACAAATTCGAAGAAAAATATCTTCTCTAGATTATGAATAAGAAAACGATTACAATTCTCTCTTTGTTACGCTCACAATCTCTCTAAACAGTGGATCTACCTTAAACTGTTTACTAAGCTTGCACAAGTATTGTTCCAAGCTTTCTCAAGGTTTTTTGTGTGTCTAGTTAACAAACAAACCTCTCTATTTATCGACTTTATCGTACTCAGCCGACTAGGTCTTCTATTGGGAATCGATTTCCTAAACTAAGAGTGTTTCCTAAAACAGAACTCTTTCCTAACTAGGAATTCTGCCCAAATAAGGTTTCCTTCCTAATATAGGATTCCTCCCTCAACTTAGCTTGAGGTTTATTAAGTTCCTAAGAGGAGTAGGGATACACCTGTATCAGGTTACACCAATTACAAGGATCGATTACACAACTCTCTGTAATCGGTCACACCAATTACTAGGATCGGTCACACCAATTACATATATCGATCATACCATCTCAGGTGATTACTTAGGATCGGTTACACTAATTAATCAAAACTAGTCATACCAAATCATAAGTCAGGCATTGTGATTAGTTGTACCAAGATACATAATAAAGTTACGATCGGTTCTACCATCTCACACATATTGGTAATTCAAAGATTTGGAATGAATAGCCGTACCAATAAGCCTAGCGATTTCCATTTCGATTCATAAAATAACTTCATGAATGTACTTCATTTAAAAAATGTAAGACATTGTTTCCTAGGATGAAATCTTCACCTTTACCCATTCACATAATCATATCAACATTCATAAGATTATGTCGATGTCATATCTACGAAGTTCAAAAGATAAGCGTTATACTTCGTAGTCTAATTCCCTAATACTATGATCATGTGATCATGTCTCACTACTAGAGTAATATATCCATACACAGCTTCACAGTTATGCTTTCAATATAGCACGACTTGAAAGATACGTTAGGAATGAAATAGTTCAAGTAAATATTACTAATCTCAATAGGAAGGATGATGTTGTCGTTGTAGCTCGTTACTTCTTCACGTTCTTCAGGTCTTCGAGTAATACTTGTATGTCTCAACATTCCTATACTTTCTAGTCTAACCTAAACGAAGTTGTCTCTAGTACATAATCAAGTGACTCTTAGATGAGTTTTGACTCACTAAAATATGAAAACCAAACTTGACATACCAACGCTTGGTGGGTTCAACCGATCTATGCTCTAACAATCTCCCCATTTGTCAATTTTAGTGACAAAACTCTTAATACATATGGATAAACAAATTACAATAATTCATTATACATACGCTTGATTACAAGTTTCAACAACACAATAACCTGCATATATTCAATTAATAAATGCCGCTGTTGAAATCTGAATAACAAAGCTTATACTCCCCCTAAAGGTAAGATAGGTAGATATTCAATCCGAACATCATTGTTATTCCACTTTTGTAGTACAGAATGATTACACAGCAATATGATATGTTTCTCCCCTTTAGTCGATGCTTTACTCTTTCGTTAGATATAACGTTTAAGCACAATTGTCCTTTCCTTAGTGATTGCAAATCACTTGTTTACTCCATATATTTCTCCCCCTTTTTGTCACAAAATGACAAGGTTAGAGCAAATACATGTCAAACCGAAAGGATCTTACAGATCCAAAAGACTTGTAAACAACCTATAAGAGTTAAGCACGAAAGTTTCACATACCACTTTTAGATAACCAACATTAAAACCGAAACTACAAGTAATTTAGTTTTAATATGTTATCAAGGAAAACTATTGCCCGAAGCAATTTTCCCTAATAGTTTAACAAATTGACTAAGAAACTTAGTTCCCTTGTTAAACCGATTGTACACATACAATCGCTTATTTCGATAAGACCAAAATAAAGATCAGATTTAACTTTATTTCTCTCACCAGGCTCTAATTATTCAGACAATAACTTAGACCTTTCTCTTTAGACAAGACAAGCACTAGGTTACTTAACTAGTTTTTCTTATCAAGGCATTCGATTAGGCTTGAATAACCGAATCCTTCAATTTGATAAGTCTAACTAAGATTAGAATTAACTTAGTTTCTCTTATTCGGAATCGAATTGGACTAAACAAATGATCCCATATTTTGTTAAGCCATAAACAATACATACAAACCAAAATAAATTGACTTGCACAATTATTTTCTTAACCGGAAGCAATTGAAACAAATATAGACATTATAGCACTGCAATTGCACCGAAATTTCGTTAAGCAAAAATACTTGATACCCAACAATAAGGAAGATACCAAACAATAATGGAATATATCAATTATACCGAAATTTTGTTAAGCAAAAGCAAAATATATGCAATAAAATCAGGCTTTTCTTAAACAGGAAAACGATTAACTAAAAAATTCGTTACCTCAGATTCCGCATCCTCTTCTCCCCATAAAAATATATCATTAAGCGCAAGTTCACATAAGAACTCTCCCCCAGTATGTTTCCATCCTCTCGCAAGAACAAAACAACAACAACAAAGAGCAACCTTTACCATAGAAAGGTTGAATCGGTTTTAACTAATGCGTGCCAATAGCAAAAGTTGAAAACCCGAAACACATATGTCTATGCTAAACACAACTCATGTAAATACAAATTGATTCAACATATTGTGAATTTTCACATATGAGTTTCATTCGAAACACCTTATGATCCTTTGATAAAGCCTACCAACATGGGCTAGAACTTAATCCCGCTAAATAAAAAAGTCACACAAACCCTAAGGGTTCACATCATATGAGATCGAATATTAAGGTTATGAAAACCAAAATCAGACATCCCATAAACTGAAAACACATAACAAAAATATAGACATTCAAGCACATGCTATGTAATCATAAACTATCACAAGAAAAATTATAAGATAATAATTTTATTCATAAATAATGATAGTTTTATTCAAAAATAGACCTTATACAATAATCAAAATCAATCAAACATTGATGTCTATTTTTCTCTCGAGAATCAAATCTCTTCATGATGTTGAGATCTCTTTCGCTTGATAGGAATAATTCTCCGAATTCCTTGAAGAGATCCTTGATTGAAGAATAATTCCTCAACCTTGAGTAAGTTAGGTTCTCATTCGTTTATCTTTTTCAGAAGTAATTCTTGTTGCTTAAGAAGTTGAGATTGAACAAGAAAAGATTTTTCAAGAGAACGCTTCAACATCAATACCTCTAATTTAGTTTCTGCACAAGTTCGTGCCATCTTGTAAAACTCCTTTTCATAATCGATCATGGAGTATGAACGATTCACATTATTGCAAGAGGTGGTTCCATTTCCATTGAAATTATAGAGCCCGAAAGGATCACATGCCATCTTTTCAGCATACCTTTCTGAAACCCTTGCAGAAAGTTTTGCATGGTAATCTGTATTGTACAAAATTCTTTGTTCCAGAGGAATAAACAAGAATCTTTCTCTTTAAGGGGCAAAGATTACCGAAACTATATATACCGATAGTTTTCAAAGACTTGGTCATCGATTATGGAAATCAAACATTCTCCTTTAATATGGAATAACCGAAATTTTTCGATATTAAAGATTTTAAGAAAGTGCCTTTCTGTGAATATTTCCAAAAATCTTGCAAGTTTTAAACTATTGTGCAATTTACACTGAACTCATCAAACAATTGTTTGAGCACTTCATGATTCAGTGTATTCAGCCAGGATACTAAGTATCTGGTTGAGACAGATTATTTTCTTCAAGAGTAGTGAAGAATATCCCCTTATATTTTATCTTAAAGATCTTACTTGTTTTAAAAAACAAATCAAACTTATCATAGAAATAACTATCATCAAGATATTTAGGTATTACCTTATATGTTGATGAATTGGAGAGTTTGTCATATTCCTTTCTGTTTAGTTCCATGGTCTTCTTTGGTATCCACTTCCATGAGTTCCTAGACTTCAAATCCTCTTTTCTTTTGTAATGAGCAAAACTTGGAGAATTCTTTTGAGAATTCTTTTGAGAATTCTTTGATCTAAGAAGATCAGGCTTATGTATGATTTCTTTTGAAAAATATTTCATGATACATCCTTGACATGAAGTGGTTTTTCCAGAGATTGAATATGGTAATCGTTGACAATCTCTTATAACATGACCTTTGATTCCATAATGAAAACATCGTCTGTAATGATGCTTATGATGATGTGGAATACTCTGATGTGATTAGTTCATCTTGCAATCCCAGAGAATACAGATGCTTCTTTAGAAGATGAAGCTTTCGTTTGAGAGCCTTTAATGTCATTCTTCTTTCTTTTTGAAGGAAAGACCAAAACAGAATTTTTGGGTTTATCCGGGGCGCATGTAGCCAACTGATTTTCTGACATTAATGAATGCATTTCATCTTTTAGCCTATTGACATGTTCGGAAATTGTCTTTATCTCAGAGTCACATGAGATTTTTAAGGCATTGTATTCATTTGTAGCTATTTTTCTTAAGTTTTCAGTACTCTTTTCTTGATCAATGCTTTTCTTTAGATTTGCTTCAAGAGATTGAATCTTTGAAGTGGATACGATCTTGAAAGAGTTTAGATCAGCTTTAAGAGTAGTTAGATCAATATTGAGTTGATCATTTTCAGCTTTCATATGACATAAGTCTTCAAGAAGCTTTCCTTCTCTTTTTAGTGCAAGAATAAGTTCGGTTGCACACAAGAGGAACTCTTTAATTAGTTCATTTAGCTGAGATGTTTTTATATTCACATAATCAATATCTTCTTTATCTTCTTTATCATTATGAAGAGATTTCTCAGAATCTGAATCATTGATTGTGAATACATGGCTTAGCTTAACTTCTTCTTGAGAACATAAAGACATATTTTCAGAAGAGCAAGTAAAACTTGTGGAAGAATCCCCTTCTAAACATTTGCTAAAATTAAACCCATAGAGAGTTTTACCCAAATCTTGTGATACGTTAACTGAGTCTATTTTTGGCTTTGCCTTACCTTTTCGCAGATTCATTTCTTATAGGTTGGATCGCACCAAACACATATTGTTAGATCTTTTCGTGTTTGCCTGCTCTGATACCAATTGAAAAGACGAGGGTACCCAAATACACCACAATCTTTAATTTATCCACCTATAAGTCCTCTTACCGAAAGTGATTGTCTATGGAAAAAAAGTGACAATACTACAAATCGGTATTCATACTTTGTGTGATTGTCTATGGATACGAGATCGAGACAATACAACTACCAAAGTCTAATTACTTGATAAGAGGTTCGGACTTAACCAAACTCTGTAGGATCACTATCAAGTAAAGCGGAGTAAACGTTTGTGTATTTTACTTCTAATTATAATAAACAATTATAATTGCGGAAATAGAAAAGTAAAAGACACATCAAGATTTTGTTAACGAGGAAACCGCAAATGCAGAAAAACTCTGGGACCTAGTCCAGAATTGAATACTCTCAGAATTAAGCCGCTATACAAAATCTAAACCAACTTCGTATAGTTGAGACCAAGCAACTAACCCTAGTTCACTTAGTTTCCTCAGTATCCATGTGCTTCCGACTTCGATAAGTGCACGCACCGTAAAAATTCCTTTGGATCGTATTCCAAACAATAAAGGAACAACAAATCTGTTTGGTAACAACTCTATTGATTCTTTAAGATAAGATATCTCAAGTCATATGCAAAGGCTCTTCCGTTTAAGCTAATAAACTCCTTTGCCTGGTTAGATCAACCCAATGTCTATTACCTAAGTAATAAGATTCGGATTTTTAATAATCAAAATAGATTTCAAGAAAACTATTAGGCGTTACCGATCTCACGCAACTAATCAATCGAATAAATCCGATTCTAGTTGAATCCCAGCCGATCAAGGTTTGTGCAACACAAAGATATGAGAGACAATAAGAAATCTTCTTCGTCTTCAAATCTTCTTTAATATTCAATTAAAACCTGCATAACACCACTTGAATCTCTTGTGATCAATCACGCACAGAACGGAGTCTGTTAAAAATGGATTATCACAAGATGTCTTTATATCTACAAACAGCTCTAAAGATCCCGTCGATACTTCGATCTAGTTTGAGTGAATCTTATATCAGAAGAGAAGATTCTCAAGAATAAACAAACTAGGTGCAATCAAAGTTTCAACAACCGCAAATCAATCGAAAACTAATAACACTGCAATTATCTAGTTTCCCACCAACGGTACTCATAGAGCTTCTTGATCCCACAGAAGTCTTTAAACGAGCGGTCATAAGAGATTTCGCATAATTAGGGTACTTTCCTCTCCAATTAGACGGCTCCACCAGAAACAACAAAAAGATGAAGTTTGCCTGGCTCTTAGGATAGTTTGCTAGAAATGCAAACTTAGGTATTTATATACCAAGGATGTTTGGACACCAAGGAATTTTCAAAACCAAAAGTATTCTCAAGATATGCAATAAATGCCCATTCGTTTTTCATAATTCCAGTAAATGCTTTGTCCAATATTTTCCGAAATCTCTCAATAAAAAATCTCCAATTAGTAAATGCACATTACTAATTTTTATTCTCTAGAGATATGCATTTAATTGCTGGTAATTAAAGCATATAAAACTAATAACCTTAATTAAAATATTCTTAATTTATTTCGGAACATGATCTCCTTGAGTATTAAGGAATAACTTTGAACAATAAAAGATAGGAGTTACTGTACGTGTTCAAAGAATGTTTACATCTCTTCTATGTAAATCCTCTTTCATATTTACAATCTTGGAATCGATTATACCACACTTCCAAACAAGTTTAGAATTGGTTAATCTATATTCTAAGACAACTATATATGTAATTGATCAAATATCAAATCACATCCATGGGTTTAATCGATTCTACCAATCACTGGGATCGGTTATACCCTAATATGGAAGCACTTATGATTTGTCACACAAGTTATGATGACCGGTTACATCAGTTACTAGGACCGGTTACATCAATTACCAGGACCGGTTACCATATACACATGGTATTGCTTATGATCGGTCACACCAGTCACCAGGATCGGTTACACCAATTACTAGGACCGGTTACACCAATTACAAGGATCGATTACACAACTCTCTGTGATCGGTCACACTAATTACTAGGATCGGTCACACCAATGACAAATATCGATCATACCATTTCAGGTGATTACTTAGGATCGGTTTCACTAATTAATCAAAACTAGTCATACCAAATCATAAGTCAGGAATTGTGATTAGTTGTACCAAGATACATAACAAAGTTACGATTGGTTCCACCATTTCAGACATATTGGTAATCCAAAGATTTGCAATGAATAGCCGTACCAATAAGCCTAGCGATTTCCCTTTCGATTCATAAAACAATTTCATGAATGTACTTCCTTTAAACAAATGTAAGATATTGTTTCCTAGGATGAAATCTTCACCTTTACCCATTCACATAATCATAACAGCATTCATAAGATTATGTCGATGTCATATCTACGAAGTTGAAAAGATAAGCGTTATACTTCGTAGTCTAATTCCCTAATACTATGATCATGTGATCATGTCTCACTACTAGAGTAATATATCCATACACAACTTCTCAGTTATGTTTTCAATATAGCACGAATTGAAAGATACGTTAGGAATGAAACAGTTCAAGTCAATATTACTAAACTCAAGAGGAAGGATGATGTTGTCGTTGTAGCTCATTACTTCTTCACGTTCTTCAGGTCTTCGAGTAATACTTGTATGTCTCAACATTCCCAAACTTTCTAGTCTAACCTAAACGAAGTTGTCTGTAGTACATAATCAAGCGACTCTAAGATAAGTTTTGACTCACTAAAATATGACAACCAAACTTGACATACTAACGCTTGGTGGGTTCAACCGAGCTATGCTCTAACAGGTTTCCTCGTTAACAAAACTTCAGGTGTCTTTGTTATTTCTTTTCTGCATTATATTTGTTTTTATAATTGAAATATCACAGGTTGTGCGTAGTTCAATCAATTGGTAAATCCAACCTTTAGTTGTTGATTGAAATTGAGTGACACTTGAATATTGGTTTTTGCTACCGTTCAAGTTATTTCTCATAATAATCAGGCTCGCGGGTTTCTATCTGTTTGATTTGCTGATTACATTGAGAAACAAAGATATAACTCTTGGATATATTTTCCTTGATTGAGTCTGACTGTCTAGTTGATTCTCTTGGAATTATATTGGAGTTTGTCCATACAGATTGCCTAACAAAATATTGGGTGTGGTTGTTAGACCCCCGCTTTTTTTCAATATAATATTCTTAGGCAAGAGATCATAGAAAAAGATATTCAACTAAATATTCTAACCAAAGAGAATATGGATCTCACTGTCAAAGTAGAAGCTCTTGGTGAATCTCTTACTCAAGAACAAGAGATTCATCCAATGACTCAGACTAATGATTCTGTTATAATTTCTTCTGATGAGGAAACCAAAAGTCCTTGCTCGACTTTTACAGATTGTGATAACAAGACTTGTTTGATCACGTCTAAAACATATCATGATGATGGTAGTCTGCCTAACTGCACCAAGTCAAAAGAGAATGAAAAAACATATTCTACATCTACTGATGATCAAATGAAATCTTGTCCAAAGGAAACTTTGAACCGATTCCGTGAGAAAGATCTTAAGGAATACAGCTTTCAGTCACTTGACTATAAATTTATACTTCTTCAAAATACTGTAGTAAAAGTGTTAAAACAAGTTTCTTGTCTTAAAAAAATAAAACACCATTCCTCAGTAGAAAGACAGAATATAAATGAAAGAAGTTTTTATACTTCATTTATATTTTGTTGAGTGAGAAAGTGAATTATTTTTGACGCATACGGCAGCAATCAGCTGCCTCACTCCCGGATGATTCAACGTGTCTCTCGACCATTTTACCCAACCGGGGAAAGGAGAATGAGGAACTTTGAAATCAATAGGGGATGGCTTATATTCTCCTATTTGCAAAAAAAAAAACCTAGCAATGTCTCTTGGGTAAATAATTTGGAGTCCATTCGCATCATCGAAGTCCGGAATAAAACAATCAGTCATTTTAGGAGGCGGCCTTTTTCTATAACACTTTTGAAGAAATTGTCACAATAGTTGGGGAGGTTTTCTGGAGTAGGTGCATTATTGTTGGCGGGATCCATCGCAACATTGTTGTCATGATTATCATACATCGTAAGGATCTTGCACGAGGGTTCCTCACCAGACTATTTCTCTCTATAATGCTGGTGCAAACTTTAGTTTACTTTACCGTTATTGTAAAAAAATAGCAAAGATTAAGAAGTAACAAAGCCGTCACTATGGTAGAACAAAGGATGCTGCTGACTGTTAAGCCACCGATCAAATCGCCGAATTTTCCTCGCCCTGATGAGGTTTCGCACCGCAAGACAGGGGAAGCGCTAATAGAAGATGGATGCGCTAGTTCACATCCACGAACTCGGGTATATATAAAAAGAGGGATAAAATCCTTATAGGGTCATCCAAGGCCGTGGGACCGCGTTGGAGGATAGAGGCGCATGTAATTCAGATTTTACCGTGCAGAAGATGTACATATTATCCTGCACTTCAAGACCCTGGAATCACCAAGCAATGCAAGCTACCTACCTCTTATGGAAATCCATTCATGATAAGAAAGAAAGATGAGCTCCCTTTCACGGATCCAAGCGAGTATATATAGAAGGAAGATTCCTAATTGGAGTAAGAATGATTGGTTGAAGCGTGCGGGACCACACATACCTTTGTTGATGGTGGTTTTTAGTTCAGGGCTAAAATCATAAAACCCTGTATTTAATGCGCCGTCATTCTGCAAAGAGACTGAGCCGTTCAAAAGTAATGAGTGTTCAGATCTCTCTACTTACATATGTATTGAGCAATTAACCATATTTATGAAATTTATCCAGAATGGTGCATGAAGCAACAATCCCAGATATTCTGTAAATTTTAACCTACTGTATTATTCACTAATGCATGGCCTTCATAGTATTTTCCTATGCTATATTCCAAGCCGAACTCTCAATATTGGCATGACATGACGATTAATGTTCACTCGCAGCGGAGTAGCATGTATCTCCCGAAGTGTCAGTATTGAGACCTGCATGAAAACACTCACATAGGCTACACCACTCTCAGATAATGAGATTTTCGTGTCAATGCGCTTTTTAATTAAAAGCTGGCATGATCGAAGCGTTTAAATTCCTTAAGAAAACATAGACTGTCCATGTCAGTCTTAAAAAAGGAATCACGACCACATGACTTGGCCGGTCGATTCAACAAGCTTAGCCTCTTCCTGATCGAACTAGGAAATCTCCATGACGTCCACTGGCGGGCCCACTAGCACCCCAGCCGATCGGATTCACTCTAGTTCACCCGCAACGCCCTTGAACGTTAGCCAGAACATGGGTGATCGCGCTGTTGAAAAGGGAGCTCAAACGAGCAAAGACCGACCATAACGTTCTCAAATTCATCACATCTGCCCAACTTAGCTAGACAAGTTGGACGGTTTAGATCTTCCTTCGAACGATCCAAGAGGTGTTGGTGTATTCACCGGTGACCCAACTACATCTCTAGTTGATCGACCTGCCCATGGCAAGCCAAGAGCGTATCAAACTGATCGCTCAAAGTAGGGTGAACGCGCTGTTTCGGAAATCCTAAAGTCACGTTGCGGCAGTGCGCTTCTGTCACAAATTGATCACAACCATCCATCTTCGCCGGCCAAATCGAGTGGCTTAGATTCAATTTTAGGCGTCCCTGAAGATATCGGCGTGCTTACTGGCAACCCACCTTTGCACATGGACGATCGGCCTGCTAAAACTAGCGCCCAACGCTTTCAATCGATCAGCAAAAATAGGGTTATACACACGGCTTCTAAACCCTAATTTAAATCAACGGCAGTAGGCAACTGCCGCAAATCATCTCGTCCATCCAACTTCGCTAGCCTAGTCGGATGGTTTAGATTTATTTTCAGACGTCCAACAGGGTAACGCTGTGATCACCGACCATCCCTCCTCCACAGGGAACGATCGACCAAGTGGTAGTTCACCCATAGGGTTCTCAAACGATCACCCAAAGGTGGCCGGTCATGCTACTTTTTTAAGACGTTCAATTCGCGACTAATTTGAACGATCTCTAAAACAACGATGCTTCCTGCACATCGATTATTTCCAGCTGCTTGTTTAAAAGCGATGCTTTATATACATCGATTATAGGCGATGTTTTATAAATATTGATTTCACAAATAATTTATTATTTGACCTAAAAGCACTATGTGCTGCTTTTAGCGGTGAGTCTCATGACTTGACCCACTTACTCGAGACATCAAACATGTCACAAACTGGGGATGCTCACTGGGGTATTGGTCTGGCGGTTTACAGCGTGCAGCGCGCCCATTACGAGAACGTGTTAGGAAAGAATGGACGGTTAACAGCAATGAGACTAGTGGGTGAAAGTGTGACCAGTTTTCCCTCGTAATGGAAACGTGGTGATCACCACTTTTTACACAACCCCACTTCTCCACTGCTTAATCACCTCCACTTCCTAAGAGATCTGGGGGTGCTCGACATGACTTGTATAAATAGGATTTCAACCTATTTCGACAAAAAATACAAGTGTTATCAACACAAGTATCCAGAAAACACTGTGAACTGATTGCTTACATTCTGCAAGCCAGTTCTACATTCTGATACAAGTCATAAAACAACCACACCTTCATAATTCAACATTCTGATCTCAACAGCTTCTTCGCTTCCCTCCCTAAGATCAACCCTTCTCCTTCACTTAGTGACCGAATTGAATCTGGAACGACCATTTCTTGGTTTAGGTCAGAGTCTTACAGATTGATCTCTCGAACTTAAAAGTACTCCTGTGCAGTACATTTGGTTAGGGTTTGAATTCGTTTCTCATCAACACACCCAAATTTACCAAAAACAGCAGAATCGGTTTTTACCCCAAAACAACCGGCGACCACAGTGGGAGGTTAATCTCTCGGTTGCAATCTCAAGCTTTCGCAAAGATGGTTGGTCTTAGGGCTAATTCAACCACGTCAAATCCCGGCCAGAACCCCTCAAATGGTAATTATCCTCACATTCCTTCGAGTAATTCTGGTTACAATGAACTTTCGTATTTTAATACCCTTTTTGTCTCTGTTGATTCAATCGATGGAGAAATCCCAATTCTGGCTGAACTAGCACGGAGACAAGAAATTTTGTCAAGAAATGTGGACCTGCTGAAGGGAGCAATTGACAACCTGTTCACCTTCCTGATACACGTGACAAGGATTTTAGGAGCAGAAGTGGTGGAACGTCCAAATCTCTCGATGGATGATCGTCCTCAAGTCAACAGTTTCACTACCAATCAGAAGCCGGTGGACCAAGAAGCGGCTTTTCTAGTAGAAAGTTTATGCGAACTTCTACACCTCTCGAAGGATCAACGAGCAGAGACATTTGCTGCAATCAACCAGATAGATCTAGATACACGTTTGGCTCTTTCGCATCCAGAAGCCTCAAAAACATCAGATATGTCCGTGAATAATGTTACGTTTACTGAAGACGACATGATAGCAGAAGAGGGTCATAATAGAGCCCTATATGTTACCGCGCGCATCAAGGATTCAGAATTCAAAATGGATCTCATCGATACAGGAGCATCCTCGAATGTTAGTACTCTTAAAACTCTCAGGTTAGCCAAGGTTCGACCAAACAAAGTTTTGCGGCAGCCTACCATGATGACATATTTCGAAGGAAACCAAACCAGCAAGTACGGGTACGTTAGTCTTAATCTATCAGTAGGACCTGTCCAATCGAAATTAAAATTCGAAGTAATAGAGAGGGATCCAGACTATCACATGATACTGGGAAGGCCATGGCTTCATGATAATAAGATCATCCCCTCAACATATCACCAATGCCTGAAAATTGTGCTGAACGAAGAAGTCATTCGCATTTCTGCGTCATTGTCTCCTTATGCACCAATTTGTAGCGTGTAACTGTTCGAGTCAAAGGAAAATCCACGAGATTCATCAAACAAGGTTTGCTGCACTCCACTCCCCACGTAGGCATCGATTGAAGAGGAAAACCGGCTTGCATCGCTGAACAAAGAGACCAAGTCTCACGGCGCGCCTCTGCTGACGGGACACGCTAATCCTTCTTCATCAAGCAAAGTCTTTGCTCGTCCTCATACCAAGAGGGAACGTACTTTTGTGGCAAGTCGTGACCAAAAAGGGAAAACTGTATACAGGCGCCGCTGTTAGCAATTAACAGGGGAGACTGTTGTCCAGTCTCTCTGCCCAATGGAATGCAACAATAACGACAAGCTGCAAGAAGAAGTGCCGAATGCTCCGAGACAGTTGCAGGATGGCACCGACTTCACGACTGATGAACTCGAAATCGTCAACGTCGGGGATGAAGACTCTCCAAGGCCCATCTCCATCAGTTCAGCTCTATGTGCAGACGAACGCACAAAACTTGTGAATCTTCTTATAGAGTATCAAGACATATTTGCATGGACATATGAGGAAATGCCCAGTTTAGACGAAAAACTGGTCACTCATCATCTACGTATAATACCTAGATCCAAGCCAGTCAAACAATCTCCAAAGCAGTTCAGACACATGTGGAGGAACAAATCAAGATTGAGATTCAGAAGCTACTGGCCGCAGGTTTCATCAAGCCCATTCACCATCCTACCTGGTTAGCCAACGTGGTTCCCGTAAAGAAGAAGAACGGTCAAATTAGGTGCTGCGTTGATTTCAGAGATATGAACAAATGCTTCCCCAAAGACGATTTTCCCCTTCCTAACATCGACATGCTAGTAGATGCTACCAGCAGACATGGCATGTTCTCCTTCATGGATGGACACAACGGCTACAACCATATAAAGATGTATGAGTATGACGCAAGTAAGACAGCTTTTCGAACCCCTCTCGGAAACTTTTATTATACTGTGATGCCTTTTAGTTTAAAAAATGTTGATGCTACCTATCAACGCGCCATGACCGCAATCTTCCATGACATGATGCACAAGCAAGTTGAAGATTATGTAGATGACATAGTAGTCAAATCAAAAACTCGAGCAGCCCACACAGACGTGTTGCGTCAAGTATTCAAAAGGTGCCGCGAATACAAGCTAAAGATGAACCCTTTGAAATGTGCTTTTGGGGTTTCTTCTGGCAAATTTCTGGGATTTCAAGTAACTGCTGAAGGAATCAAGGTAGATCCGGCCAAGACTCAAGCCATCCTCACGATGCCTCCTCCGCAAACAGTGAAAGAACTCCAAAGCTTCATGGGCAAGGTAAACACATTCGGCGTTTTATACCTGGATTAGCCCAGCTTATCGCTTCGTTCACCCCCTTGCTGAAAAAAGGAGCGAGCTTTATTTAGGCCACGCAGCAGCAAGAAGCCTTTCGGAAGATTCAGCAAATATTGTCGTCACCGGCCATCATGAAATCTCCCATACAAGAGAGACCATTGTGTCTCTACACAACTTCCAGTGATGCTGCTGTTGGAGCCATCCTTGCCCAGGAAGATGATGAAGGAGTTGAACACCCTATATACTACTTCAGTCGTACTTTAAAATATGCCAAACTCAGGTATCCTAAGGCAGAAAAAGCGTGTTTAGCCCTAATTCACGCCATTCAGAAATTCAGACAATATTTGCTGTCAAACAAAGTAGTGCTAATAGCTAAAGATGATCCTGTCAAGTTCTTGCTCTCAAAACCGGCCTTGATAGGCAAGCCGGCTAAATGGTTACTCCAAATGTCGGAGCTCGATATAACGTGCACTCCCCCGCGGGCTATTCAAGGACAAGCAGTGGCAGATCTATTAGCAGCATTCCCAGGAGAAGGTACTACTGCACTGCATGAAGATCTTCCTGGAGAGTGATTAACTTTTTGTTTATTTTTGTAGGAGTTTCTTTATCATATTATAACCAGTTGTTGAGCGGGTTAAAAAATAAAATTAAAAAAATATTGATATGACCAGCTATTGAGAACAGATGCGTGGAACTCAAAAATCTTCTCGATATCCAACCATTAACTCATGAATATTTTCTTTTCTGTTTTATGTTCTCACGCATCTGTTCGCAGTATACACGCTCCAACACTTCCTTGTTTGACTCCTCCACACTTCTGCAGCAACCAAACTCTATCAAAACTCAATCAACACACGTTCAAGCACGCTGTACTCCGAGATTGCATATTTTCTTCCCAACGAATTTCCAGCCCAACTGAACGCATTAAAACACTCATACAACCATTGTTTGGGCATATCACGTTCATCCCAATCAAAATCAGTGATTGAATCTCACTGAAACTCCTCCAAAAATCCAACAGAAAATTCCGCAGAAAACTGGAATTTTTCCCGCCAAAATTCTTTTTCAAACGATGAAGAAGGGTGTACCCCTAACCAGACCGGGGGTACGAATAGCAGGTGCCCAACTGAGGTGCCCCTTATCCAAACTGAGAGTCCGAATAACAAATGTCCCTTGGGTGCCTTTAGATATTTTTTTTTTTGGGTGTTTTCAACACTTTTTCGGGTTCCTCCGGTGTATTTCTGGGGATGCTTCCGGTGCATTTCTGGGGTGCCTTTAGTACTCTATCCTGGGGTGTAAAACACCACTTTTCGTGCCAATTTTGCCGCAAGAGCTTATCCCTAGAAAAGACTTAAAACAACTTTATTAGAAATAAAATGAGTCCTAGATAATGTAGTTATGGGTGAAAATGCGTCACACTTACGTGCTTATCAAATTCCCCCACACTTACATTTTGCTAGTCCTCGAGCAAAACCTCAAGACCCGCTCAACAGCTGGTCATTTTCGTAACACCAAGAGGGACCCGCTCAACAGCTGGTCATGTGAATCAAAAGAATAGACCCGCTCAACAGTTGGTCATTTGTGTAACATCAAGAGAGACCCGCTCAACAGCTGGTCATCTGAATCAAAAGAATAGACCCGCTCAACAGCTGGTCGTATCAATTTTTTTTTTTTTTTGACCCGCTCAACAGCTGGTTATAATATGATAAAGAAACTCCTACAAAAATAAACAAAAAGTTAATCACTCCCTCACACTTAAATCTAACATTGTCCTTAATGTTTCTAATGAAAGAGCAGTACCGAAAATAACACGAGGAAAAGCTGGAAAGATAGTACCTGGGTGAAGAGAGAAATCAAAAACTAATATACAACATACAATGACCTCGATGGCCAATCAAGGGTAAGCAGGGTCCTCCAGAGGGACTCCTCAACATCACATGTAGGAAAGGGCTCTAAAAAGGGTTTCAATCTCTGACCGTTAACCTTCGAAGAACTACTACCATCCGGTGTCTCGATCTCAACAGCTCCATGAGGAAAAACAGTACGGACCACAAAAGGACAGGTCCACCGAGAGCGCAACTTCCCGGGAAATAGATGCAAACGAGTGTCATACAGAAGAACTTTTTGACCTGGAGAAAATGACTTTCGTAAAATATTCTTATGCTCTAACTCAACAGGCAGGTGACATGCCTTGCCAAATACTAAACGATAAGGTGACATTCCAATGGGTGTCTTAAATGCAGTACGGTAAGCCCATAAGGCATCAGTAAGCCTTAATGACCAGTCTTTCCTATTGGGATTAACTGTTTTCTTTAAAATACGCTTAATTTCCCTATTGGAGACCTCTACTTGACCACTAGTCTGTGGGTGATATGGGGTAGCTACTTTGTGGGTAATACCATACTGTTTCATTAAAAGAGCAAATGGTCTATTACAAAAGTGTGAACCTCCATCACTAATTATAGCTCGCGGCATACCAAAACGTGTAAGTATATTCTCTTTCAAAAACTGGACTACGACCCTATGGTCGTTGGTTTTACACGCAACCGCCTCAATCCACTTAGAGACATAGTCTACAGCGACAAGGATGTATAGGTTACCAAAATAATTAGGAAACGGACCCATAAAGTCAATACCCCACACATCAAAGACCTCAATAACTAAAATAGGGTTCAAGGGCATCATGTTCCTACGGGAAATGGTTCCTAATTTCTGGCAACGTTCATAAGTAACACAGTAACTGTGGGAATCTTTAAACAACGAAGGCCAATAGAATCCACACTGCAATATCTTAGCAGTAGTCTTCTTAGCACTAAAGTGACCCCCACAAGCATGATCATGACAAAAGGAAATAATACTTGACTGATCAATCTCATGTATACATCTCCTAATAATCTGGTCTGGACAATACTTAAACAAATAAGGATCATCCCAAAAGAAGTGTTTAACCTCAGCTAAAAATCTAGAATGATCTTGTTTACCCCAATGTTGGGGCATTTGACCAGTAACAAGATAGTTCACTATATTCGCATACCAAGGTAATTGGGTAACAAAGAACAGTTATTCATCAGGAAAACTATCTCTAACAGGAGGGGAATCATCAGGGGTATCCACAACAAGCCTACACAAGTGGTCTACTACTACATTTTCTGCACCTTTTTTGTCTCTAATGTCTAAGGAAAATTCCTGCAACAATAGGATCCATCTAATCAATCTAGGTTTTGTATCCTTCTTGGAAAGAAGATACTTCAAAGCAGCATGATCAGTGAAGATTATAACCTTAGAACCTAAGAGATATGATCTAAACTTGTCTAAGGCGAACACAATGGCTAACAGTTCCTTCTCCGTAGTAGTATAGTTCAACTGGGCATCATTCAGAGTTTTGCTAGCATAGTAAATCACATGGAGTAATTTGTTTTCTCGCTGACCTAGCACAACACCAATAGCAAAATCTGAAGCATCACACATGATCTCAAAGGGTAGGTTCCAGTTGGGTGCCTAGACTATGGGGGCGGTAGTGAGTAAAGTTTTAAGCTTCTCAAAAGCCTCTAAACAAGCATCATCAAAGACAAACTTAACATCTTTTGCAAGCAAATTGCAAAGAGGTCTAGAAATTAAGTTAAAATCCTTAATGAATCGACGATAAAAACCTGCATGCCCTAAGAATGACCTAATATCTCTTACGGTTTTTGGGACATTTAAAGTTTTAATAAGGTCAACTTTGGCTTTATCTACCTCTATACCCTTAGATGATACGATATGCCCTAAAACAATTCTTGAACGAACCATGAAATTACATTTCTCCCAATTAAGCACTAAATTCTTCTCCTTATACCTAGTCAAAACTAATGACAAATGATGCAAGCACTCATCAAAAGATGAACCAAATACTGAAAAATCATCCATAAAGACCTCTAAGAACCGTTCTACCAAAGGGACAGGTAAAAGTAGTTTTTTCTTGGTCTTCAGGGGCAATAACGATCTGATTATATCCGGAGTAGCCATCTAAGAAGCAGTAGTGACTATGTCCAGCTAATCTCTCTAGCATTTGGTCGATGAAAGGAAGGGGAAAGTGGTCCTTCCTAGTGACCTTGTTCAATTTCCTATAGTCAATACAAACACGCCAACCCGTGGTCACTCGAGTTGGGATTAACTCATTGTTTTCATTCTGGACTACAGTAATACCGGATTTCTTGGGGACAACCTGAACAGGGCTGACCCACTTGCTGTCTGAAATAGGGTAGATAATGCCTGCATCTAACAACTTAAGAACCTCGGTTCGAACTACCTCTTTCATATTAGGGTTTAGTCGACGTTGCATCTCCCTAGAAGGTTTGGTATCTTCCTCTAAATAAATCTGATGCATACAAACAGTAGGACTTATACCCTTAATGTCTGCTATGGTCCATCCTAAAGCTTCCTTGTTGTTTTGAAGGACGGTTACTAACCTACTTTCCTGATCACTATCCAAGTTGGATGCTACAATCACAGGTAAAGTTTCAGCTGGGCCTACAAACACATACTTCAAGGTATCTGGTAATGGTTTAAGGTCCAACTTAGGAGGCTCTCCTAATGAAGGAACTAGAGTAGACTTAGAAACTGGTAGTGGTTCGAACTTAGATTTCCAAATATTGCTAGTGTCCAACAAAGGGGTTGAATCTAACAAAGCATTCACCTCATTAATCACATTATCATCATCAAAATCAATCCCAAAGTGGGCTAGGCATTTCTCTAGTGGATCTTCTAACAAAGTGTTTGGTAATGACTCCTCGACTAATGTTCCTATCATGTTAACCTCTTCTATGCTCGAGTCATCTAGTTCAGAGGGTAGCTTACTAATATGAAAAATGTTCAGCTCAATGGCCATGTTACCAAAAGACAAATTCATAATACCGTTTCGACAGTTGATGATCCCATTGGATGTAGCTAAAAACGGGCAACCTAGAATTACCGGTATCTGGTTCTCTGGGTCAGGGACAGGTTGGGTATCTAGGATAACAAAATCCACTGGATAAATAAACTTGTCGACCTCAATAAGAACATCCTCGATCACACCACGAGGAATTTTTACGGACCTATCAGCTAACTGAAGTGTTATCTGGGTAGGTTTCATCTCACCAAGTCCTAGCTTAAGGTACACATGGTATGGGAGTAAGTTCACACTGGCTCCTATGTCAAGCAGCGGTTTCTCAACACGGTATTTCCCTATTGTACAGGCAATGGTAGGGGAACCTGGGTCTTTATACTTAGGAGTAATAGTATTCTGAATAATAGAACTCACATGACTAGCTAGGAAGGCTTCCTTATGGACACCGAGCTTACGCTTTCGCGTACACAAGTCCTTAAGGAACTTGGCATAAGGAGGAATCTGCCTAATTGCATCTAATAATGGAAGGTTGATAGTTACCTGCTTAAAAACCACCAAAATATCATTAAAAGTGGACTCCTTCCTAGTTGGTACTAGCAATTGTGGGAATGGGGCTCTGGGAACAAAGTTTGGCTTATCAGAGGCCTCATCAGTCTCCTTAGAGGTTCCATCAATCTCTTCAGCTTCTGATTCAGAAGGGTGAACTACAACATGTTCACTATCAGGCATGGCAACCTTATTGTCTATTTCTCTACCACTCCTAAGGGTTTTGATTGCATTCACATGATCAGATGATCTTCCTCCTATTTCATGAACTCCTCGAGGATTAGGTTGAGTTTGACTAGGAAAACTCCCATTATCTCTCTCACTTAGAATCTTAGCCATTTGACTAACTTGAAGTTCTAACTTAGCAAGAGACTTGACATTATGTTGAAAATTCAGCTTGGTTTCCTCTTGAAAACTAGCCTGGTTCTTTAGTAATACTTCTTGGGTCTTTACGAACATGTCCTGGCTCATTTTTAATAAACAAAGAGATTCCTCTAAGCTAGTTATTCTATTCTCAGAAGGGTTCTGGAGCTGGGCTTGACCTGAAGGGTTCTTATTATAACCAAAACCTGGGGGAGGCTGAGAATTACTAGACTGGCCTTGACTCTGTCCTTTAGACCAAGAGAAATTAGGATGGTTTCTCCAACCAGGGTTGTAGGTCTCTGAGTAGGGGTCAAACTTCTGACGGTTTTCAAATCTAGCATTGTTATAGACAGCATGGGCTTGCTCTTCACTATCCTGACCTTCCCAAAACGAGTTACTGGGTTCTATTCCACAACTAGAGACTTGAGAGGTTCTAATCCTATTATCAGGTTCAGCAAAAGACCTATGTTTAGATTGATTCAATTCCAAAGCTTCTAACCTTCTAGACAAAGCAGTAAACTTAGCATCAGACCCAAATCCTGTATCAACCACATTGGTGCTACTTCTATTGATCAAGAGTCTTTTAGGGGGTTCAACACAAGACTCCCACTGTTGGGATTTTTCAGCGACATCTTCTAAGAAGGAAAACGCATCATTAGCATTTTTACTAGTGAACTCACCAGCGCACAAAGACTCGACCGTGGCTTTGGTCGAATAATCTAAACCATCATAAAGAATCCCTACTAGTTTCATTTTGTCAAACCTATGGTGAGGACATTGGGATAAGAGATCATTGAATCTCTCTAAAAACCTATAAAGAGATTCTCCCTCTTGTTGAACACTAGTACTAATTTTCTGCCTAACAGCTGCAGTTTTATGCTTAGGGTAGAATTTAAAATAGAAGGCATCAATAAGTTCCTGCCATGTTTTTATGGATTCAAATGGTAGGTTGTTCAGCCAGGTCTTGGCTTTATCTCTCAAGGAAAAGGGGAACATCCTAAGTTTCAAGACTTCTTCACTAAGGTCTTTAATATTAATTGTTCCACAAATTTCTTCAAAGTCCCTAATGTGAAAGTAAGGGTTTTCATCATCTTTTCCTAAGAATATAGGGATCATCTGAAGAATACCAGGTTTCAACTCATAACTATCCGTAGAGGCTGGCAACTTAATGCACGATGGTCGGTTGGTCCTAGTTGGGTACATGTACTCCTTCAAAGTTGTCATTGTTGGCATAGTAAAAATCCTAGGGGTGAATTCCTCACTAAGACTTAAATTCTCAAAATTGAAGTTTCCAAAAATAGGGCTCTCCAAAGAAGAGTCTTCGAGCTCCCCGTCTTCAAAAGAAAAACCTCTAGGCTCGTCACTAATCAAACGGCCAAAAGTGTCTCTTTTCCAAGCACGCTCACTAATGGACTTGAGCGATTTTGGCATACACTAAGAAAAATAAAAAATAAAAATAAAAATCCTAAAGAAGGGAGGTTTTAAGCAAACACACAGCAGGCTGACTCCACCAAAACAAACCTAAAAATTTCTAGCAAACAACAAGCATGATGGCTCCACTTAGATTGTTTCTAAACCAGCTTCTAATCCTTCGAAAAGGAATTCGTTACAATCTAAGAAAACCTCTCTAGATCGATCCGAATAAAGTGAGTCGAAGGGAAGTAGGGGAAGCTCAGAGGAGCTTTGATACCCCCACCACTTTGGCAACGCTTCCCTGGGTTACAAGGCGGCTCTAATCGACTTACAGTAATCTTCCTGAACTTCAAAGTATGCTTAAAAGAGCAACCAATATTTTTCGAACGACTTTCCTATTAAGCGCGTTACCCTATAGGTCTCGTTCTAGTCAATATTTTAGGCTTGGGTTCGCGTAGGATATGTTTTCCTAAGGCGGTCAAGAAGAGAACGGTGATGAAATCCGAACCCTTATCTTGTATGGCCAGTCCTTGCCCTTTACTAGGAAATTAAAGTCCGTGTTCAGTCCTCAACATATATTCACCTTAAGGCAGACAGTAAACCCGCTGACAGGGGATTCGCGGGTGTTTCGAAAAACTTACCTCCCGTACCAGACGGGCGAAGAACCGCTGAAGTCGACTCGGGCCACGACTCCTATGTCATGTACGAACCCGAAGGGCCGAGACGATATAGTAATCGTCGTCCTTCCCTGCAAACAGTTTATATTTAAAAACTACCCTTCCGTAGGGTTTAAAAATAAAATAATAATGTCCAAAGTTCACAGTTCAAAGTCCAAAAATAAAAAATAAAAAAAAATTACAAAAATAAAAGATATCCTAATACAATTTCTAAAAAATAAAATCTAAAGAAAATCTAAGAAATAAAAAATAAAAATAAAATCTAAAAACCTAATAAAAATAAAAATAAAAATTCTTTGTCTTTCTTTTCCTTTTCTTTTAGCTTTTATCTTTGGCTCCTAATATCTTAGTCACCAAAGTCTTTGGCTTAAATTCTTTTCGGTCCAAACTCCAAACCTTTAACACAAAGAAATATACCCAAAGAAACGTAAAATAGAACAAAGAGAAAATAATAAAAATCTAAAAAAAAAAAAAAATCTAAAAACTCTAACTTAAAAACAAGTCCGCGTCGGCGGCGCCAAAAATTGATGTAATTTTGAATAGTGGTAGTAAAAGGTTCGTAAGACTTGTGAAATCAATTGAATTTAGACTTATTTAAACTAAAAGTAGAGAAAATTTAAATCCAAAATTGTTTTTTTTTAAGATTGAAAATAACCAAGACACTAGATTCCACTATTACACATGAATGAATGATGATAAAAATTCCAAAACTCTAATTATTTTTAAAATCTCTTTTTCTTAATTCACAAATTATCCAGCATATTCTCAAACATTAATTGTATCCCTTAAGCATAGATTATCTAACCAAAGTATAACCTATCTAATTGAATCACAACTAATTAGAAAAAATTATGCAAACAATTAAAATTCTGCAAAGCAGTGATTTGAGTGAATTATAAATTGCAAATTAGAGAAAAGTAAAATAATTACCAATTATTCATGCAACAATAGCTTCCTCCGTGCCTTGATTACGCGAGAATTAGCTCATCATTATCATGGAAACATGCTCAAAATTCATCTTTATTAATGCTCAAAAATGGTTCACAAATGATAAAATGGGAGAAAAAATGATAAAAACCGGGTTTTGTAACACTTATATTTGTTACAAAATCAATTGTTATAGAAAACGATAAAGGAATACCGTCACTAGCACTGTTGAAGAACGATGATCTTTAAGGGTCTTATGTTCTTCGTACCTTCTTCACCAGCAGAAAGCAGCAACTTCCTGTAACTTTTTTTCTCGATTTTTTTGATGCTTTAAACGTCTCCCTATTCTCTCCCTGAACTCTCTACCCCTCTATGAGTCTCCTACAGCCTTTATATAGTCACAGGACCAAGAATACATTCGTAATAACTCAAAAATCTTCTCGATATTCAACCATTAACTCATGAATATTTTCTTTTCTGTTTTATGTTCTCACGCATCTGTTCGCAGTATACACGCTCCAACACTTCCTTTTTTGACTCCTCCACACTTCTGCAGCAACCAAACTCTATCAAAACTCAATCAACACACGTTCAAGCACGCTGTACTCCGAGATTGCATATTTTCTTCCCAACGAATTTCCAGCCCAACTGAACGCATTAAAACACTCATACCACCATTGTTTGGGGATATCACGTTCATCCCAATCAAAATCAGTGATTGAATCTCACTGAAACTCCTCCAAAAATCCAACAAAAAATTCCGCAGAAAACTGGAATTTTTCCCGCCAAAATTCTTTTTCAAACGATGAAGAAGGGTGCCCCCCTAACCAGACCAGGGGTGCGAATAGCAGGTGCCCAACTAAGGTGCCCCTTATCCAAACTGAGAGTCCGAATAACAAATGTCCCTTGGGTGCCTTTAGACAACTTTTTTGGGGGGTGTTTTCAACACTTTTTCGGGGTTCCTTCGGTGTATTTCTGGGGTGCTTCCGGTGCATTTTTTGGGTGCCTTTAGTACTCTATCCTGGGGTGTAAAACACCACTTTTCGAGCCAATTTTGCCGCAAGAGCTTATCCCTAGAAAAGACTTAAAACAACTTTATTAGAAATAAAATGAGTCCTAGATAATGTAGTTATGGGTGAAAATGCGTCACACTTACGTGCTTATCAGAGAGTTCCCAGAAATCTCTTTTGTCAAAGAGGAAGCGTGGCTATTGTATTTTGACGGATCCTCTACCCCTAGCAGTAATACCGGAGGAGCAGGTGTAGTTCTAGTGTCTCCAACTGGTGAAGTCTTTTCACATTCTTTCAAGATGGACTTTCAATGCACCAACAATTCAGTAGAATACGAAGCTTTCCTCATAGTATTTTTGCTAGCTAAACAAGCAGGAGCCACACATCTAGAAGTAAGAGGTGACTCTAAACTACTGGTCAACCAGATGAATGGAGTATACTCACTCAAAGAGGTAACACTGCCCCCTATAGATCTGAGGCGCAAAAGCTATTAAACTACTTTGCTGATGCAACTATAACTCATATCGGCCGTAATAACAACAAACACGCCGATTGCTTAGCTACATTATCCTCAAAACTGCAATTCGAAGGTCTGGAAGAAACATTGACAGTGAGGAGGCTGACCGTGGTGTCAACGTTGCTTTTACAGTCCAAAGATACTGAATCTAGCGATTAGAGAACTCTGATTATTCAAGAGATTAATAGTTCGCTTTCCCAGGGAAAAGTTAATCTCAAAATCCTACAAAGCTTCTTTATGCTCCACGGAGTGCTATACCACCGAAACCCAGATGGATCCCTGTCAAGATGTCTCGGATACGAAGAAGCACATCTACAACTTAATCGTATTCACGGCGATATCTGTGGAAAAACACTAGTGGTGACTCTTTACCGACGTCTTCAATTCCTGGGCTACTACTGGCCGGATATGGAGACCCAATCTCAATCACTCCAAGGTTCTTGCTCCAGTTGTCAAGCACCACCACATCAATTATAAGTCTTTAACGTTGGCTATGCTTGGGACTGGCAAGAACCATACATCAACTACCTTCGTGACGGTGTGCTACCTGCAAACAAGAAGGATGCAACCAAGATGAAGCAAAAGGCCAAATGATTCGTATTCCATGAAGGAATCCTATACCTCAAAAGTTTTGGAGGAAATCTGCTACAATGTTTGGCAAAATCTGAAATCCCGACTATGTTAATAGAGACGCATGAAGGCGAACACCAAGGAAAGAATAAGTTGTTCCTCCAAGTACACGAAAAGTATTACTGGCCAACTATGGAGGATGATGTAGCAACGTTCATTCAGAAATGCCATGAATGTCAGACCCACGGGAATCTCATCCACGTGCCTTGCACCCCGCTTCATTCAGTAAGTAGTCCATGAACTTTCTACAGCTGGGGACTTGATATTGTTGGGAAAATCAATCCACCATCATCAAAACAGCATGAGTATATCAAAACCGCGACGGAATACTTTACCAGATGGGTTGAAGCTATTCCTCTTCGGGGAACCACTGGAGCGACAATCGCAACATTTATTAAGGAATACATCATTTGTCGGTTTGGTGTTTCTAAACACATCATTACTGATAACGGTACTCCCTTTGCTAACAAGCAAGTACAAGAATTGCTCGAGGAATACAGAATTAATCAAGTCATCTCTACTCCTTATTACCCTCAAGGGAATGGGTAAGCCGAAAGCACCAACAAAACTCTGATTCAAATTCTCAGTCGAACAGTGCACGATAATCCCAGGACGTGGCATGAACAACTGCCAATGGCGCTATGGGCATATCAGGTGGCGCCTAGGAGCTCTATTGGCGTTTCTCCTTATACGCTTGTCTATGGCGCAGACGCAATTCTCACAGCAGAGATTAAAATCCCATCATATAGGATTGTAACAGCAAGTGGAGTCTAATGGAATGAGGCCGAAGCATCGAGTTCTAGAATTGCGGAGTTAGATACTCTGGACTTCAGGAGAGTTAAAGCGGAAGAACATGCTCAAGCGTACAGAAATAGGATCTCCAGAGCATACAATAAAGCTGTAAAACCACGAGTTTTTAAAATTGGAGATCTGGTGTTAAAGACTGCTAAGCACATTTAGCAAAACATGTCCTCACTAAAGTTTTCTCCAAAATGGGAAGGTCCCTATGTGATCACCAAGGCTTATAACAGTGGCTACTACAAGATTGTCAAAGAGGATAGAGGTAAATTGGAAGCAGTCATCAATGGAAAGTGGCTCAAGGTATACTACGCCTAACCATTATTCCACCCCTTGCTGTCTCACGACATGGCAATCAGGCATTTTTCGTTCTTCTCATATCTGAGTTATCGAGTTCTTCATTAGTTAAAGCATATTAATGTAAACTCCATTCGTTTACCAAAACACAATGCAATTCATTTTCCAAAAACAATGTTCAAGACCTAAAACAAAAGGAGAACGATCAAACGTTCTCATGCCTACTTATTCAAAGCAATAAAACATAAGTATGGCTCAAAAAAGGCCATCCAACAAGTTGTAGTTCCTTGAAAGCATCATTTTCATCCTATCCTGATACCTTTCAGTCATACTCTTCAAGTTTTGGATCGCCTGTTCCACCTTCTCAGATTCCGCAGCCAAGGCATTTTCCTCTTCCAAGATAGCTTTCACAGCAGGAACGACATTGGCGATGATACCAGCTCGATCAATTTTGATAATATCAATGCGCTGCCGCAACCAGCTCACGTTGAACTCCATGGATTCACAGGTAGATACCATGCTCTCCCATTTTTCAACAGTGGATTCAGCAACATCACGGATGGATGTACTTTCCATCTCCGCAACCATGGGCAGAAGACAGTTCACCGTAGTGACTAAAGCCGACGAGCAATGTCGCACTATATTCCTGGTAGCGATGTGGTCGTACTTCTTCCATATTTTCGTGTACAAGGGCACGAACTCCTTCCATACCAGGAATTCACCAACAGTCATAGGAGAAGATACCCAAGTCAGATAAACACTTCATGTGAATATCAAATGGCAAACCTGCATGTGAATATCAAACGGCAAACCTGCATGTGCGGAAGGGCACGAACTCCTTCCGCACGAACTCCTTCCGTAACTAGAAGATAAACACTTCATGTGAATATCAAACGGCAAACCTGCATTGGGGTACTCATAGGAGAAGATACCCAAGTCAGCGTCTTCCAGGTCTGCACCAGTATGCGTGTTTGAACTTGAAGGAAGAGGAGTGGTCAGATCATCATCGTCAACCACTGTTACACATGTTCCAACCGGGTACCTCTACAAAAAAAACAATTATTATTATTATTACTTACGAGCCATGGCAGACGAATACCTTTTCACCAGTGGAAAAGTATACCGGTATGATCTTCTTGACTCGGAGGATCCGGACAGGGGAATTGTCACGAGGCTCAGGGATTCGTCCACTCTACAAAAAAACGATGATTAGACGTCAAAAGAAAAGGAAGAATTGCCAATTCAAAATTAGGAGATATTTAAAGTCATACTCTGGATACAAGCCGCTTGCGTTTGGTAGAAAGATCTGACTGAGCCGAAGAAGATGACCCACTTCTTTTTAACATGATGAAAAGTATAGGGGTTAGCAAGAGAGTTTTATTCCAAATCGAGAAGGATGGTCTAATTTCACCTGCATATGTATATACGCTGCAGAAACCCTAAGAAGAGGCGGACGCTGAACAATCTCAACAACACTTATCCGATAGACAAGGATTCAATGCCAACCAAGTCGTGCTTCTTGTTGAAACCCTAGTTAAAGCTGGGATAAGACTGTTAGACTCGAAATCCTAATAGAACATAGTCGCCAGTGTGGCTGGACCGTAATCGGCATACCCGAGAGGTACAATCGTGGTCTGGCGTCCTGAGTTACTGTTTTGAGACAGCTACCACTTCCTCGGTAACATTTATTCACTTTGACTTGGTCATTTATCTCTTGGAAGTCACCATCTAGTGCTTACTCCGCAACAATGTCACTGTTACGTGCTAAGCAGGGGACTTAATATTGATGGTGGTTTTTAGTTCAAGGCTAAAATCGTAAAACCCTGTATTTAATGCGCCGTCATTCTGCAAAGAGACTGAGCTGTTCAAAAGTAATGAGTGTTCAGACCTCATTACTTACATATGTATTGAGAAATTCAACATATTTATGAAATTTATCAAGAATGGTGCATGAAGCAACAATCCCAGATATTCTGTAAATTTTAACCTACTGTATTATTCACTAATGCATGGCCTTCCTAGTATTTTCCTATGCTATGTTCCCAGCCGAACTCTCAATATTGGCATGACATGACGATTAATGTTCACTCGCAGCGGAGTAGCATGAATATCCCGAAGTGTCAGTATTGAGACCTGCATGAAAACACTCACATAGGCTACATCACTCTCAGATAATGAGATTTTCGTGTCAATGCGCTTTTTAATTGATCGACCTGCCCATGGCAAGCCAAGAGCACATCAAACCGATCGCTCAAAGTAGGGTGAATGCACTGTTTCGGAAACTTTAAAGTCGTGTTGCGGAGTGCGCTTCTGTCACAAATTGATCACAACCATCCATCTTCGTCGGCCAAATCGAGTGGCTTAGATTCAATTTTAGGCGGCCCTGAAGATATCGGCGTGCTCACTGGCAAACCACCTTTGCACATGGCCGTTCGTCCTGCTCAAACAAGCGCCCAGTGCTTTCAATCGATCAGCCAAAATAGAGTTGGCCACACGGCTTCTAAACCCTAATTTAAATTAACGGCAATAGGCAACTGCCGCAAATCATCTCGTCCAAACAACTTCGCTAGCCTAGTTGGATGGTTTAGATTTATTTTCAGACGTCCAATAGGGTAACGCTGTGATCACCGGCCATCCCTCCTCCACAGGGAATAATCGACCAAGTGGTAGTTCACCCATAGGGTTCTCAAACAATCGCCCAAAGGTGGCCGGTCATGCTACTTTTTTAAGACGTTCAATTCGCGACTAATTTGAACGAGCTCTAAAACAACGATGCTTCCTGCACATCGATTATTTCCAGCTGCTTGTTTAAAAGTGATGCTTTATATACATCGATTATAAGCGATGTTTTATAAATATTGATTTCACAAATAATTTATTATTTGACCTAAAAGCACTATGTGCTGCTTTTAGCGGCGAGTCTCACGACTTGACCCACTTACTCAAGACATCAAACATGTCAAAAACTGGGGGATGCTCACTGGGGTATTGGTCTGGCGGTTTATAGCATGCGGCGCGCCCATTATGAGAACGTGTTAGGAAAGAATGGACGGTTAACAGCAATGAGACTAGTGGGTGAAAGTGTGACCAGTTTTCCCTCGTAATGGAAACGTGGTGATCACCACTTTTTACACAACCCCACTTCTCCACTGCTTAATCACCTCCACTTCCTAAGAGATCATGGGGTGCTCGAACATTACTTTTATAAATAGGATTTCAACCTATTTCAACAAAAAATACAAGTGTTATCAACACAAGTATCCAGAAAACACCGTGAACTGATAGCTTACATTCTGCAAGCAAGTTCTACATTCTGATACAAGTCATAAAGCAGCCACACCTTCATAATTCAACATTTTGATCTCAACAGCTTCTTCGCTTCCCTCCCTAAGATCAACCCTTCTCCTTCACTTTGTGACCGAATTGAATCTTGAACGGCTATTTCTCGGTTTAGGCCAGAGTCTTACATATTGATCTCTCGAACTTAAAAGTACTCCTATGCAGTACATTTGTTTAGGGTTTGAATTCGTTTCTCAACAACACACCCAAATTTACCAAAAACAGCAGAATCAGTTTTTACCCCAAAACAACCTTACCTTAGCCGCATGGAAGATTGAGCTCCCCACTTCTAAGATGGTGGAAAACGCAAGCAAACTACGTAGCCGTGCCTACTATTCCAAGTGTATACCGCCATACTGCGATAATAGAGATAAGTAACGCTTTCTTTACTTATGAATTTCGAGTTCATGTGATATTTATGTCACCATCCAATGCTTAATTTATGCCACCATCCAATGCTTACCGCGCAACACGACATTGTTCCGCGCTAATCGTGGGACTAATGTTGATGATGAGTTTTTGACAATGGCATTTGTAGTAAATTGACCTTGCCCTAATTGTGGAAATATAATGAAAATCCCTGACCCGGCATCAGGATTGGAGAATCTGTATTAAACGATTTGTATTCCGAAAGAGAATCAATAAAGTGTATTCGATTAACGGACCCAGTAGTCCTGTAGCTATTCTAAATGTGTATATGTATGCCAAATTTCAAGGCTTTCCCCAGCAGAAATCTCGTTATTTCATGTGCGCCGATATATATACCTTTTATGCTATATAAATGGCATTATTTATATTCAGAATAGGATTTGATGCCATATGCTATTGAGAGTATCATATTTAGTACATAGTCATATCAGTATCGTCTCAAGTCACAAACTCCCACGACCGAGTTCCTTGAACATACTATAGTGGCACTATCGTATACAAATTCATACTGGAATAACATTATAACTCAAATTTAGGACTGGCATATTGTCACAAACTCAAACCCTAGATTATATCCATATGATGATCACATCATGAGGATTGGTGCATATTGGCTAAGCATAGCCAAGATCATAGCATATACTGCATATCCCACAGTACCTTAGCTAGTCATAGCTAGGGCCACAATACAGCTATTGCAACTCACAACACCTCGTTTAAGGATGATAATGAACTAATGGCCTAGTTGGAATCGTCCAAAAGCAATTGGCTAAGTTCATGGCGCGGACAAACACAACTTGACAAATACGGCCCGTGGCATAGTCACTACCGCGCCATAGCATAATGCACGCGACATTATCGCTCTTAGTGCTCCTAGGCAGCTTTGGCCAAGGCCATGGCATAGGCCACGCGCCATTACCGCGCTTTGGCCAAGTCCATGGCATAGGCCGCGCGCCATTACCGCGCCTAGGCAGCTGATAGGTGTCTAAAACACCTTGATATTTATCTATTGTTTATGCTTTCTTTGCTAAGTTTTCTTGTAAATTATGTATCTTATGTTTAATTTTGAGTTTTAGGTACTTTGGAACAAAAGAAGAAGAAACGTCCCTTAAAAGAGCTAAAGTGTCATTTCCTGTGCAACTGCTGTTGGAGGCGAATTATTTCTCATTATTTGCTTTTATCTTCATCTCTATCTGAAAAGCATGTCGGCTTTAGTGATGCAAGTTATGTCTGAAAAGCATGACAGCTTTAGTGATGTAGAGAAATTGAGGAGAAGATGTGGATCTGAGAGGTAAGAGACGGATACTGTTGGTGGAAGAATTCGAAAAAGTGGTGTATTTTTGGCCCCTCGGGAGAAAAGTACTAAAGGCACTCCAACTTTGGCTAAGGGCATCCCCGAAATGTGTTAAAAACTCCCCAAGAGAAGTGTTGAAAAACACCCAAGGAATTCGCTAAAGACACCCCAAAAATTACTAAGGGGCACCCAATTACTATCGGCACCAAGCAGCTGGATAAGGGGTGTCCATCTTCAAGATTTTGAATACTGTATTTTGGCGGGAAAATGAGTTTTCAAATAACAGAAATTAGGGTTTGGAGGTGTTAAAGGGAGACTAAATCGCTGGAATTGATGGGGATGACTCGATTCAGCTAGACAAGCTTGGTATAGGCCTTTAAATCAACAAACTTGGGTTGGATAATCCGGTGTTGGGTGAAACAGGGAGAGGTTTATTTCTCGGGTTTGTATGAGAATTAAGTGCGACAGGAGAGGAGATAAACTTCTAAGTTTCGATTATATCCAATAAGGAAGCTGGAGTACGTGTTTGGGAACAAAATAGGAACTAAATCTTTGTATATTTGGTATTGTTTCAAAACATGGGAAGATATTTTATTTTCGGAATTTTCTGTTAAATAAGGGAGTTATGTGAAGAATGGGAGAAGATATATTTGTCCAGGATTGATTATATACTTTTAATAGAGACTGTATTTAATCAGAAGACGCGTATCAAGAGTTTGGAGAGAAAGAAATCCCGTGCCTTGGGAGAAAAGAAAATAAGAGATAATTGGAAGATTTCTCGGATTTAACCGCCCTGCCAAGTATATATAGGTGTATTCGAGTCCCAAAGAGGCTATCGGGAGTTTGGGGAAGATTGGAGAGTTGCAGAGAGGCTAAATCACAAGTTGCAGGATTTTGTTCCTGTTGTTGCTGAAGAACGAAGAACAGACGCCCTGAAACAGTCGTTTATCAACAGTATTCGCGACAGTTTCTTGTAACACTGAGTTTCGAATTTGCAACGCTGCCATTCCTTTTTGCAACACTAGCTAGGGTTTTCTCGTAACAGTGGATTCTGTAACGCCCAGAAATCGTTGCAAATCTCTGTTTATTTCAATTTCACCTTTGTAAACACCATTTTAGCAATGAAAAGTTCTTTTGAGAGTGTCTACATTATGAGCAGCTAAACCCCATCACTGGGATGACGGAGGAAGCCAATTTTCATCACTGTGGTAATTTATTAAATTCTTTTTATGACTTTTGCGCTAATATAATTTGAATTATGATTTTAAATTAATTAGTTGTGATTTAGTTTGATGAGTTATGCTTAGCTTAAGTGTTTTGATAACTCATGCTTACCATTTACAATTAATGTTTTATAAAATCTACCTTAACAAAGATTAAGAATCAATAATTGTTATTTTTAGAGATAATTGTCTAAGAATTAATATTGAACCATAAAATATGAGTTTGGTGGAATCCTGATTCCAAGTAATCTCTCAATATTGTCATTATCTTTTATTTTATTTGTGAGTTTTAATATTTTCTTTCATTAAATCTAAAATCAACAACTTCACAAGTCCGAGAATCAAACCCCTTTCTTACCACTGTAAAAACTACATCAGTTTTTTGCGCCGCCGACGCGAACTTGCCTTTAGGTTAGGTTTTAGATTTTTATTTTTAGTTTAATTTAATTTTATCTTCTTTGATTTTACTTGGGTATAGTCTTGTCTTTGTTATGCAGGTTATATTTCGCATTTATTGTGGATTTGCCTACCAAAAAGGTAAGTAGCATGCTCAAGATTTTATTTTTGTAAATAAGGTAGTATTTTTTTATTTGAACGTAATTATTTTTATTTCTTTATTTGTAAATATTTTATTTTATTTCATTATTTTAGTATTTTATTTATAAAAAAGAAAGAAAAAAAAACACGTTGCACACACCAATTGCACCGTCAGAATTACCGAATTTAGGAAACATGTGGAAAAGTACGCTGAACCCGTGCCTTGGGCCTTATGGGAGTTACCAGCCGAAATTCCACAGGCCTCAGCCTCGTACATGTAGGTATATTTGGCTGAGGTAACCCAAGCTTACCTAATTTAGTTAAACCTGCATCTGCATGTGCACGATTTTCTTGCTAAACACTAGTATTCTTGCTTGTGTATGCGCCGTTGGAAATGGGTAGGATAACGACCTTTTTAATTTGAGTCCAACCCGTTACACGGATTTAGGTGGTACTTCTATTTTTGTCGAAATGGTTAATAAAAATGATGATGAGGTCCCGGTAAAAACCCTTAGGGATCGTTTGAACCCGTCTAGAGTATTGCGTGACCCAGGTGTAGTTCTACCAGCTTCAACAGTCCAATTTGATATTAAACCTGAGATAATTGGCATGCTTCGTACCTTTAGGGGGTTAGAGAATGAGAACCCGTATACCCACATAAGAGACTTTAAAATGATTTGTGACACAATGAACTATCCGAATGTCTCCAAATATGTTCTTAGGTTACGTTTGTTTCACTTCTCTCTCGATGAGAAATCCAAAGAGTGGTATCATTTTATTCCTTATCAAACAATTACCACCTGGGATGGTCTTGTAGAGGTATTTGTTAAGAAATTCTACCCACACCATAAGACTGCTGCTATTCGGCAGTCTATCCAAACCTTTAAGCAGAAATTAGGTGAAAAACTTCATGATTATGTAGAAAGGTTTAGTGAATTGTTATACCAGTGTCCACATCACGGCTTTGAAAAAGCCCACATGGCCCAAATTTTATATGAGGGCCTTGATAGTGAAACCCATATGCAGGTAGAAATAATTAGTGGTGGAGAATTTACCCATCAAGACCCAGATGAATGTTTTGACGAGTTCATCGAGTTAGCTGAGAAAACTAGGCAATGGGCTTCAATGAGAGAACCAGAAATACCTAGAAATCCTATCCATAGGGTCGATAGAGTTGATTATGGGTCAGATATTCTTAGGCGTATAGAGGCCTTAGAAATGAATCAAGGGTTACACCATGCCAGAAACGAAGAGCAAGCCCTTGCTCTTTATAACAACTCTAGGTTTGAAAACCGTCAGAGATTTGATCCATATTCTGAGACTTATAACCCTGGTTGGAGAGACCATCCTAATTTTTCATAGTCAAAGGGCCAGAATCAAGGCCAGTCTAGTAATTCTCAGGCTCCCTCGACGTTTGGCTATACTAAGAATCCATTAGGACCGACACATCGGTACATCTGTTTTGCCTAGAAGTCATTTTTAGGTACTAACAACTCCTTTGGTCCATAGTGCGAGTGAGAGGTAGGCAGATTGAATCTTACTAAGAAAAACTGGATTTTCTCTTTTCCGAGTGAGATGAGAATTAGGATGGATTTGGTAATGCTTTTATTTTTCCAAAAGCACTTTCAAAATCTATATATGTCAATAATTTTTGAAATTAGTGTTTGGTAAAAAAAAATCAAAGTGCTTTTTATCGAAAGCACTTCCCAAATTCCTCAAATTTTAAAAGCTGGGGAGGAGGATCTTTTAAAAGCTACAAAAGCATAAGCTTTGGTCCCACCTAAAGTTAATGCTTGATTTATCTTTTTTATCCCTATTTTATTTTATAAATAACAAAAGTTACCATTAATTTGTATACAATCAATTTTTTATTACTTATATTTTATTCTTTAAATATTATTATTTTTTATTTTCAAACTATTTTATATACCATTTCAATTTGTCAATGATATTAATTTATTATTTAATTTCATTTCATAATAGGAAAATAAACTACAAACTTTTGGTGGGCAAACCTAGCAACAAGCTGGGCACCAACACCCTTTTGAATAGCAATACCTAATCTATGAAAAATAAAACTACCAAAACCACTACTAACGTCCTTGCTAACTAAACAATTCTTCATATGCTTGAAAAAACATAAAGTATCATCCCCAAGTTCCCCTAAAGTAGAGAAAGCTAAAACACCCAAACCATAGCCATGAGATACACACTTGTCCAAGTATTTAGTGCGTTTTCGTGAAACAACACTAGAAATAGCTTTGCCTGGAACAAAAGAGCGAGTACCTTCACCTGTGAAAGGAGAAACCCCTGTAACATCCATGCAAACATCTTGACCATTTTCCCAGTTAGGAACAAAGATATTAGCAATCCGTAAATCTTTGCCATCATCCGACAGAAACCCGAGGGAAACTTCCTTACCCGCAGGTACACCAGCCTTATAACAAATGTCAGCGATTACATCGCGTACAAAGTGATGTCGAAACTTAGGTCCAACATCCTTAGCTCAATAATAAAAATAAATATTAAATAATAGTTTAATTTTTTGGAGTCCAAATTTGTGCACCCCTCTAAAAGCGGGGTGCACATTCCGGCCCTTGTCATTGGCTCAAATCTCTCTGGCTGGTTTCTGGTTTTTTAATTTTGTCTTTATTTTTTATTTTAAAAATATATTTTAAACCGTAAAAACAAATTGAAGTCTGCACTTCTCCATTAAATAAAACTAATTATTTTAAAACCCAATAAAATTAAATAAAACTACTTTAGAGATATGTCTGTTTTTGTCATTTGCGACAATAATAATGGTTGAATATGATATTTACCAAACACACTTTGGCTGCTTTTTTAATCAGCTTTAACTTTAATTAATTGAGTCGAGAGCTATGATGTGATTTTAATTGTTGTTGTAAAAAGTGATAAGTAGAGTTCGTTCAACTCGGACTTGTGAAGACTCGATTCTAGACTTATATTCCGATTAAAATAGCAAATAAACAAAGATGATATCAATATTACGAGAGACTGGGACTTAGGATTCCACCAAACTTCACAATCAATTGGTTCATACGATGATTCATAACAATACTAGCTCTTTTATAGACTCTATTCCTTTGCCAAAAGTAGATTTTATAAAGCATTAGATGTAAATCATAAGCATAGTGCATCAAAAGTTCTTAGACTAAGCATACACTATCAAACAAAATCACAAATAATCAATGAAAATCATAAATCGATTGAAAAGCAATGCAAAAAGTCATAAGAATCAATTATAATTACCATCAATTGTGAAACATGGCTTCCTCCGTTATCCCAGTGTTGGGGTTTAGCTCTTCATGGTGAAAACATGCTCAAAAGATAGAAACATGGCTCAAAAGGTGTTTTTATTGAAGAGAAATAATAATACAGCGAATCTGCAACACTTAATGGTCGTTACAGAAATCACCGTTACAATCGAAGTGCTGTTAATAAACGATAAATCGGTTCTGTTGTTGAAGAACGACACTCGTCTGCGACTGTTCCGTGTGGGTCAATGTTCTTCGTGTTCTTCAGCAGCAGCAGAACCCGGTTTCCTGCACCTTTGATTTCTTGGCTCTGTGGTGTTCTAAACTTCCCCTAACTTTCGACACCCATTCTATATGACCCAACCAATCTATTTATATCAAAAAGAGCGATTAAATCTCTCCAAAATCTCTTCCTTTCTCTTCACGGAAAAGTTGCGGCAATTTCTTGTTTTAGAATTTCTACGCGTTTCTGAGCTTTCCTTTTGATTCTAAACTCTTCCTTAGATAGATACCAATCTTTGGGAAGGTTTATAGCACTTTAATCTCTCTAAAATTTCCTAAAAAAGGTCACACACGTGACTTTCCTTTTTTTGCTGTTGTGATGAAAATCCATTGATTGAGCCCAGTTTAATCAATTTCAACACCCATATTAGATTCCTAGACCCATAAGGAGTCTATCCTATGAAAATCAGAGGTTTAGTCGACCTCAAACTCCTCCAAATCACGATCACCAAAACTGCCAGGAATGTGTTTATTTTCCCTCCAAAAACAGAATTTTGAGAAGAAAGTGACCTCCCCCTATCCAGTCCTGGTATGTGTTTAGTAGTTGCTTGGAAATGGGTTACCCCTTATCCGTTGCTGGAATCCGCATAACACTCGTCCCTTGGGTTGCATTTATCAACTTTTCGAGCCAATTTCGCCGCAAAAGCTTATTTCTCCAAAAACACCTACAAAGAGATAAAATACCAAAATAAGTACAAAAATGGGTACTAACAATATACACAATAGAGATGAAAATAGACACATAAATGCGTCTATCAAGCTATCAAAAGAATGCGAGAAGCTGGGTTTTATCTCACCAGAATCTTTCATGGAAAAAATGCAAGACAAGTCATTAGCCAGATTCACTGAAAAAATCAATGCCAATTTCAGACCGAAACAACCACAAAAGATTCCTATAACCAGAGATCACCATGAATCCTCAGTAATCAGTAATGGTGAAAACCCTAGTTCTCAATTACCAAATATGGTAAGTCAAACCCTGATCAACTGCAACTCCAATATTTCCTTAACTGAGTCGCCTCCACAGCTTGAAAATTCCACCCAAAACCCATTCCTAGGAACAATATCTTCTACAAATACGGAAACTTTCCCCATTAAATCAAATCCTCAATTAAGTGGAAAAATTCCGATGACACAATCTACAACCATGCAAAATGCTATTCCTAGTAACATTGGAAGGAATATTCCAAATATCTTGTCCACCTCAGTTGCAACCAACCAGGCAATTATCCAAATACCCGATCCTCACCTCCACAAAACAACATCCATTCTTCAGCCCATACCAAGCCCTACATCCATCAAAACCAGTTCTAGCAAACATTCAGTTCCACTCCTCGATAATCTTGAACCAAACCCTACACTTCATCCCATCCCAACATCACCTGATAAATCCATCCCAGCAACAACTCATAACCCATCCATCCCTGCTAAGAACTTGGTTCACCCAACACCACCACAATCACTCACCAAACCCATTAAAGCTGTGAAAGAGAATTCAAAGAGTATGAAAAAGTGGAAGAGACAAGCAAGAACCCTGCAACACCATGAATCGGAGTTAACATTGCCCCAAATAGGAAACAAAAGACAGTCTGAGCCTATGGACTGTGATCCACCGCAAAAGCAGCACTGCAACATTCCAGAAAAAGGCTACGGCGGCTTGCCTAAAAAAGTCACAAGGTCAATGTTAGTACAATCCTGGAACTGTCGTGGTTTAGGGAATGAGACGACAGTTCTGGCATTAAACTCATTCCTGCGCAGCTGCAAACCATCCATCCTGTTTTTATCAGAAACTAGGCTCAATGAAAATAACAGTAGAAGAGTATGTAGCTCCCTTAACTTCCATCATTATGATTTTGTTGCCGCAAATGGCAGAAGTGGAGGTCTTGCAATACTATGGCAAGACAACGTGGATCTGGCAGTAATCTCTAAAAGCCAAAATCTAATTCACTGTAATATTGGTGCTAAATTGTCTATTCCTCCATGGACTCTCATGTGTATCTACGGTCCTCCTTCACATCCTCATAAAGACACCTTCTGGAGAAACACTAGCAATACAATAACCTCCAACAATGACCCCTGGTGCATGATAGAGGATTTAAATGTGCTTATGCACCAATATGATAAGCATGGCGGCAATCCAAATTCAGACATAAAGTTGTACAAAATTCAGAAATATGCTCAGAGACAGAGATGTGATTGACCTGGGATATGCAGGCCCTGCGTTTACATGGTCAAATAATGCAGTGCAAACACAACCCATATTTGAGAGGCTAGATAGAGCCTTGTGCAGTACTGATTTGAGACTTTTATTCACTGATGCAGCAGTTTTCCACTTACCCAGAATTGAAAGCGATCATTCACCAATTCTGCTCAACACCATGAGAAAACCGTCAAAAAGAAAACCGAACTACAAGTTCGAATACTATTGGACTGATCACCCCCGGTTTGATGAAATCATTAAACCTAAATGGGATAATACTTCAGGTGACACGGTGAATAGACTTCAAAACTTGGGCCAAGAACTTCAGAAGTGGAACAGAAAATCTTTTGGAGACACCAAAAGGGAGATTGAGATAGAGAAGCAGAAGCTGGTTGACCTACAAGCCACGGCTCACCTGACGGACATTAGAGAGGAGGAGAAGGAAATCTGCCGGCATATCATTAGTCTATAAAAGAGGGATGAAATGTTTTGGCAACAACGAAACAAGTCCAAATGGATACCAGGCACAGACAAAAACACATAGGTATTTCATGTCTCTGTAATCCATAGAAGGAATAGAAATAAGATTATTTCCCTAAAACAAAATAACGGAGAATGGATTTCTGATCACAAAAAATTTAAAGAAAATCTTATCTCTCACTTTCAAGACATGTTTAAGAAAGATCCTAATGTTCATCCCACCTCTTATGTGCTTGAAAATTCTAATATAATAAATCTAGATGAGTGCAGGTCTATCAGTGCAATCCCATGTGCTGATGAAATTTTCAGTGTTATTAAAAAAATGGGATCTTTAAAGTCCCCAGGACCGGATGGATTCCCAGCTCTTTTCTATAAAAAGTGCTGGAATGTGGTTGGCCAAGAGGTTATCCACCTAATTCAAGACTGCTTCAGATTTTCAGCAATTCCTCCAGGATTGAATCATACATACTTGGCTTTGATCCCAAAGAAGAAGAATGCAGAAACAGCTGCAGACTACAGGCCCATAGCTTTATGCAACGTACTCTACAAGGTTGTTACAAAAATCATTACCAACAGGCTAAGCATTTTTCTTGATGGCCTCATAGAAGACAATCAATCAACATTTGTTCTAGGCAGGCAGATTAACGACAATATTGTCGTGGCTAAGGAATTATTCCATTCCATGCACACTTCAAATACTTCTCAGGGGTCTTTTGCACTTAAGCTTGATATGAGTAAGGCGTACTGATGTGTTTTGTAGTTGTAGTAAAAATAGTGGTGAAAAGGTTCGATGCTCGAACTTGTGAAGGATTCTTTTAGACTCAAATTAACTAGAATAAAATTGTATTAAATTATAAAAAAGACACCGAGACTTTGGATTCCACCATTGACCAATTAATTGATAAACTCTAATCAATATTCATGCAATATTTTTCTTTAAGTTGACTCTAATATTTGCCTCTAATATGGTTATTGAAGTAATAATTGTAAGCACGAAGCATGAAACATCAAAAGTATTAAAACCAAGCATGTCCCATCAAAACACTTCACAACTACTCAATAAAAACCAATTTTTCTTTTAAGTTCTATGCAAAAAATCATGTAAAATAATTGCAATAAATAATAAAAATAGAATTATACCACTTTTCATGGAACAATGGCTTCCTCCGTCGCCTCGGCTAAGGGGTTTAGCTCCTCATATTAATCGTGTTCTCAAAATACATCTTTGTGGCTCAAAAACTGATTACAAGAGAGAAAAAGGTATACTGTAGTCGCTGAAAGTCTAATACAGCGGACGGAATGGTTGCTGAAAAGCTTTGGTGACTGCAGGATGATGCGACCGTAAAACGTTGTCACTGAAAATAAGTCTGCCTCTGCAACCTTCTTTTTCCGCTGTTCTGTGTTCTTCGTCTTCTCCGGCAACAGCAGCAGCAGCAGAAACGTGTTTTCTTCCAATGATTTTTCTAGCTTCTCTAAGGCTCTAAACTTCCCCTAACTTCTTCCTCTTCTTCCTAGGACCCTAACCAACCCTTTTATACATAGTAGAGCAAAGAAAATTTGAGAATAAACTTGGTTTTTTCCTCCACAGCACGTTAAGTTATTTCTTTTTTTTCTTTTGTTTCACGTGCATTCGATTGTCCAAACTCCTCCCATGATAGAAACAAGTCCTTAATAAGAGTTTCCTTCCTCTTCTTCACGTAAATTTCTAAAAAATAAACCAAGAAACTTCCCAAAAATAGAACGTGATATTTTAACCATTTTTCGATTCCAATTCGAGTTCTAGCCACTTTGGATCCATTCCAACACCCTTACCTCGCCTGTTAGGTCCATAGGAACAAACCCAATCAAATTCAGCCCTTTAATCTCCCTAAAAATCGATCAAAAATTAATCCCAAAAATCGTCTGTGAGAAAAAACGAATTCCCGCCATTTTTGAATATTTGAAAACGTGAAGAAATTTGTCCTCCCCCTATCCAGTCTCGGTCTGTGCTTAGCAGCTGCTTGGAAATGGGTTACCCCTTATCCAAAGTGAGAGTCCGAATAGCAAATGTCCTCCCAGGAGCCTTTAACAACTTTTCGAGCCAATTTTCCCGCAAAAGCCTATTCCTCCAAAATACACCTACAAGGGATAAAATACCAAAATTAATACAGAAATTGGTACTAACACTATACATAAAAGAGATGAAAATAGACACATAAATGCGTCTATCACGTACGGCAGGTTAGATTGGGAATTTTTAAGCAAAGCATAAACCAGTATGGGTATTATTAACAATGCTCATAACTTAATCATGAGTTATGTTCAATCTGCATCATACTCTATATTGCTTAATGGCCAACCAGAAGGACACTTCATAGGAGAAAGAGGGATCAGACAGGGTTGTCCTCCGTCCCCTTATCTCTTCATCATTTGCTCTCAGTATTTGTCAAGCATTATCAACAAAATGGAAGGCGATGGATTGTACAGTGGATACAAGTTAAACAGGTGGGCTCCAAGCGTCTCTCACATTATGTTCGCAGACGACATCATGCTCTTTGGCAATACCAATTCTAGCACAATCAACTCAATCATTACTATTCTCCAATAATACTATAGTGCTTCGGGTCAGTTAGTTAATTACTCGAAATCCTCTATACATTTTAGCAAAAGTGTGCCTGACTCATACGCTGAAGAGAATATTCAAACTCTAGGGGTTTCAAGAATGCAAAAACAGGAGAAATATCTGGGCATAAAAATCCCACAGCAAGGCAACCGACTATGGTACTTCAATTACTTGATTGAAAAGTTTGAGGAAAAACTCTCTTGATGGAAAAGAAACAACTTATCTCATGATAGAAGGACTACTCTTATCCAATCTGTCTTAGCCCTAATTCCAGTCTACTACATGGCCACTCAAAGTATTCCTAAAACCATTCTCAATAAACTTACACAGATTATCAGAAATTTTTGGTGGGACACAATAGAGATACAAGGAAGATGCACTTCCTTAAATGGGAATGGTTTAACTTGCCGAAGGACAAAGGTGGAATGGGCATAAGATCACTGTCAGACCTCAATAAAGCATTAGTGGCCAAACTAGCATGGAGGTTTTTACAAGACTCTGAGTCATTATGGGAAACATTATTGAGAGCAAAATATCTGTGAAGTATGTCCTTTTAGAATGTCAGGAAACAAAGAAAGTGTTCGACCACTTGGTCCGCTATGCTGGATAGTAGAGATGACTTAAGAAAAGGATGTATGTGGTTAGTAGGGAATGGCAATGATATCCAGATCTTTTCGGATCCGTGGATTCACTCTCTCCATGGAGTAGCACCAACTAGATAGCAGAAGGTAATACTACAATCTCAACTGTCCATCAACTCATAAATGAAACTACAAGACAATGGGACATGTCTATTATACAACAAAATGTGGATGCTTTCACCGCTCTTCAAATAGGTCAGATTCCAATCAATTCAGGAGCTGCTGACAAACTGATCTGGAAGTTAATAGACCATGGGGACTTTACCACTCAATCTTTCCAGAAATTACTTCAACAAAATCATGGCAAAAGCTCAGGCAATGGAGACAATGAATTTCTATGGAAAAAAAAATCTGGGAAGTTAGAAAGGTGGCCCCGAAAATAAAAACATTTATATGGAGATCCATCCATAATGGATTGGCTGTAGCTGCAAAGATATGCAAATATGTAGCTGGTGTTCCTACATAATGTATGTTATGTGAAGAAGCAACTGAAACTGTGCATCATCTGCTATTTGAATGCAATTTTGCTCAGGCAGTATGGTTTGCTTCACCAATGGGGCTCCGACTGCAAGGTAACTCTTATACGGAGCTCACTCTCCTCATAAAAAGTTGGTTAAATAATGGTGATAATGAGTATTCAGTTGCACTTGGATTGGCCATTTGCTGGGCCATATGGAAGGTGAGAAACTCTAAAGTTTTCGAAAGGAAATCAACAAATATACAAGGAACTCTCAAGCTAGCTTTTCACTGGTTCCACCTCTATTATAACCCCATGGCAGAGGATGAATCCACTGAAGCACCAATTATCCCTACTGCTAAAGAATCAATGACAACTTGGTCTCCTCCTCAGGATTCCTATATAAAAATAAACGTTGATGCTTCATGGAAGAATGGCTCTTACGCCTGTGGTGCAGTTACAAGAGATAACTACGGAATTAGTATTGCTGCTAGTATAAGACTCGGATACTCGGATACAGTGAATTGTGCTGAAGCAGATGGCTTCCTTCTTACAATAAATTTAGCCATTAAGTTGAATCTTAACTCCACCATTGTCGAAGGGGACAGTCAGGTTGTTGTTCACAGTCTGAGTGGAACCTCAAGAACAACCCCATGGAGGCTCTGGAAGATAAGAGACGATATAAAAAAACAGTCTACCAGGATCCGCAACTGCAGTTTCAACTATGTTCCGAAGTCCGTCAACAACGCAACCCATTCCTTAGCTACTTACGCTCTCTCTCACAAAGTCAAGGATGAATGGACTAATTCCGGTTTCCCGACTAATATTGCTGCTCTCTGGAACGCAACCATCAATTAGTTTTTTTTTTTTTTTTGCCTGTTACCAAAAAAAAAAAAGGAAAGAAAACTTTAATTAATTTTTTACCAAACGTCTAACTGCTTTTTTCTCACAGCACAGCACATCAACGCACAGCAGAAAAGTGCTTTTACAAAAGCCATAACAATACCAAACTAAACCTGATATTGTCTAGATAGGGCGTAGGATTTCTGATTGAGTCGCCAAACGCGTCACGAATACACTTGATTCCTCAAATTTACAAACACACCATTGTATAGATTCGAAGGGCAAATTTGGGACAAAATAATAAAAAACAAGACCAATCGTTATTTCTCGTCTTCACCTATGCTATCGGAAATAGCGACGACACTATAAAATAAATCTTTTAGAAGGAGAAAACGTTGACAGAAAACAAGTTTTACAGTTAAATAGGATTCCAGAAATTTTTACCCTAGATCAAGCTTTACCTGCCATCTAGGTTTTCAAAATTTGTTCTACAAAATTTATTCATCTATTGAATCAAATTCGAATTCGAATCTCTATTTGGTTTTTTTATTGTTTACTCAATCTTTAAGGAGGATTCCTATACGTAAGGTATTATTCCATCAGATCCTTTTCCCAATTCAAACAATTTGGTACTTAGTTGAAGAAATTTCAAAAACTTGGTGAGCTTCTTGTAGTTGATCTTTTTGTGGAGTTATTAGGTTAAGCTGAAGGGAAATCTTGAAAACGCGATGACGATTCCTGAATCAGGATGTTATATGGACAATGAGACAAGTTGTTTGCCCTGTACACCTGAGGAAGAGAAACGGGTTGTTGACGAATTAACAAAAGAGGCAGATTCTAATTTGAAAGAGGGGAATTTATATTATGTTTTATCTAACAGGTATTTTATTTATTTTTCTTTTTTTTTCTTTTCTGTTTTCATATATTTGTATTAGCTGTTGGATTCGAAGTTCTTATTGCAATCAAATATAATGTATATACTTGAAATAAATTTGGTCCACCACTTAGGTTTCGAATTCATTAAGTGATACAATCATGAGTTTATTTGCATGTAATAAATACGCCCATAAGAAAGAAAAGCTAGGTTTCCAACACTGCTGAGAGATGGGATTTGTAGACCAAAATAAGGTGGTATGGATGTTTAAACAATCATCTATTGCATATGGATATATATTGAAATTAAACCTTTCCCACACCTAACATTGCATAAAAGCCCTGAAATTGTATGATGAATGTGAAGAACTTGTGTAGGAATAGATTTGGTGTTTCGCTAGTCTTTTATAAACTGTTGAATGCATTTTCATCTAGGTCTTTATACTGCTATGTGTCTGCAGGTGGTATATGGATTGGCTGAGATACACTGGGCAAGACACAGGTGATAATATGTTTGGTAAATTCATTGGTCCTCTTTCTCGCAATGGAGTTGACTCAAAGACACCTATTAGACGACCTGGACAAATTGATAACTCTCATTTAGTTTTGGATGGGAGTGATGTTGATGGGATTGATTTGGACATGCATAAAACCTTGGAAGAAGGGCGTGATTATGTTTTGGTACCTCAAGAAATTTGGAAGAAATTTCACGATTGGTAAGATTTATGTATATACCTCAGATTTTGCAAGTTCAGTGGCGCAAAAATATTCTGCTTAAAATTTCATGGTTCGCTTTAAGATCTTCTAGTCTGTTTTTCCCTACATGCAGTTCCAAGAATGCACCTGATTTGCTCGATTATTGTGGTACCTTACACCATAACTTGCAACTTCTGATGTTAATTCTATCCCCAGGTACAAAGGTGGACCAGCACTCCCCAGAAAACTTATTTATCAGGGTGTTGCTCACAAGTGTTATTCTGTGGAGGTCTATCCTCTTTCTTTGAAGTTAACTGATTCTCGAGATGACAAAAAGTATATTATCCGGATAAGTAAGAAGGTATCTTGTGAGATTCTCATTAGAAAAACTCTTGTAGCATGTCACATTCAGTTATTAAGATCCTCTATAGTATTGATTTGCATGTTAGATCTGTTAATGACTCTTGTCACTATAGCACTTGGATAAGAATTTAGATTCTTTAGAATTCGTTTGGCTAGATCTGCTTATCTGGATATGCACACTGTTACAGGAATCTGTGCGTGCACTTTACAACAAGGTTTGCAGTCTTCTTGATCTTGACCCAGAGAAGGTATATATCGCCTTGCTTTGTTTTATTCTTGGGCTGATATTTCTGTCAGGATATTATTACAAGTAGTAAGAATTTACCTTTTCAGGTTGGTATCTGGGATAACTTCAATGGCAGGAAACATAAATTGTTGACTGTTTCCGATGAAGACCTGGAGGAAGCTTGCCTGCAAATTGACCAGGATGTGAGTTCCTTAGAAATAGTAACTTAACAGTTAATTATATTTAGAATCCTTATAAACAAACACCAAAAAGAAAAGAAAAAAAGAAAAAAATTGCCAAAACAGATATCCCCCGTTTTAGGAAAATCATTAACCAAAATTGCACGAATGCCATTGACCACATGGGAGCTTAGTTAGCAATTCGGCGTATTATTCACGAATAATTTGTGAATACTACCAAATATTTTGGGAACTATTAAAGGCACTTTTCATTTGAAACCCCGTTTTAGAAACTCTTTTTGCAAACCAAAAGATTTAAACGTGCATTCTGCAAACTTTGCTCAATTCGTTCAAATATTTGGGTCCACTAGTGTCTTTACATCTCATTTGGGAACTTTATCTGTGTTAGTAATTTATTGGGTCCACCCCACGAAATAAGGTGTACTGCTTATTAGTTTGATTTGGTAGGGAATACAGGAGTGTCATGCATTTCCGAGTTTTTTCTGAATCACGCATTTTTGAACGAATAGTTGACCACGTTTACATTTTGCTTCTGATTAGTACACAGATTTTTCCCAGTCCGAATTTTTACTGAATTGTTAACTAGGCACGGGACTATGGGACTAAAAAGCCCTAAAATAGAAAACCGGTTTGTTTAGTTTTTTTTTTTTTTTTTTTTTTTTTAATACATTATTACATCATGTTCAGATTCCTTGCACCTTTGGAAAGCATTTCCTCAAAGTTGGTCATGTCCATTTGGGTCTTTATTGGTAATTCCATCCTGCAGATTCTCTTGGAAGTGCAAAGTGAAGGATTTCACAGTTCTCGTTCAGGGATGGACTCAACAGGAAATGAATTAGCTTTAGTAGCAGTTGATCCTCCATCGACATCTATATCAATTGCTGGAGGCCCTGCAGTTTCTAACTCCAATGGCTACTCATCGGGATTTGGATATAATATTATTAAAGGAAATGGTTTGAACTTGCCATTAACCACTGCAGACGATGGAAATGATATATTGAGCAGCGTGAAAAAATGTGGTGGAGGAGGGTTGGCTGGTTTGCAGAACCTTGGAAATACTTGTTTTATGAACAGTTCTCTCCAATGTCTAATTCACACGCCTCCCTTGGTTGAGTATTTCCTGCAGGACTACACTGAGGAGATCAACAAGCAAAATCCTTTAGGATTGCATGTACAGACTTTTTTCACTTTTTAGTTATCTCCTTAATTACTATATCTCGCTAATTTTTTTTATTTTGTTTCCGAATTGCTTTGAATTCCTACTCACTCTGCGACTTTTATGTTTCTTTAAGTATGATATACCTCGTAAGGTTTCTAATTCTGTTCCAGCGGTGCAGGGCGAGCTTGCAATTGCATTTGGCGAGTTGCTGAGGAAAATATGGTCCACTGGACGGGCACCAATTGCTCCCCGTGCATTTAAGGGAAAGCTTGCTCGTTTTGCTCCTCAGTTTAGCGGATATAACCAGCACGACTCACAAGTTAGTACAGATTCAGAAACTTCCACTCTCACTTGCTAATTGTTTTATTGTGGTTTGGAAGGCTTTAAGCCAGTTTACACAGGTATCTAATTGTAACTTCATATTCTGTTGGTTGCTTGACTTGGTTTTCTGTAGGAACTTCTTGCTTTCTTATTGGACGGACTGCATGAAGATTTGAATCGTGTCAAGAACAAGCCCTACATTGAAGCGAAGGATGCAAATGGCCGGCCTGATTGGAAAGTAGCTAATGAATGTTGGCAAAATCACAAAGCTCGAAATGATTCCGTAATTGTAGATGTTTGCCAAGTAAGTGGCTCTTATTTATTTTTTAATATCTTTAGATCTAGAATGAAACCTTTCAATTTATCAGCTACTTGAAAGTCCTTTCTGAATGGATTTTATTCGTGATTAGTCTATCTATTCACATTTCTAGATACTAGTAGTCCGCGGTTAGGTGCGTCTTCGGAAACATTGAAATTCAATTACTATGCTTTTAATGCTTTACAAGCTCTGAAGGTGTTTTATACAGATAAGATGAAACATTATTTGTGGTTCTCATCAACAGCTTTTTCTTTAATCAATTTTTTATTTTTTGGGCAAGAGCCGCAAAATCTGTCTCTTTCTAATTGACAATTGTTTCCAAAAACTTATGAACGGCTTTGGGTTTTTCAATATAATTTTAAATACCTGGTTGTATATTTGGTTTTATGTTGAATATTCCTTCAAGATCAACTTAATGTATTTATTAGTTTGAGTTACTCCCAGCATGTGCGAATATATTTTCAGTTGAATCAGTATGGCTACTTACAATACGAAATGGGTGTCAATTATCAGGGTCAATACAAGTCAACACTGGTTTGCCCAAGCTGCAGCAAGATATCAGTAACTTTTGACCCCTTCATGTACTTATCACTCCCATTGCCATCTACTGTCACGAGGTCTATGACGATAACTGTTCTGTATGGTGATGGAGGTGCTCTTCCCATGCCTTTCACTGTTTCTGTTTTAAAACACGGTTGCCTGAAGGATCTCATTCAGGCCTTGAGTGATGGTCCTGATGGATGCTGCTTAAAGAGTGATGACAAATTATTGCTTGCAGAGGTACATTAGTGAATATCCTTTATATGGATTTCTGATTAGTTTTATACTTTGATCTGGGTGATCCATAAATTATGCTGACGCAGTAGGTGTTTTCCAGGTTTATGACCATCACATACATCGGTACCTGGAGAACCCCTATGAACAATTATCTAATATAAAAGATGATGATCACATTGTAGCCTATAGAGTTCCTAAAGTGCCAGAGAAGTTAACTAGGCTTGAAATAATCTTCCGAAGTAAACAAAAGTAAGTTCTTTGGTTGGATTCAATCATTTTGACTAGTTTATGTTTATATCATGATTCGGAATGATTTACATCCAAGGTGTTACTCTCTCTCTCTCTCCTTTTTTTCTTTCTTGGTATGTTCCTTTTGTGGTTGGAATCTTTATCTTTACGCAAAATAGTTGGGATAGAACTGTGATATTCATTTAGTGGTGTGTTTTGGCTAGAACTACTAGTATGTTCTCTAATTGCACCGTCTTGATTTGTTCTATCTTTTTAGAAATTACTTATGATTGTATATTAATAATATATGATCTAAATATGATTGTTTTATCCCTCAGTTGACTAGATATTTGCTTACAGATGTATGTCAGACATATCCAATGGGGCGGATTCAGAGCTTTTGGGAACACCATTAGTTTATTGTTTTGCTGACGGCCTGCTTACTGGAGCCGACATCCAACCTTTGGCGCATAAGATTCTTGTGCCTTTGATGAGAACAACATCTGCTTCTCCTTCGAATCAGGTCCAGACAAATGCTGCTTCCGGAGATGCCATGGAACTTGAGGAGGAATTTAATGGGGATTCTTCGTCTTTCCATCTCTGGTTAACTGATGAGAAGGGTACGTCCTGCCTTCCTATTGACACTGCATGCGTCTTCGAACAGGGTCAAACTGTAAGGGTTCTGTTGGAATGGTCTGACCGAGTACGTGAGTTGTATGATGTTAGCTACATAGAGAATCTTCCAGAGGTTTACAAGACGACAGGGTATATTGCCAAAAAAAATAAACATGAAGCTATTTCCTTGTTTTCATGCTTGGAAGCCTTCTTGAAAGAGGAGCCCCTAGGACCTGATGACATGTGGTAGGATGTACTGACACTCCCCCTCTTTGGTTTTGCTTATTTTAAATCCACATTGTGTACGGGTCATGAAAACTCTCACGTTCTGTTGGTGTGGCCTCAAAGGGTTGTTCATAATCAACCCCGCAGGCGTATGAGCAGGTTGCAATTCCCAAGGTTGCTAACCGATCTCATTGTCCACCTTGCTATTTTTTTCCGTATTTTAATCATTTAATTTATTGATTAATGCTAGGTATTGCCCTACCTGTAAGGAGCACCGACAGGCTACAAAAAAGTTAGACTTATGGAGACTACCGGAAATTCTTGTTTTTCACTTGAAACGATTCTCTTATAGCCGTTATCTGAAGAACAAACTTGATACTTCTGTGAACTTTCCAATTCGGAATCTTGATTTAAGCAAGTATGTGAGGAGCAAGGATGATCCTCCTCAATCTCATGTGTATGAGCTCTATGCCATCAGTAATCACTATGGTGGCCTAGGTGGAGGCCATTACTCTGCATATGCGAAGGTACGGACTGGATTAGATTTGCTTTTTGCATTGTTATTTGATTGGGAAGCTTTTCTCATCATTGTTTGCGTCCACAGCGCTGATGGACTTGGACTTACTTGGCGATTTGAATAAGACTAATGCACTTGATGTTGATTTTGTTTCAAATATCGCAGCTTGAGGGAGACAAATGGTACCATTTTGATGACAGCCACGTTTCTTCCGTAAGTGAAGACGAAATCAAGACATCAGCAGCTTATGTGCTGTTCTATCGAAGAGTTGAGAAGCCAGTATCCGTAGTAGGAGATGCATCCAACATCTGAATGCTGCCCTTAATTTGGGTAATGTGATTTTTATTTATTTTTTTGGCCTGTCAAATAGGTTCTAATATATGTTATTCATTTACACAATCAACCGCTACGAGTCACGAACATCAAGTATTAAGGGGGTTTCTTGTAGTTACTGTTTTTAGTCGACAGCAATCAACTTGGTTTTGGTGGATATGAAGGTGCAACAGAAGAAAAAGGTAGGAGTCGGGTTGGAGAAATACGGCAGGGGTGAATTTAGGATGTGTTTATTTTACTAGGATAATACTGGTTTAATTAAATTTTGAGATAACTGTTCCCGTATCAGATGTTCCAGGGGCTTACTGGATTGGATTTGGGGATAGAAAAATAGAATTGATCACCATCGTTCACCCATTGTTTATATTCTGTATGTAAACACAGTTTTTTTTCCCGGAGCATGTCTTGTGTTTTGCTTTGGATTGGGGTGTCATATCGCGAGCACGTGTTCTAACATTGAATTTCTCAGCAAGTACAAGCTGCTTCCTCAGATTCCATTTAATAACTTGATTACTTTTTAGATAATAGAAAGAGCTTCTAATAAGAGTTGGAATAAAATTTTCTTTAGGTACTTATAGCAGTAGCTATTTGTAGTTAAGCTATCTAGCCTCTTTGAATCTGACTCATAGTCTCCATATAGCTAAAATAACATTTCGAGATCTTATATCCATTGCATTCTAGTTGGGCTGTCCGGTCCGCAGGGAGGGAGTCCCTTTTATGAACATTTTTTTTTTGTAAATTGTAGAGTAACAAAAATGTGCGATTTGATAAAAAGATTGGAAACCATTTTGGCGAAGCCTTCTATTGAATTAATTACACGATCCTCCATTTTGGCAAGCAAACTAGAATATAACAAATCTAAAAAGCCGTGTCTTGGAATTTTACAAATTTTATCTCGTTGGAAAGATTTTAAAGAGATCTATATAATGATTACAAACAATAATATCAAATTTAGAGTTTTTACGAAAAATTTGGAGGTATTTATCCTTTCAGGCACAATTTTGCATAGCCATTATGCATACCACCACAAAGGATGTATACACATTATGCAGCCATATTTTGGTTTATGTATCAACTAATTTTCCGCTGCGACTAATAAAATGATGTATATGCCTAAAAATATCATCCAAAAAAAAGAAAAAGATGCATAACGAATTATGGAGCCACCACAAAGGATGCATAACAGTTTATACAGTCGTATTTTGGTTCATACATCCACTAATTTGGTTATGCAATCATTAAAACGATGTATATGCCTCAAAAATAACATTTCAACAAAAAAATAAATGAATAACGCGTTATGCAATCAAAATATTTTGTTTTTTTCGGTCGGTCCTCCCCACCATGGCAGCGGTGTTCTAGTTTATCTCTCTTTCGGGGATGAATAGTTGTGCTGTGGAAAATGCATCATTCGTAAAATCCGGGTGAAACTCATCGAAATATGCAATTATGATGCAAAGAGTTCATAGTTTTTAATTGGTTTTTGTTTCTTTAGGAAACGACCAAATCATATAAAAATAAAATAATTTTGGCCACTAGTCGGTAACCCGAGAGGATTTCACTTCCCCTTTGAGGTTCTTTGATACAACAACAATCCATAAATCCATTGAGAACCTCCATCATTTGACACCAATTTCATCCAAAGCATTCACTAGCGGAAGTAGACATGACAACCCTTTCTTAAGCCACATCAGTGGTGTACTGTTGCTCAAGTACTGCATTTTCAGCTTCTACTTACTTCCCATTCATTTTTATTGGAGCTCGGTACTGTTCGTCAAGAATTAGTTGATCGGAAAAGTAGGCATGACGACCCTTTCTTAAGCTACATGTTTTTTTGTTTTTTTTTTTGAAGCACTTCAGCTACATGGTGATGTAATGTTGCTTAAGTCAAGTACAATAAGTATCTATTATATACTATTACTAGGGAATGACCCATGCCGCTATTTCACTGGATTATTGGCTGGGTTTGTTATTGTGAGCCTTTGCAACCCACACCTGTTTTATTGGATGCTGGTTGAAGAATTTGTCGGTAAACAACAAAAATGATCATATACGTTATTATTAATCCAATTTAAAAGTTCTGCATTTGGAAGAATAATTTTGCAGGTAATTTACTTAAAAGTAGTCGTGCTTCGTAATTCAGTTTCACAAATGTATTTGTAGGTTACTAAAAAGAATAACTGATAACAAATTACAGCGCATGAGCCAAATATTCTACGTTCCTCATGACTATATTTACACGCGCAGTACAAAACCGTTTAATGTGAGCTTAACGAATAAATGCCAGTAGGATGCCATACCCGATTTCAACCTACAATGCCTCTTGACTTCCCTTACACCCGCAATATGATCCAAGCAAGGAAGGTAACAACACTTTTACAGATCAAGCCGATTATCCTATGAGCTTTTGAAAGAGGAACAAACTCATTTTGGAAGGACAAATGCTATTTCCATACGTTCAAGTCTATCGATGTAGCGCTTGATAGAGACACAGTTAAATCAGCATAGTTACCATAATAAAAATGACATGAATTCACCAAATAGTTGTGGTACTTCAATTAATCTTTATCAAAAATGAAGAACGCAAAGCCAAGGACAAAGATAATACGATCAATATCTAGAAGCTAGAATTTCCTTGTGAGAATGGCGCGGTTGCTTGTGACTGGGATGTCCAAGATGTTGCCATGTGGTTTACGTTGTTTGTAATACAAACCTTTAGTCAACAGTATTACCTTTTTCTGTAACATCGCAGTGGTTCTTTTCTTGTTATGTAGCTCTCAAATTGTTGATAACTCACTAAATTATTTTATCATAAGACTTGTAACTAACTCATAATGGTCATTTGGAAAGTTATCGACGTCAATCAATTCACAAAACTCTACCAAGGATTTCTTGACTCTTGCTTGTTCCTCTCTAAACGCAAAAGTTGTTCGGCGTAAGTTTAGTTTTATCACCATCTCCTGTCATGAAGTATGAACCCATTAGAACCAAAGATAATTATTTTGTTACCCATAGCCTCTGTAAATGCAATGACAATCGTGAAAATCATCCTTGCCTCCATTGGATTGCTTCTTGTGACCTAGTAAAGTACAATCAAGCGAACTGTATTAAAAACCGGAAAGTCATTAACACCAAACTAAGTCTAAATTTGGTCAAACCTCATTTTCTCTCCCTATCCTATTTGGCAACAGTCATCTCTGCTATAAATTCAGTCGACGTCTTCTCTTAACGATGACAACAGATGTTGGAATTTTGGGTGGGCTCGTGATACTTGGGTTCTCGTTCAAGTCTTTGGTAGGGGTTTCTGCATATCGACGCGGTTTATTATCGGTTAGAAAGTGGGGATTAAAAACTTAAAGTTGTCAACTTTCCGGTATACATATCTAAATAATGGAAATACCTGGTAGCATTGCTTTCTTGGGTGTTTCATCTGTTGAGAAAAAGGTACTTTTGTTGAGATATTTAAAAAGGTACTTCTGTGTGTTATCACGTAATTTGTCTTGCCATTTCATTATCTGTGATACCTACATCAATGTGAGGTTATATGAGATGAATTAGGGTAAACCTTAAAATGGCTTTACAATTACATATAAAAGACATTACTCAACCACCATTCATGTGAACAATGATCAGATTTAGTAAAACCCATACACTTCATTTGCAATATCCTGGGAAATTGTGGATAATTGTAGTGTACACCAGTTGATATACGTGATGGTATTCAAGGGAAGTATAAGTAATGTAGGGTTACCTCTGACCCACTCATGAGTTCAGATGCAGTGTGCCGTACTAATTTTTGGACTTCACTATCCATGCTATAAAGAGGGCTGAGCCTGTTTTGTCTTTGACTTCAAACTGGGTACGAACCTTAGAAGCAAAAAGGACCAAAAGGAAACGTCAATAAAATAAGAGGAAGGATCCTTTTACATTTTAATTATCACACTATCTCACATGTTAGACGTTATTTTTATGAATAAAAACCAAACCGTAATGAATTTGAAGCTAATATTTTTAGGATATGTTCCTCCTACCAAGTTCTACATGCCTACCAAAAATGAACACATTCCGAAATATAAAACCTCATAATCTATCGGTCTTAATTTCGACGGCCAGAAATCCGTTGATTTTCAATGGCTCATTTTCAAAATAGTAGATGATGGTGTTATACGTTTCGGAATACGCTCATTTTCGGTAGGAACGTAGAGCTATGTAATGGTAACATATCCCCAAAATATTAGTTTCAAATCCGTTACGGTTTGATTTTTATTCGCAAAAATAACGTCTAACGTGTGAGATAGTGTAATAATAGAAGTGTGAGGGGATCCCCTCATAAAATAATGGACGGAAGTTACTTGAATAAAGAAATATATAGTTTAGGGCGTTCGCATGGATATGGGCATCTTAGCTTTCGTTGCTAAACCGAAGGCAGGCAAGATATTTCAAATAATTTTCAATTAGTATCTTGGTGGCGGTGACGTTACACATGATTAGTTTAGCGGCCTTCATGTACCGGGTTCAACATATATTGGGAAATCCAGAAGGAATCTATGTTTTTAGCGATAAATGTGGTACACCTATATGATAGATGGTGTGAAACTAACCTGGTTGTCTGGATCCCATTTGGAAGATTGAAGCTGTGAGATGGATTTCCAATTCTCAGCATCAAAAATCGGCAAGGGCGCTTTACCTTTCTTAACGTGTGATGTAATATGCTGCGGAGGTCTTGCATATGGGTACCTGCAAACATAAAAAACATCAGAAGGGGAAATCAAGGGTAGATATAGGCATGGCGTTGTTTGGTGCATGGATAAACATTTCATTTAGGAAAAATAAAGATCTGCAATATAAATTGTGGTATTTCTATAAAGAGTAGACACATGGATTAACATGGGTAAATAGCATTAGATTGCAAATTGAAGCATTACATTAAGAACCTTTTGTTAAGAACTTAAGAGCTCGGTTAAAGTGTACACAAACCTAAAGATGCTGAGATATAACATTCAAAACCAATCAGCGCATTTTATTAATTAGTATTCATGTGATGTGTAACATATAATGCCATGTAACTCGGCATATGTTGCATAAAACAGAATCTAATATAGTAAAACTACATGGAAACAGGTTGATGGCTACCTGCTCGTCACCGATAACCATATCTACACTGATACCCATGTCCGAAACTGTAATGACACTTGATTTTCTTTCGTCAAGGGACTGCGAGCTCTTGAAGATGTCCTATGTGATCGAGGATCCTATCTTCTGGGGTTTGCACGTCACCTGTGATGCCATTTGAATTTTTTTTTTTGCAGCTACGGACAATTGGAAAACCAATCATGAGAAACGTAATCACAATTTGGGGTTAAAATCTGGATTAAAAAAAATATTAGCTTTAAGTAGTTGCTATATACAAAAAAGACAAAAGTAAAATTACAATAATCAAATCGAAAGAAAAACCTCAAAGAAAAAGTGTAACTCAAATTGTCAATAAAACAGAACTAATGATTTGAAAAGTAAGTCACGCAATGGAAGGCATTATGAGCATATGCTACAATGTTCAGTCTATGTTACACATGAAAGCCTCAAAAGACAAACAAATTTAGATATATTCTTTAGTGTTAGGGAATGTTACAGGGAGAAAATTAATCTAATATATCGTCAAAGAAATAACTGATAACTATTATGGATTAACCAAATTTTCCATAATCAGAACTAAACTACCATGGATGGATCATATAAACAACAATTAGATCTTCTGTGCAAAAGCTAAACAAAGAGAAAAAAAAACTTACATTTTCAACTGTTGGAACCGATGATGATTTCGAATTCGATGAGACATTATATATGGAGTAGACATTTATTAGATGCTTTCAACTGCTTGATCCTTCTCTCTCCAAAACTTTTTCTCTCTCCAAAACTTTTTTTTCTCTCCAAAATTATTTTCTCAACGAAACTTTCAACTGCTTGATCCTTCTCTGCTTAGATCGGCTCCCTCAGGGCTGATCTGAGCAGATCAATCACCACCAATCATTCTATTTTCTCTTGATCTCTCTTCTCTGCTTTGTTAATTTAGTTTTAGTTATCATTTCAGCTTTACTTTTGGACCTGGTTTATTGTCTGTTTTTCGTTTTTTTTGTTTGGATTTGTATCTGCCGGAACATCTATGGGTATTAATAAATCGCAACATAGAACTCGGAATATGTCATCTTTCCTTTCAGAGCAAATCGGCGAAAAAATGGAAGCAACAGCAGCATCAGTGCTTCCTTAGGCATCCCCTCTAACCAAGGTTTGCAGCTTGGGTTTTTCCTCCCTTTGGGGTGTTGATCGGATTTTAGATTGTTACATTGCTTTATGTTTAAGTGATTTAGATTTTCTAGTTTTAATCACTGAATTAGTGATGTTTAGATCCGTTTTGTTTTCCGATGTTATTTTTAGCTTTATGCCAATTTTCATATATCCTTTTTTAGTTCCCGTAAGTGAGCTTGGGATCCCTTTGGATGCTAATCTTCAAACTTTAGGTTCACCTGTTTTAGGAATAGTTCTGAAAACTAAGACAACGTCTACTCGATCAAGACCATCATCAAGTTCATCGATTACTTCAAATGTTACCACATCTCCAAAGCCGAGTCAGCTCGATTTGTTCCAATACAGACACTTAAAGACCGATTCAGATTACTTCCGTTACTTGAGACACTTTGGTTACTATGTGAGACACTTTGGTTACGTTTTGGTCACTGCTACTATTAGTTGGGTCACTGCTACCTTGATTGCACTAGGCAATCTAAACTTAAAAAACTCCAGTTCATGTTATTTGCATGCTCTGATGAACATTGGGTTGGATTTGATCCAGTCATTTCCCTGTGCTTTGACACATATTGGTTTTGTTTGCAAAATCAATTTGGCCCTAGATGTTTGGTCCTCTCCATTGCGAGAGAGAAGAAGGTTCTCTGAAACTGTCTCTAGGTCTGAAGGAATATTAATAGGCAAGAATTGGTGGAGACACTACAAATTGTATGACTTTTGTATGACCTTGAAAAAATTATGTAAGGTTTTTGATTTCCTAAATCGACATTATCAATATATATCATGAGGCTTGCCTCTTTTACGAAAAAAAAAATGATTTTATGTAACGTCGAAAAACATTGAATAAGGGGAAGATGAGAAGGCTATTCAGTTCCCAAGTATCGGTGGAAGTATCTTCTTGTGGTGTTGATCTTGATGAAGAAGGAATTGAAATGATGATTTATGGCTAGGGTTTCTGTGCCGTCATGGAAGATAAATGGGGAATAAAGGAAAAATTGAATTTGCAGAGAGGAAAGGGAATTAATTAGAGCAATCCTCACCAAAATCCAAAGTTTTGGTTTTTCCCACTGATCCAACCTAGTTTTGATTCAACTTACATAAAAGGACAAGCGAGTCTATCCGTTTCGTTTTGTTAAGTTATGAATTTATTTTTCCAAGTTTACCCTCAAGCAAAGTTAGTTTCCAACCATAGTTAGGCTTATTTGGGTTACGAGAAATGGTTAATTCAGACGGGTTTCTGAGGTTTACTCGAATAGGTAATGGATAGTAGTTTATATCCCAATTCTTCTATCCCTCCCAATATTTCTCTTTCAGTTTCTCTGTTCCAGTTTCTCCTCCCTCTTCTCCCTCTTATGTAACTTTGCAGAGATTCAGAGACAGATGGATATGAATTCATCAAATCCAGACGGTATAGGTATGTATCTCTATTTAATTTTTCATTTATATCAGATAGTAGGTTGAGGTTGATTGTAATAGAAATTTTCTGGTGTTTGAAACCCTAACCCTCTTTTTACTGTTTAAAACGCTAATTCTCGTGCTTCTCCTTTAGAATTAATTGGATTCATACTTCATATCCTCATAATAGCTGAAGGTGATGGAATTGAATGGAATCAGACTTGATTTGTAATTAGTTGGTTCTCTGATTCGGGTTGAAACCAAATGGAATCTAATACCATTGATTTAGAAGTGAGTCTTGATTTTTAAACGACACTGCATTATCATACTAAGGATTACACATCTCAGCTGGAAAAATTATTTATAGTTTTTGGAATACCCGGTTGATACAATGTATGTTGAACTTAGGTTTTGTTCAGTTTCATGAGATTGATTTGATTTTTTTTTTATAATGTGTGCAGTGTAAATGGAAGAGATAATGAAACCCATCCTTCATTGTTTTGTTTTTGGTATGTGTAGTTAAGTTTTAAAACCCCCATATCTTTTGACCACAGGGTGCAACAAATTTAAATACAAAAAAAATATGAATTGCATCAGCTAAGTTTGATTTGTTTGCATGGTTTGGTGGTGACGACAATGATGTGGTTAATGTAATTTTGTGATCTGGTGGGAGAATCAGCGACCGGTCAGGCAATGAACCCAGGTACAACGGGATTTTGAATATGTTCCAAAAGGTGTCAAAATCCATATTTGTGGTTGACTTTACCAAGATGGTGTATCAGTTTTTTCGGCTGAACCCTGCCAAGCGTTACAAAATCTACTCCAAGGTTTTCATTAGTGTAGGGGCTTTTTGTTTTGTTGGCATTTCAAACTCCTCAACCGTCGCGGATCTTATGAACAAAGAACTCCATGGGCTTACCAACAAGTTTTCCTTCTTCATTGAAGAGGTAATTAGTGAAGATGATCTTAGTGCATCTGACTTTTTCAGTTTTAGTTGCAGACTTGCACTATTAAAACTTGAATTTATTGTAAAACTTTGAACGTTGAAACTTAAATTTTAAGATAATTGAATGTCGGTTAAAATAGTTTATTAGATGGCATGGATATCAAATAAAAGTAGGATGGGTGTATTCGCACCCGCTCGACCCGAATCAGATTGCTGATGGGTCTGGTTAAAACTGACCCGCTATAATGCGAATAGGTTGTGAATGATAGATTTCAATCACCCACCATAAACGGGTAGGGTAGTGGGTGAAACCAAACCCGACCAGTTGTACACCTACCTAACCTTTGTGGATTTTTTACGAACAACATGGAACATATGGTTGCAGTTGCACCCCTCACCCTGACAAAGTAGGTCACATCCACATTCATTAGCTTACTTTATTAACTGACGATGTCCTGAAAGCCACGGTCCAGGTTTTCCGACTATAAAGAAGGACCCTAGCCTCTTCGACCTTGGTTCAAATTAGAGAAAAGAAAAAAATAACTAGTAGATAAAGAAAGGGGATCAAAAGATTCTTTTCTGATTGGAATTTATGAATAATAAAAGTTCAACAGTGCAACCTAGTCACACGAGCTTACAAGTCCATGAGAAATCCGGAACCTAAAGTCACACTACTGACCAATGAACCACCAACTATTTCTTGAAAATATTTATTGCTTATGATACCAAAGAACCGATCTCTATTTATTGAACAACTCTTTCTTGACAAAATGTAATGGCATGCATACATATAATAATGAGTTTTCTCCAAAAAAAAAAGATCAGAAAAATTGGGAGACCATAAGTACAGACCTTATCCAGTGATACAAACTTTCTTTAGAACAAGTTACATGCTTAAATAATTAAACTCTACTTTGTTTCTATTATCCCCAAAGTTCATAAACCTGTTACTGCTGTAGAATTTAAGTCGATTTCCCTTTGTAATACCACATACAAATTCATATCCAAGCTATTGGTTAATAGAATGAAACCTATTTAAACTACATAATCTCACCATACCAATCTGCCTTTATTCCGGGAAGGCAAATCTCCGATAACATTGTTGTGGCTCATGAATTGATTCACAATATGAGGAAAAAAAATGGTCTTATTTGTCGGAGAAAAATGGGGTTCTCAATTTTTTGTGCAATCTTATTCACCAGTATATCTCCACAACTATATTTCTATCATGATGAATCGTTCTCCTTGTGGGCTTTTTAAACCTACAAGAGATTTAAAACAGGGGGTCCTCTATCCCGCTATTTATTCTTGTTTTTTATGGAATCTCTTTCAAGAACGATATTACATGCCGAAAATTTAAACATGCTTAAAGGCCCTAAAATTGTTAAACATGCTCCTTCGGTCTCTAACCTTTTATTTGTCGATGATTCCTGATATTGTGTGAATCTTCTATTCATACTAGCAACAACCTTGTTCAACTGTTCCCTGACTTTGGTGAGGCCTCAGGCCAGCTGATTAATTTAAGTAAATCAGGTGTTCTTTTTAGTGCACATACTGATCCTGATATTAGTAATGAAATCCAATCTAATCTCAAGGTCTAGGCTAATCCTCTTGATGATAAATATTTGGGAACACCTTTGTTCACTAATAGATCTAAGTAGAAATGTTTTGAACCTATTGTTCAAAACATGAAAGCTAGACTCTTAGATTGGAATAAGAAAACCCTTACTCCAGCAGAAAAGACCGTAATGATTAAAACAGTCACTTCCTCCATGAGTATTTATTAGATAACATGTTTTAAATTACCTAAAAAATATATGTAAAGATATCAACAATATCCAGAGAGATATTTTGTGGGGGAAAAACCTAGAAGCCCGAAAGGGTATATCTAAAAAACTGGAAGTGTTATTCTAAGTCACCTAATAATGGTGGTCTTGGGTTCCAGAATATTGAATATTTTAACAGAGCCATGTTGGCTAAAGTAGGTTGTAGACTTAAAGAATACCCTAATATACTCTCTTTGGGCTACCACCCTTAAAGCTCAGTATTTTCCCAATAAAAATGTTATGCATTTAGACTCCAAACTTAAACAAACTGATAGTTGGACCTAAAAAGGTATTATGGATGACATTTCCTTAATCCAGGACAACCGTTTCTAGAATATCGGGAAAATGGATAAGATAAAGATTTGGAACGACTTTTGGATCCCTAAGGCAGGTTCCTATGGGGGTTAGCTAACTCACTCATATTCTATGCCAGGTGGCCAGGAAAACTGGCCGCATCACTATGGTAAAATCGTTAAGCGATGAGGTCTCTATCGAACGGTGGAGACTATATCGTTGGCGATCGAGTGTAAACCGTTTGCGGTTTAGTCAAAACCGTTCAGTAGAGATTACATCGCTTGGGAAATAATGGTCTAACGGCTATCTCCCCCTATCCCATACTATATATTCACCCCATTAAACTCAAATTAATTACACCTTATGTTAGAGCACTGCTCGGTCGAACTCGCAAGCGTTGCTATCTCAATCTTGTTTGTAAAGTTTAGTAGCCAACTATAAGTCTTGATTTCTAGTCTACTTATAGCTAAGTCTCGGATTGGGATAGTAAGTGTAGTTGACCCTTAGACTCCACGGCGTTCATCGAATGAAGACGAAGAACTACTCAAGGGAACTTGTGGAACTTCATAAACAAAAGGTATGTGGAGACTTGAACTTATCTATCACTAAAAATTCTATCTATTCTATCTCCTATTTGAGAAAAAAGTCGTATTGCTATATAAACTTCAATTATACACATTTGCTATTTCGAGCCGAGTTTATCTTGCTCATCTATTTCTCGAAATATGTGTTGGTAAGCTTTCGCTTTAGCCAAGTTCATCTTTACTTGTGACGAAAGTCATGTTGATTATTTCAATAACTTGAAAATCGCTTTGATGAAAATAGTTTGTGAATAAAACTATTTTAACAATCTCTCAGAAAGTTTCAATGATTGAAATGAGAGTTTATAACAAGTAACCATGGTTGGATATAAACAAAGTGTGTTCTCACATTTGTGTAAAAGTTCAAAACCGGGAACCCAAAGTATGCGTACCCGTATGCGTACTGGCGGTTGTTGGAGATCCGGGTAAGTATGCGTACCCGTACGCATACTGGCAGAAGTTTCACGTCCGTGAATTTCTGCTGGAGTTTGGAAGTGAAAAACAAACTCAATCCGGTTACTTAAGTACGCGTACCCGTTTGCATACTTAAGTAGGTTACTTTCTAAAATCGGTTTGTTAATAAACTAAAACATTTATATAATAAGGAATGCAATCTTTGTAAACCGTTGCTATAATGTTCATGAATTGATTCGAGTGAATCAAAATCGATTTTGCTTCAATTGTGTCTTGTATACTTCTATGAGATCTAAGCAATTGAACAACTCTCTAACTAGTTCTTTTGAGTCATTTGAACTAGTTATGGTAAAGATGAATAAGGTTGATATGAAAGTGCTCATATGGCTAACCATTGGTTAACTATTGTTGAACCGATTAAGTGTACACGTTTAGGTACGGTTACTCAAACCTAAATGAAGTTACATTTCATTTGTGTATAACAAGCTAAGTTCGATCTAACGGTTGAAAGATATTAGCTTGAATCTAATCAGGTTTTCATTTAACGGTAGATATTGAATGCTTTGTTACCAAGGTAACTTAGATTGCAAATCCTGATTTGAAATCTATATAAAAGAGAACTCTAGCAACTGGGAAACCTAATCCCCACACCCCCTGTGTGATACTAGTTGTATACGCTAAAGTCGATTCTCCTTTAACCTTAGGTTTTTCACGAAACCCTGTAGGTTAACGACTTAAAAACTTCATTGGGATTGTGAAGCCAAACCCAACTATTTTCTCTGTAGTTTCGTGATTTGATCTTGCTGTTTTCTATCGTCTTTGAGTACAATTGTAAGATTGGCTTGAGATTTATATCTCTGATAGGAAAGATAGAAAAGTAGTCACAAATACCTTCGTCTCATCGTTTGTGATTCCACAATATATTATTTCGTTAATCGATTAAGATTATTGTGAGGTGATTGATAATTCTAGGCTTTTCTTCGGGAATATAAGTCTGGGTTATCAATTGGTTCATGTTCACCTTGATTTATCAAAAGACGGAACAAAAACTCGTAGGTATATCTGTGGGAGACAGATTTATCGATTCAATAGACTTTTATATGTGATACAGATTTGTTTATCAAGTCTTCGACTTTGGGTCGTAGCAACTCTTGGTTGTGGGTGAGATCAGCTAAGGGAATAAAGTGCGTAGTATCCTGCTGGGATCAGAGATGTAAGGAACACGACTGTACCTTGAATCAGTGTGAGATTTATTAGGGTTCAACTACATTCCAGACCAAAGTTAATTGGTAATAGGCTAGTGTCTATAGCGGCTTAATACAGTGTGGTGTTCAAAGATGGACTAGGTCCCGGGGGTTTTCTGCATTTGCGGTTTCCTCGTTAACAAAACTTATGGTGTCTGTTTTATTTCTTTTCTGCATTATATTTTGTTATATAATTGAAATATCACAGGTTGTGCGTTGAATCAATCAATTGGTAAATCCAACCTTTGGTTGTTGATTGAAATTGATTAATCCTTGAACATTGGTCTTTGGTACCGTTCAAGTTATCTCTCTTATATTCAATTAGGCTCGCAAATTATTATTTGTTTGATTGCGGATTGAATTGGGAGATTGAGATATAACTCCTTGATATACTTTTCTTAAGATTGAGTCTAACTGTCTAGTTGATTCTCTTGTAAGTATATTGGAGTTAGTCCATACAGATTGCTAAGAGAAATATTGGGTGAGGTTGTTAGACCCCCACTTTTTCAATTGGTATCAGAGCAGGCAAACATATTTAAGACCTCATAAGTCTGTGTTTGTAGCGATCTGACTATATGGACAGAAGAGTTATCTCTCATAACACAACACCAGTTCAGAGTTACTCTGATTTGGGTCAAAATCTTGAGATATCTGAGAAATCTCCCTTATCTTCTCCTCTGACTGAATCTGCATTCAACTGGGAAAAATGTCTAGATAAACAGTTGGATGATCTTTCAGATGAAAGTGATTCAGAAGAAGGACAAAGTATTGATGAGGAAGTCTCTCAATATATCAAGCTCTTTGACCATGTATTGAAAGGAAAAAAGTCAACAGCTTGTTTGGCTGAATATCTGGTACCTCTCTGTCAAGAAAACAGAAAACTGAGAAAACTCTTTAAAGATTATGATTGTGGCTACAAACTCTTACAATCTACCGTTTAAGATCGAGAAGAAGATGTACGTTCAAAAAGGTCCGAATGTGATAATCTTCTTCGAAATCTCTTTGTGTTGAAAGAAAGACTTGCAGAATCTGAAGCAAGATACGACTCTCAACAAAAATGTTTTAATGACGGAGAAATCAGTCTTCTCGCCAAAGAAAAACTATTGGAGACTGATCTTGCTGCTGCTCTTGATAAGGTAAATTCACTAGAAGAGAATCTTAAAAGATTCAATTCTAGCTCTACAAAATTATCTTCTATGCTGGGAGCATGTAAAGAACGTCGTGATACACGTGGTCTGGGATATAAAGGAATAGACGCTCCAAGTACTAGTAAGATCAATTTTGTCCGTGCTAATGACAAGTATCTATGTGAAAAACCATCTTCAGCAGCTGATGTTCCTAGGAACAAGGATTGTCCACCTTTGAAATCAACTCGCATGAGAACAGTCAAGAACAATTCCTTTAACTGCTATTATTATGGAAACAAAGGACACCTTGAAAGGAGATGTCGTTTCCGACTGAGGAATGAAAAACTTCATAGCATTCTTGTATGGATGTCTAAAGAAGTCATTAAACCTATTTCTCATCTAGTTGGAGTAAAAGGCCATGTCTGCAATCAAGAAAATGTTGTGATGAGTCAATTCTTGATTATGATTAGGAGACAAAAACCACCTATAATTGTAGAAGAAAGAACGTCAGGTGGATAACTGACACTTTAAATTACTCTGAGAAGAGAAATAGTCATAGGAGGAAGAAAAAAATGTTCAAACTCCTTTCCTCTCTCTGAAAAAAGTCTTGAATCCAAGATGTCTGCTCCAAACTTCGTTCACATCAATAATCGAGTCTCAGAGCTCAAGACAAGTATAAACAGACTCAAACGGAGCATTAAGAAGACAAGGAAGGTAGCAGTTTCAGGTATCCCTTGTTCGCCTCTGACTAAATCTCTTTCGACTAAACCTATTGATTCTTCTAAAAATCTTCATGAAGGAAAGAGAGAAGAAGTCAATATTCTTGATGAGCAAAATGCTCATCAAAATACAACTTGACTGCTCAATGTAGCATCCTTCTTGTAACTGTGGGAGGATGCTCATAATTCTCAAGAAGATCTTTTGTCTTGAGAAAGTAGTCGTTGTTATATTATTCTTTTCATTATGTTTTCCCTTTTCGTAATGATGATCATAATACTGTTGAGCCCGGCTCCAGTATATTACATGGTGTGATATTTTTGATCATTAACTCTTGAGAATTTTTTTTTTGTTGATTTCCTTGAAGGATTCTTGTTTTTCTTCCCATTGACCAATTAGTTGTTGTTCATCAACAATTGTCTTATGTTCTTTTGAACTAAGGTTGTCGTCAATTTGTTTAGAATGTGTCTTTGATTTTTATCAAAACTACTTCTAAATGTGGCTCCATTACTCTTGGTCTTGTACCAAGTTTGTAACCATAAGTGCACGAACACCTGACCCGTACGGAAAATATACGAGTAACCCTAGGGTTTCCCTATGAAGCACTCATATATATATATATATACATATATATGTATGTATCATGTTTTTTTTTGATACATACACTTTCTGTAATGTAAAAAAGTTCCCCTGAACTTTATTTGTGTGCACAATGGATGGATGCAACAAGGAAAACGAAGTTGAGAAGGGCAATGCTATCTAGTTTCACGAGAACCCTGTTTTCATAACCTGCTATCATGCTGTTGATCATGAAAACAAACTACCAGTTCAGATGTCATCACAACTGGTAGGAAATCTTCTTCGAAATTTTGAGGTCGTACGTGAACAACTTGGAATTGCAACAAAGAATCTTGAATTTCTGAAAAACGAACTGAAGAAAGAAACTGATGAACTCGTCTATGTTTGGTCTTTGGTTGTTGGTAATGTCTGATGTTTTTCGAATTATGTTTTCTATGAGTCGTCTTATTTTGTCTAGGAAACTTCTTATGAGAATTTATTCTTATGTTTTAAGAAGGATAACTAGGGTTTGGAATAGCAATTATTGTGAGTACACATAGTTATTTCCAACGATTTTCATCTTGCAATGTTTTTAGATTTATTTATTTAAATTCTAAAGTTTATTTGGAAGATGATTTTGCAGTATTAATCTTTATGGTTTTATATATTGCAACTTGTTATGGGATATGTGTGTTTACGTCCGTGAACTTTGATTGTCCCATACGTGGTCAAAAGTTAAGTCTTTCATATGTCGGTATGCAAGTATTGATAAAAGATTGAATGAACTTTTGAAAAACAAAAGTTAAGCCTATTATGTCATTATGCAAATATTGATGGAAGATAGGATGAACTTTTGTGTACAAAGAATAAAATCTATTATATGTCATTGTGCAAATAGTGATGAAAAATAGAATGAATATTTGTTTATTCCGCAGTATTGATCTTCCCTGATCCATATCTTTATGTAAATACTGTGCAGCTCCGTAAGTTCTCTTATGTGAGCATTTCTGATTAAATTAATCATGGGTTTTCTTGTGGTTAATTTAATTGAGATTTTTGGATACAAATTCATATTCTTATGTGATTTGTTAATGTCCAAAGAAATCCTTCTTTTCTTGTGAAAGTAAGGTCGCTCTTGTTCTTCTTTCGGGAATAAAATTTTATGGGGGAGAGTTCTTATTTGAACTTGTGCTTAATTGCCAAATCTTTATGGGGAGTGCGGCTGTGGAATATTATAAGGGTTATCTTGTATCTTTATAAACTCCTTGATGAATGCATTTAGTTTCGGCTATATGATTGCATCTAAAAAAGTTGATATGTTCTTTTCTTTTTTCATGAAGTATCTCTATTGAAATTTCATTAGGATCCCACTAATTTTCGTACCTTTGCTAATTTTATTGACAAAAAGGGGGATAATTAATGTGTAGTTCACACTACAAATACATATGGTTTTCGGATCATTATGTAAGAGGGAGTGGTATTCATGTGAGATGAAGTATTGACTAAGGGGGAGTGATACATATCACCATAGTATTGTTGTCGAAGTTGTGATACAATTGAACTTTGATATTGTGTAATAATACTATGACACTGTATAACAATGACTGAGAGCTACTGTTTTCTCATTATTATAGCTACGGATTTTCAACAAAGATGATGCTGAGTTGAACACCTTTAGAATCATTGGAGTACTTGGAAGTGACGAAGATTTCGAGTAATGTTGAAGAACCAAGGAGATCAAGCATTTGGATGAGAAGCTACAAAGTTTATTTATTTTGTATTCCATATGTATTGATAGTTTTGTCACTAAAATTGACAAAGGGGGAGATTGTTAGAGCACTGCTCGGTTGAACTCGTAAGCGTTGTTATCTCAATCTTGTTTGTCAAGTTTAGTTGTCAAAACTATAAGTCTTGATTTCTAGTCTACTTGTAGCTAAGTCTCAGATTAGGATAGTAAGTGTAGTTGAGCCTTAGACTCCACGGCGTTCATCGAATGAAGACGAAGAACTACTCAAGGGAACTTGTGGAACTTCATCAACAAAAGTTATGTGGAGACTTGAACTTATCTATCACTCAAAAGTCTATCTATTTTATCTCCTATTTGAGAAAAAAGTCATATTGCTATATAGACTTCAATTATACACATTTGCTATTTCGAGCCGAGTTTATCTCGCTTATATATTTCTCAAAATATGTGTTGGTAAGCTTTCGCTTTAGACAAGTTCATATTTACTCGTGACGAAAGTCATGTTGATTATTTCAATAACTTGAAAATCGCTTTGATGAAAATAGTTTGTGAATAGAAACTATTTTAACATCCTCTAAGAAATTTTTAATGATTGAAATGAGAGTTTATAACAAGTAACCATGGTTGGATATAAACATAGTGTGTTCTCACATTTGTGTAAAAGTTCAAAACCGGGAACCCAAAGTATGCGTACCCGTACTATTACTGGCGGTTGTTAGAAATCCGGGTAAGTATGCGTACCCGTACGCATACTGGCGGAAGTTTCATGTCCGTGAATTTCTACTGGAGTATGGAAGTGAAAAACAAACTCAATCCGGTTACTTAAGTACGCGTACCCATTTGCATACTTAAGTAGGTTACTTTCTAAAATAGGTTTGTTAATAAACTAAAACATTTATATAATAAGGAATGCAATATTTGCAAACCGTGGCTATAATGTTCATGAATTGATTCGAGTGAATCAAAATCGATTTTGCTTCAATTGTGTCTTGTATACTTCTATGAGATCTAAGCAATAGAACAACTCTCTAACTAGTTCATTTGAGTCATTTGAACTAGTTATGGTAAAGATGAATAAGGTTGATATGAAAGTGCTCATATGGCTAACCATTGGTTAACTATTGTTGAACCAACTAAGTGTACACGGTTAGGTAGGGTTACTCAAACCTAAATGAAGTTACATTTCATTTGTGTATAACAAGCTAAGTTTGATCTAACAGTTGAAAGATATTAGCTTGAATCTAATCAGGTTTTCATCTAACGGTGGATATTGAATGCTTTGTTACCAAGGTAACTTAGATTGCAAACCCTGATTTGAAATCTATATAAAGGAGAACTCTAACAACTGGGATACCTAATCCCCACACCTCCTGTGTGATACTAGTTGTATAAGCTAGATTCGATTCTCCCTTAACTTAGGTTTTTCACGAAACCCTGTAGGTTAACGACTTAAAGACTTCATTGGGATTGTGAAGCCAGAACCAATTATTTTCTCTGTAGTTGCGTGATCTGATCTTGTTGTTTTCTATCGTGTTTGAGTACAATCGTAAGATTGGATTGAGATTTATATCTCTGATAGGCAAGATAGAAAAGTAGTCACAAACACCTTCGTCTCATCGTTTGTGATTCCACAATATCTTGTTTCGTTAATCGATTAAGATTATTGTGAGGTGATTGATAATTCTAGTCTGTTCTTCGGGAATATAAGTCCGGGTTATCAATTGGTTCCCATTCACCTTGATTTATCAAAAGACAGAACAAAAACTCGTAGGTATATCTGTGGGAGACAGATTTATCTATTCAATAGAATTTTATATGTGATACAGATTTGTTTATCAAGTCTTCGACTTTGGGTCGTAGCAACTCTTGGTTGTGGGTGAAATCAGCTAAGGGAATCAAGTGCGTAGTATCCTGCTGGGATCAGAGATGTAAGGAGCACGACTGTACCTTGAATCAGTGTGAGATTGATTAGGGTTCAGCTACATTCCATACCGAAGTTAGCTTTGTAGTAGGCTAGTGTCTGTAACGGCTTAATATAGTGTGGTGTTCAAATCTGGACTAAGTCCCGGGGGTTTTCTGTATTTTCGATTTCCTCGTTAACAAAACTTCTGGTGTCTGTGTTATTTCTTTTTCGCATTATATTTTGTTATATAATTGAAATATCACAGGTTGTGCGTTGAATCGATCAATTGGTAAATCCAACCTTTGGTTGTTGATTGAAATTGATTGATCCTTGAACATTGGTTTTTGGTACCGTTCAAGTTATCTCTCTTATATTCAATCAGGCTCGCAAATTATTATTTGTTTGATTGCGGATTGAATTGAGAGATTGAGATATAACTCCTTGATATACTTTTCTTAAGATTGAGTCTAACTGTCTAGTTGATTCTCTTGTAAGTATATTGGAGTTAGTCCATACAAATTGCTAAGCGAAATATTGGGTGAGGTTGTTAGACCCCCGCTTTTTCACCTTGTTTTTTCATCAATTAACTATCATCTTATTCTTTTCTACCTTAATCCTCCATATACTTATTCTGAGTTTCATAATCAATGAATTCTTCTGATGAAGAGGTGAGTATTCATATGGATCGATTTGACAACATCGAATGTTCGTTCAGGCGATGCTATAAATGGATGACGAGTCAGATGAAGATACAGAACTGACCAACACTACGCTGCAGCTAGATTCATCGGGGCAGATACCTAGACATCCAGAGCCAAGAGAAGTATTCACAAGAAGATGTATGTATCAACGGAGGGAAGAATTCCATGAGAAGCTGATGTTAGATTATCTTATTTCCGATTGTGTGTTCTCTGATCAAGATTTCCAACGTCGATTCCTGCATGTCCCGATATTTTTTGTGAAACATTATTGGTGAGATTTGTCAGGTAGAACCTCAATTTAATTATCAGTATGATGCACTGAATATTAGAGGTCATAGTCCTGAACAAAAGGTACTTCGTCCTTAAGGATTTTGGGTTATGGCAAACCTACGGATTCTAACGATGAGTATCTTCGTATGGTCAAAACAACTACATACAAGTATCTTACGTTGTTTTGCGAAGCAATGATTAATCATTTTGGTCCAACCTATTTACGAAAACTAACTGATGCAGATGTTAGAGAAATATTAATGCAAAATCAGGAAAGGGGATTTCAAGGAATGCTGGGTAGTCTTGAGTATGGACAGGTTGCCCTACCGATTGGGTCGGTTAATAAAAGGTTCACTAAACAAAACCAACTGTTATCCTTGAAGCATATTCTTCTTATGATTGTTGGATATGCACGTTTTTTTTTTGTGTTCCGGGGTCTCAGAACGACATAAATGTTTTGCACAAGTCGCCTTTGTTTGAAGATTTAAAGTATGGAATTATTCCTATAGTAAATTTCACTATCAATGGCCATCGTTACACTCATGTGTATTATCTTGCAGATAGAATCTATCCAAAATGGACAACTTTAGTTCAATGTTACTGTCAGCCCCCTATCGGCGAATTGGGTCGTTCATACACATATTTTAGTAATTGACAAATGGAACTGAGGAAGGATGTAGAACGGGCTTTTGGAATTCTGAAGAGGAAGTTCGTCATCATTTGTGAGCCTTATTGTGGTCTAAGTACTCGTGAAATGCATAAGAATATGCTCACTTGCATAATTATGCATAACATGGTAATTCAGGAAACCAGTCGTAATAAGGATTGGACAACCATGAAGATGAAGATTTAAAGCATGAGATTCAACCAGAAAGAGGATTACCTGCAAGGAACTACACGCAAATGACTTGTCACATTGAGAATTGAGCTCTATATGACCGGTTAAGGAATGATCTGAAAGAGAATATGTGGGCTGAGTTTGGAATAATGGGAGGGTGAATGGATTAATGTTAGATCAATTTATTTTTTGAATTGTTGTACGTTTGTCTTTTATTTGTTTAGTTTTGAAATTGTTCAAATCGTTTTAAGTTTTCAAATTTATGATTAATACCCAAATTGTTTTAATCATTTAAGGTTGTAGTTTACATTTTTCACATGACCGAGCGACCTAGAAGGCACAGAGCGGCCTAGGATGCATCGAACGGCCTAGACTATATCACTAAAAAAACCTATATATACATACAAATTCATCCATTTCAAAATCACACCTTCAATCAAGATTTTATCTACTTTCTGGGTAATTTATGGATGATCCTATCTTTACTAAAGATGGAGATTTATCTCTTTGATAAACTATGTAATATACTACCCAAAGAGAGGTGAAGAACGACGGATGAATGATTTACCCAGAATGAGTTATTGGGGTAAACTTCATGAAACCTTCTGCACAGAGACAAGCAATCCTCCAAATTTTTCTTGTTACGTTTTTGTTCTTAACTCTTCTGCTAACACGTAAAATTCCATCTCCCATACCATTTTTTGTCGGTCGGTCATAACCGAGGTGTTTGCACCAAAAATCTTATGTTTGTTATAGTCTTAAACCTGTATTGAGTTTGACGATATCTTTTCATCTCCCTAGACATGAATTTCCGGTCAACTATTCTCTGTTTTTCGATGGTTTTCTGATGATCCATAAAGTTCCCAAAAAAACCTTCAGTTGCTTCTCCTTCTTGTGCATCTTTTCTCGTTGCTCTTGCATTCTTTCTTCCTAATTGTTTTCTCTTAATCGCGACATTGAGATTCAAGTTGGAATTTTTGTTTTTTGTGGTGTCTGGTGAAGAATATTTATTATCTAGAAGAGGTTGAGATGATTGAGATGGTTGTAAACTTGGTATTAAAGGAGAAGAAGGGCATGGTGACCTTTCAGGTACACGCTGCAAATTTGATAACTCATCTGGATTTTATTTAGGCAACACTTTCAAAATATGATAACAATTTTCATAAGCCAAATTTTTCTCATGCTTGTGTTGCTAATTGTTTCGATACTTTCGTTCCAAATCAACATCAACAAGACCGCTCGCTCGACCACGAACAACTTGCATTATAGCAGCAACATACAAGGAAACCTGGGCATTAATTACAACGAAGCGACCCGACAATCCATTTGCATCACACTCGTTGATGTTCATTGTTTGTTCACAAAATTTATGAAATATGTTATCCCACAACTTGTTACTTGGTTGTTGAGCACCATTGATATTATCTTGTTTAAAAAAATACATAGTTTCTGCAAATGCTTTCATCTTAGGCTATGGTAAATTTTGCACCCCTACTTTTGTTACGCTTGTTTAATTGAGAATCGGATTGAGAATCCATATTCAAAAAATTACACATTAGTAGTGAATTGTAGGGAGGATGAGAGTTTGATGATGAAATTTATGTTAAATTATCACAAATGTAAGAAGTGAGAAGAGTAGATAAGGTGTGAGTTGAAATGAAGTTGGAATTGGGTATTTATAGGGATATGGATTTATGGCCGTTGGTTCAGATATACTGAGTGGTGTAGTCTGCACCGAGCGGCCGAGTCATCACCGCTAGCGGCTTAGTATAGGTCGCAGGGTGTAATGTCAACATAGCGGTCGAGACTCCACCACTCGGTAGAGACTAAACCTCACCTGGCTAAGTGGCAAATTTGTCACTTTTCCATGCCCATCGTGGGTGCAAAAGTGGCCAACTTGGGGCTTTGCCATGCCCATAGAAACCGGCCTAATAAGGAAATGTGATTAGTGAAACCAACCACAGACACTGAGAACTAAACTATATTAGTGACTTAGTCACAACTGAGAAGACTTGGAACTTGGCGAAACTTCATGTTTGTTTTGATATGAGAGAGTGAACATAATAAAACAAATCAATATCCCATTAGAAAACATTAAAGATAAAGCTATTTGGACTTTGACCAATGATGGAAAATTCTCTGTTAAATCTATTTATAACAAACTTAACAATAGAAACACCAGTGACCCAAACAACAACAGGTGGCCCAAACTGAAACTCTATCCGGAAGTTAAAAGTTTCCCCTTCAATAAAAATACTTATTTGGAAAGTAACAAAATTCATACTTCCAAATAGCATGAGAGTTGTTGTTATTTATCCAAATGTTAACAGTGTTTGTCAATTATGCAACAATCAAAGTGCAACCTTAATTCACTTGTTTCGTTTCTGGAATGTAACTTTGCTTCTCAAGTCTGGAATCACCTCAATTTTCAGATGAGTTATGTTAAAAACAATACTAATATCTGTCATGAATGGATAAACAGTTGGTTTAACAATGCAGGTAGAAATGGAATGTATACGGGATGGGCAGAGTTCTGTAGTACTATTTCTTTGCACATATGGAAAGCCCGCTAAAACAAGGTTTTCCACAAACAAGAACAAAACAGTCCCAAAACAGCAACAACCATAGTGAAATATATAAACTCTACCATGAATGTGCACAATGCTAATTACAACATCAATCAAAGTTTATATTATTATCCTATGCAAGACCCTAATCTCGAAATTACTAGTCTCTCATGTTGGCATTATCCTGGTTTCCTGAGAATTAGTATTGCAATATCTATGTTTGATTCAGCAGTAGGCTTAACTTTGATTGATGATGCCGGAAACTGCAAAGAAGCCGGGAAAGAATCTTTCGGATGGAACTCAAGAGAAAGATCAGAGCAAAATGGAGCTGAAGCAGCTTTCCAGTGGGCAACGGAGCTAAGTAGACACCATATTTTCTCCGACTGCTAATTGAAATGTATGCGAAGGCAAAAGAAGATAGATCCAAAAGCGGTTCTGAGTTTTCACTTTGGAAGCCAAAACCCAAAACTAGATAATTTTAAAGCTATGTCTTTCAGAGTTCTCACTTTGTAAGCCAAAACCCAAAACTAGATAACTTTTAAGCCATGTCTTTCAACTTAGTCGGTAGATTTGATAATTTTCAACTAGCATCGCTAAACTATGGAATCAAAACATCATCAACACAGGATGTTAGATAAAAATTTATCCGAGTTAATTCAGTGAATTCAGCTGGGCTATTATCCTACCCATAATGTTTAAATTTGGTGATTACATATTTTGATTTTTAATAGGGTTGGAGCCATAGTTTCCCTAATGTAAGTCTCTATTGGAATTATAGGACATACTAATGTTTGACATTTCAAGATAACGTGGGTACTGATACTACATCAGTACTTGACACGATGAACCATGATTGGAGCTGCAATAAATGCAAAAAAACTTTTAAGCATATGAGAAAAATCCTGATTAGACAAACTATGCCAGATAACTCATTACTTTTCATCTATCAGCCAGAAGATATATTCGGAGTGACACCAAAGCATCATTAAGTTTATACTGGCATGGTGACACCAAACCATCTTTCTTGTTAATACGAACAGAAAAAACTGTGGTGATGACCACCTAGAGATAAATATGTCCAGGAAAAAGATACCAGTGAAGCGCATTAGTAACTATCATCTCAGTCATACATTGCAATACGAAATCAACAATATTCAATCTAACAATAAGAGCTCATCTTTAATGTCGATAACCAAGTAGGGTTAAAACTATTGTACACGATACTGGAGGGAGAAAAATGGTAACAACATACATCTGCTGAGGCTTTTGCAAAAGTAAATAGAAACAAAAAGATATCAAAGAGTAATAGTTCCTTTGAACCGCAAAACTGGGAACAAATCAGGGACTAACAGCACGCACCTGTAAAAAGAATATCAATGGTGAAAAAAAGAAAACATTTGTCGCAGATAAAATATCCTGAGAGATTATTTTATTGGCACACTACATATTAATGCGAGCAACCTATCTTTCTTCCATAACATAAAAAGTGTATATCCGCTCAACCCCTGGAACTTGCTAACCATGTAACACAAAGTTGTAATCATATTCGAAACAAATCCAAATCATGATGCGCCAGGTCGATTGTGATTCCGGTGCATCCAACTCTGAAACTACAAATAAGCAGTTCTTCACAAACTTAAGACTCCTAAAATGCAAGATTTACTTGAGATTCTCTTATATATGCTGCATGAAGAAAGACGATGACTGCATCTAATTCGAGTATATCTAGTTTCCATGGAAAGCTCAGATTTACAGTTGTTATGTGTTTTGGGGGTACTTAAAGAGACTCTAGGCGCAGCATTGGCTTACCTTGTCTGGTGAAGCTGACCTTGACTTTGATCTTGATTTTGACCTTGGCTTCGACCTACAAGTTTCATTGTGCGCTCTAAAAATTAAAATCATCCACACCAGATAACAGAAGAAACTTGGCAAAATATGATGTTGAAATAATTGCACAGAAGTAATATACTTACTTGACAGGAGTTACAGACCTAGATCTTGACGGAGATCTAGGCACACGTCCTTCTCGTTCCAATGAGTTGCTGCCAAATAAGAGCAAAGAAGAAAACAAACTCAAACTTCAGGTTTTCATCATTTGAATATCAAAATTATCAAGTTGGCGTAAGATTTCTAACTTACGAAATTATCAACATAAAATTAAAAAGAATAACATTTTGGTTTCCTATGAAGCAACAAACAGATCTCACACTTGAGATACTATTGTCTTGCCAGCAGTCAGTAACATCAACGTTCATAAATGACAGAATAGAACTTTAACTCAGTTTTGCCCAGAGTCATACCTCCGCTTTCTTCCCGCACTTCTACTTCGACTGCGGCTCCGGCTATGACTAGGACTGCGGCTTGAGCTACGGCCTCTAGATGGACTGGTTTCATATGCCTTCACCTGCACCAGAAGGAAAAACGACTTCATAACCTTGTTAGTAATTATACAACAAAAACATAAGCTGTACAGGAAGGCTCCCTTTGTTAATCCTTAATTAAGTGATTATTGACCTGCCTGAAACTGGTTATATGGCCTCATTGCTTCTATTAAATTGAACATATTTAGCAGCAAAGAAACCATCTAGACGTAAAATGATCTGTAGTCTAACCGTCAACCAAATTCTTAAAACTGAAAGAATGAACTTGCCAACTCAACAAGAAGAACTTACACGAATATAAGCCTTTGAAAAGGGATTTTTGAACTCTGTGTCGTCAAGTTTACGAATCTGATCAACAAATATATAATTACATAAAATGTCGAGCAAAAAACTAAACAACAAACCTAAGAAAATCACCATTAATATGAAGGGTAAGGAACTCTGAGTCACTTACAGCATATTTCATGTCATCATAATTCGTATAATCTACAAGACCCATGGTACCTGACAGAATTACGTAATTATGTTAATAGCATCGACTAAGGAAAGAAAACAATCATTGGATCATATTCATGAACACGTTGTTAACAAGGTGTCATATTCAATATTTGGCACTAAAACTTGTTCCCTAAATGTTTTAACAAGCTCTCCTACAGTTTAAAGGTTCTCCCAGCATAGCTTAGAGCTCATATAGTAAATTCATGTCATCAATCTCCCCTCCCCTAGCAAATTATGTTGGTAAATAATTAGAAGAGAAAACATGATTAATCCAATAATATATTAATATGTAGCTCTAAACCAGTAAGGATGATGTAAATTTTGCACTTATCAATTAAAAAAACAAGATATAGATAAAGATCATGACAACACAAAACAGCACACTGTACTGCTATAGATTGATCACAGAAGGCCTAATAATCCATCGATCCTTGAGTATATTGTTCTCCATTAACAAGAGAAAATATCAACTAAGACAAACTTTGTCCAAGGATGCAATAATAAGAAGGAAAAAGACAGGTGAAATTGTGGTAGCAAGACGGAAAGCACTCTGCTATTATCACATTGGGGTCTTGGGAAAGGGATAGAGTTAGTGCAAAAAAACTTACCATCTCCCTTACGAAAAACTTGTGCGAAGCAGACATCACCAGCTTTGCGCATGTGATCCTGAAATATATTTACCAGAAATCAAGTTATGACCATGTAACTAGCTGACACATAAAAGAGTTGAACAGAAACCAATACCGACCTTTAGATCTTGCCACGAAGCAGAAGCAGGTAGTCCACGAACCACGACTATAAGAGAGAGAGAGAGAGAGCAGTTAGCATGCAATGAGGCTCAAAACCATAATTAGATTAGATTAGAAAAAGAAATGCAGCTAGAGTAGATAACAATCGAACAAATGCACCTCGATATTCAGAGCGACGTGAAGCAGCAGCTGCACCACCACCACCACTACCATAACCACCGCGGCGATCAAATGAAGATGATTGCCCTCTACCACCATGGGCAAGCTCAACCTGGAGGCATACCAAATAACAATCAAGCCACCAGATGACGCTAGATGGATCAAAATAGAAGAAAGGCTTGATTACCCTTAAGTGGCAACCATCAAAGTTATAGCCATCACGGCCCCTGATTGCATCTTCGGCATCCCGTGAATCCTCAAACTGCAAATCAAACAGCCAAAACAACAAACAGAAGAGAATATATAATTAGAAGGTTATTTTAATCTGTGTGTCATGTAACCAAGTGTATATAGGAAGATCAAGATATACCTCCACAAAACAGTAACCAGGAGGGCGTGGTGGGATCTTCAGTTCAATATCCACTATACGACCATACTACAGCAAATGAAAAATAACCATAAAGACATACTTCATTGCCTCACAAATTTTCAAAGAAGGATGAACCCAACATCTACTCAGACAAGCATATATAGAAATGGCAAAACCAAACCTTGTAAAATAGATCCTCAATTTCTGATTCTTTTATATCCAAAGGGAGGTTACCCACATAGATCGACCGAGAAGATCTCATATTGTTATACCAGAGAAATTATTTAGAATCTTAAATCTGCACATGGACAAAATAAACGTGAAGTAAAGATCACAATCTTCTAACACAAAACTAGTTTTCCAGTACACAATATGATCTACTTCTCAGATCCAACAGACTCTATTTGACAAGAAGACAATTAACTTAAAACCAAAACCATGAAGCAAACCAAGAGAGCAATCCTCGATTTGAGTGGTGCTCCACAAGCTCCATTGCTTATAAGCTCCAAGATGCTCCACGGTGTATACTAAAATTGAAATAAAGTTTGATCTCCCCATCCTCTCTCTATGAAATAATGCAAAGGTACAGAAGACCTCCTTGCAAGGGATAAATATATCAAATAACAACCACTTCTCCCTGATTTCTTCCTCTACACCCCTATGTATGGTTGCAAAGCTCCTAGTGGTCCAAGCTCCTTTCATCTATCATAAAGAAAGTCTCCTTGTTATGGTGATGCTACGAAGTTGGCAAATGAACTAAGCATTTACCTTTATCAATTTTCTTCACAACTGACTTAACGAAACCAATCCTGGAAAATGTTGAACTATTTTCACAAGTTAACAAACTGTTTAAAAATATGAAAGAGGTAGACGAGTCAGTTCTTAACCATCACTTGGTACATCCAGAAATAACACTTATATACTAAGCATGTTTAGGAGATAATTACGATCAGAGGGGTGAAAAATCAATGTCTTTAGAGGGTTGAAATTAGTGCCCACTTTATTCGCACCGCCTAAAGAAATTATATCTACTTTCCATCAGTTATGCAACTATCAGAGTATCCATAATCACAAATCAAGGTTTTAAAAAACTTTCTGAGGCCATGTCTCAAGGCAAGGCAGTAACACGGATAGTGGTAAATGATTAGCTTCTTTTTTTGCCATCAAGGCATAAATTACAATAATTCTCATCTCCAGTTAAAGACGTTATGGGTTCTAAGTCCTAGCATCTAAAACTTCTAAATCCAGTTTAATTAAGCTTTTTTCCTAATTTGAGAGGCAGCGCCTTAACTCGGAGAACATTACCCTTTTTAAGATTTGATTGTACCAAATCAGAAAAGAAAAAGAAAAAAAAAACAAATTTACATCTATGAAAGAAAAAAAAATCTGCTCTACAAAAGAAAAATGTTTTACGAAGCAAGGAAGCAGAAAAGTATGAGGAAATTTTTTAAGAAAAAAAAATGACTGTCAATCAACCCTGTATTGAGATGGAATTGCTCAATATAAACCCTAAAAAACATAATTTTGGAGCTAGGGAACGTGTACAAAAAATGTCGTACCCGGAAAGGAGAAATTAAACGAGGAATTTCGATAGCTTTTCTTCCAACGAGAACAGATCAGCGAGACAAATTCGTAAACCCTAGAAATAGTTCGGAAATAGTAATAGTTGGGGTTCTTCCGTATTGTTTGATAAAAGAAAAGGAGTCAGAAAAAAAATAACGAGAAGGGGGAGAAGAATTTACCTAATCTTTGCTGTGTCCGAGTGAATCAGCGAGGCTTGGCTGCTGTTGATACTGGATCCGCTATACATATATATAACCTCGTTTAATTGGGGGACCTAAAAAAACAATTAGGGCCCTGACCAATTTATACCCACACCATAAATCATAGGGGGTTTCCAAAATTCAGTGAAAGGTTTATTTTCCCCTTCCCTAATAATAAAAACTAAAAACCTATTAACCCTTAACCCTAAGCCCCAATTCATTTTCATTTCTAAACCCAAAAAAGAATCAGTTCCATCTTCTTTCTCGCCTCTCCATCGCGACTCCATTAATGACTCAAAGATTTTTGTTTTTTCTTCACCTGATTAGAATTTTTTTTCTTCACCCGATTAGAAAGTAAGTGAACTAAAACTTACTAATCTCCTTCCTATTTGCGTTTAATTTGATGTTTTGTTTGTAAAATTTGGTTTCTAACTGAAAAATAACAGTTAAAGATAAGGGTCGTCAACCTCGATAGTTATATACCCTGACGATTTTTCATCTGCATGTTACTTGTATGAAAAATCGTTGATGTCTAAGGCGTAGGAGATAACGACCATTTTTCTGGGTTTTAAGATTTTTTGCCCAGATTTGTATGAAAAGTCGTCATGGTATTGAAGTGTTTCAATGACGACTCTAAACAGTCGTTACTGTTTCAAAAACGACCCTCAAGAGTTATTATTGTATTAATGACGACTCTAAAGAGTCGTTAATGTTTCAATGACGACTATAAACTGTCGTTGTTGCTTATAAAAGAGTCGTTATCTTCTTCGAAGAGTCTTAATGACGAAAATACATTAAAGGGTCGTCATTGTCGTATTAAATACTTTTACGACCCTTTAATGTATTTCCGCCATTAATGACTCTTCGAAGAAAATAACGACTCTTTTATAAGCAATAACGACTGTTTAGAGTCGTCATTGAAACAATAACGACTCTTGAGGGTCGTTTTTGAAACAGTAACGACTGTTTAGAGTCGTCATTGAAACACTCCAATACCATGACGACTTTTCATATAAATCTGGGCAAAAAAAAAATTAAAAAATTAAATAAAAATAATTGCAAACAAAAAAATTGAAAAAAAGAAGTTATAATCAAATTAAGTAAGATTAATACTAATTAAGTAAGATTATCACTAATTAAATAAGGGCAGATTAGCCATTACCTAAAATATTTTGATAAGGGGTTATTGAAATTAGGTTTGGGTGAACTTTTTTGTCTTCTAGTGTGAGGCCCCTAATTGTTTTTTGGGGCCCCTAATTAAACTAGGATATATAACTCGCTGGATTGGGTATATCTAGATTAGTTGGCCAAATAAAACAAAATAGGGTCATTAGGATGTAAAACAAAATGACTAGACTGCTCTTGTTTAATTTTAGTTTAATTAATTTAGTCAGATTATTTAGTTGAACTAAAAGTTATGAAATCTTTCTTTGGTTAGATTGAATTTATGAATTTTGTTAAAAGATTTTTGTCACACTGGCCAAACACTCTTAAAAAAGGGATTGCAAAGATGTTTCATGGTTTGATTCTCAAAATTACAGAAAAAATCAACATTTTCAGAACTGAAAGTATGAAAAGTCGGCAAGACCGACAAATATGGAAGAGAACGACCATCAATAGCCGGCATGTTGGTAAATAAACCATGATGACAACCAAATGAAAATTTCCATATAGAGAAAGGTGTTACAAATGCATGATTAGTCGGCAAGGTATTGATTTCATAATCTGCCGACTAAACTATAGTCGTCAAGGTCGAGAATGTCTAACACTGACGACTAAAAATATTATCCACAAGATCGTCACAGTTACAGATAAAACAACATGACGACTAAATGAAAAACGGGACACAGAAAAAGGTTGATTTAAGCTGTTATTGGTCGTCATGGTCGAAATTGCATAAAGTGACAACCAACACAAAGTCGACAAGGTAGATATTTGAGGAATATGACGACCCTAAAACTTAGGTAGATATTTGAGGATTATGACGAACCTGAAACTTATAAAACTTATAGAATAAAAAATCGTCAACCTACACAATTCGGACCATGACGACTGTTGAATACCAAGAAAAGTCGTCATGCTAAGAAATATATCACCTTGACGACTTTTCATAAGAATTGGAATCATACTGGATATGCTAAGAATCATACCCAATTTCACATCTCGTAGCCCCAAATTTCAGTTTTCTCTTGATTTTTTAGTTTCGATTTGTTTTTTGTTTATATTTTTTATTCATTTCATCACGTCGGGTTCTGAAGAAGGATTTTGAAGATTGTTTGGGGGATTTTAGTTTTACAGTATGAAAGAAACTAAATTCATGTATTAATGGTAAGGGTAATTCGGTCTTTTAACATCTTTTAGACACCCCTTAGCACATTATCTTGGATGGGTTTAAATTTTGTATACCCTAATTAATTTGGGTATACCCCAATACAGACAGTTATATATATAAAACGATTTTTTGGGCACCATGTTTTTTTGTTTTTGGGACCATTAAGTTATTAGGCCAGCAAATTGTTTAGGGATAAAGATGTCTTAATAAGAACAAATGACTAAATTGTCCTTCTACTTAATTAAATTATTATTATATTTTTTTATCTTAGTTATTAATATTTATTTATTAAGCCCTTGGTCCTTAAGGCGCTCATAGCCACAATTTCTAGTATACGTCCCCACGAGACACTGCTGGTCGTGATATCGTGACTCCTAGCGCACATCCTCGACGAGATACTGCTGGTCACGTAGGTTCTATAGAGCGTAAAACGTCCCCGACAGACTTATGAACCAGAACAGCTAGAATTCAAGCATGTCTTCGCGAGACGCAACTGATTGTGATGTCATGATTCCTAGTATACATCCTCGACAAGATATTATTGGTCATGTGGGCTCTGTAGATGCGAAAAAACATCCCCGGCGGACTTATGACCCACAACGGAGATATACATGTCTCCTGTAAGCATGACTCACCCTATTTGAGATCAAGGACTGATTCCTAGTACATCATCGCGAGATACACTAGTACAAGTGAGCCAAAGTCTCACAGAGACATTAATCAGGCGCACAAAGCCCTTTCTCTCTCTTTAGGACGAATCCTAGCTGACCAAAAAGAGATTTGAATCCGTCAATAAAATCCCGGAGAGATTCACATCTCTCCTCAAAATCCCGGAGAGATTTACATCTCTTCAAAAAATCTCAAAGATATTCACATCTCTTTTCAAAATCCCGGAAAGATTCACATCTCTCCGCAAAATCTCAGTAAGATTCAAATCTTTCGGGAAATCTCAGACATGGCCGAATATTCCCCATGATAGGCACACGCCTTACCTAGGGATCAAGCCTATTTCTCAGCCTCTCAAACACATTCACGTCTAGTAAATTGAGCCTGAACTATACATGTCTATCCAAAAATGTGGATAAGCTCTCTTGATCTCCGCATGCTCAACAAAGGGACTCACAAGCAATAATACGATCTCCACATGACATATGTGACCGGACATGGAGAGAGGGAGCTCAACCTCAGCTCCTCTCACACTCTGCACGCGATTTCTAAGGCATTCCATGCCTTTTCACGTGACTCATCCTAGTCATTCTCACAAATCAGAGAATATCTTTCTATCTTGGCCAACTCGGCTAAAGAGAATATTTCTCTCTCAACACATCATCACAAAGGATGACTCAGCTTCACACAAATGGGGGGATATCAATTAGGGTTTTGGTCTGGAGTTCTACGACACGTGTGAGAAATACCCGGATTATTTCTCACCGCAGAAGAGAGTAAAGGCGGTAGAATAATGAGATAAACTCAACCTAGTTTATCTCTATCTATTCCTGAAGAGATGGGAGAATTGCTCCGCATGACACGGCAAGCAATCCTTATCTTCACCGACCTGAGATTAGAGAATTCAGCTATAAATAGGTCATCTATTTCTCTAAGCTAACACAAAATTTTTTTATCAACAACTCATAGCAACTCGTATTCAAACCCTAGAATTCTATGATCTCTCTCTTCATCTGCTTCCCTCCCTAAGACCGGCCTTAAGCCTCTTCTCTGTGACTGAAGCAGCCTTTGAATGACCAATATGCATGGTTTAGGCGAAGACTGTTCGTGTTCAATGATGGAATTTTAGATAGTGGTAAGAATGAGTTCGTAAGACTTGTGAAAGCTAGATTAATTTAAACTAAAAGTAGAGAAAATTTTAATCCAAATTTGTTTTTTTTTTTAGAGTGAAAATAACCAAGACACTAGATTCCACTATTACACATGAATAAATGATGATAAAGATTCCAAAACTCTAATTATTTTTAAAATTTCTTTTTCTTAATTCACAAATTATCAAGCATATTCTCAAACATTAATTGTATCCCTTAAGCATAGATTATCTAACCAAAGCATAACCTATCTAATTGAATCACAACTAATTAGGAAAAATTATGCAAACAATTAAAATTCTACAAAGTAGTGATTGAGTGAATTATAAAATACAAATTAGAGAAAAATAGAATAGTTACCAATTATTCATGCATAAATAGCTTCCTCCGTGCCTTGATTACGCGAGAATTAGCTCATCATTATCATGGAAACATGCTCAAAATTCATCTTTATTAATGCTCAAAAATGGTTCACAAATGATGAAATAGGAGAAAAATTGATAAAAACCGGGTTTGTAACACTTTTGTTCGTTACAAACCGAGCTGTTACAGAGAACGATAAAAATGAAGTGTTGTTGACACTGTCGCAATACGACCCACAAACAGTTGTCGTTGTCACTGTTGAAAAACGACGTTCTGCGTGCGTCCAATGTTCTTCGTGTTCTTCACAGCAGCAGAAAATGGAATTTTTCTGCCACTTGATTTCTCGACTCTCTGGTTCTTCCTAACTGCTCCCAACTCTCTCTATTCCACAGTGAGACCCCAAACAACCTATTTATATCAATCAACACGTAAAAATCTCGCTAATAAATCCAAAATATTTTCTTTTACTCGGGGATGATATTTATGTGATTCTTCCCCTGTTTATCTCCTCCACGCATCTGTTTGATCTCCACACACTTCCTGCACGCTGAAAATATGTTAAACTCGCTCTAATCTCCACGAAATCTTCCACAAAATCTTCTCAACACGTGATATTCTCGTTTCTCCCTGTTTTCTTCTTGTGGATTAATCAGCCAAATTCGGTCGAAACAGACACCCATAACAGCTTTCTATGGTCATATCACGTCTACCCATTAAGTTTCAGGGATTGAATCTCACTAAATCACGTCCAAAATTCGATCGAAAATTTTACAGAGAAATAAGTTTATTTTCCCGCCAAAAATCTTCTTTTGAATTTGAGAAGAACATGTCCTCCCCCTAATCCTGTACGGGTGTCCCTTTAGCACTTGTCTTATGGGGTGCAAATAGTAATTTTTGGGCGTAGACAGTAATTTTTTCGGGGTTCCTCCGACACATTTTTGGGGTGCTTCCGGTGCATTTTTGGGGTGTTTCCGGTGCATTTCTGGGGTGTCTTTAGTTCTCTATCCTGGGGTGTAAAACACCACTTTTCGAGCCAATTTCGCCGCAAGAGCTTATTTCTCTAAAAATACCTACAAAGACATAAAATAACAAAATAAATACAAAATCGAACACTAACAATATATACAATTGAGACATATTAGACACAATAATGCGTCTATCATTCAACCTCCCGTAACTCACTTTCAGAAACCCTAGAATCCCACTTCTAACCTCTCTCAGATTTTAGGTAACTACATTTTGGCGACCACAGTGGGAGGTTGTCCACTCAGTTATAGATTTTAATCATGGTCACTATTAGGAAGGAAGCCGATTTCATGTCCGAACACAAAAACATCTCCTTGATTCAATCTCTATAAATCCACCTGTGATACGCTCGAGAGGTTTATCTCTACCATCACTTTTGTCTCTGAGATGAATATTTGACCATAGTAAATAGGCTAGTGTATCTCGGATGACCTGGATCTCTCTATCATGGAAATCGCCCCAATAACCTATTTCCATGAATATCTATTGTTAATCCTTGAAACATTGGGTAAGGACCAAGGCGAGCTCTTGGGGACTCAACAGAATCATGCAAAATCTCAGATCGATACCAAGACTTATCCGAAAATGCCTTTAAAGTTACCAGTAGGGATGGATTCAACAAATCTAGATCGATTACACGTTTCTTAAAGAATGAATATTAAAACTGCTGAGAATAACACAGACGGAATCCGGTGTGTCTGGAATCGACCTCCCCGGAGAAGATGAAGCTCGTTACGAACGTGGAAGAGAAAAGGAGAAACCATCCAGTCAACCTTATAACCCTCAAGGACCAGATGACGCTCTGAACTTGGAGATTCTGACGAATATTTGCTCCAAAATTCATTTAGGTCAAGGACTCTCAACCTGATCACATGGACTCGGGAATTTTACTTCACTTTACTATTTTACTTATAACTTTTGCATTATGTATCCAATTGACCTCGTTCATTTTCCATTGGATTCGTATTTTCATCATGTACAGGATAAAATTAGCAAACACTTGGAAAGGATACAAAATCTACACCAACTTCGTATAGTTGAGACCAAACAACTACCCCTAGTTCACTTAGTTTCCACAGTATCCCTGCGCTTCCGACTTCGAAGGTCACGCACTAGTACAATTCCTTTGGATCGTATTCCAAATATAAAGGAACAACAAATCTGCTTGGTAACAACTCTATTGATTCTTTCAAGATAAAGATATCCCAAGTCATATGCAAAGGCTCTTCCATTTAATCTAATAAAATCCTTTGCCTGGTTAGATCAATCTATCCAATAACTACAAAAGCAGTTAAGTTTAGATTCACAATCAATCAATATAGATCTCAACGAGAAGCTATAAAGTGATGTCGATCTCACGCAACTAATCAATTGAATAAATCCGATTCTAGTTGGATCCTAGCCGATCAAGGTTTGTGCACATACAAAGATATGAGAACTAATAAGAAATCTTCTTCGTCTTCAAATCTTCAATAATAACCTGCATAACACCACTTGAATATCTTGTGATCAATCACAGACAGAATGGAGTCTGTCAACAATGGATTATCACAAGATGTCTTTAGATCTACAAACAGTTCGAAAGATCCCGTCGATACTTCGATCTAGTTTGAGTGAATCTTATATCAGAAGAGAAGATTCTCAAGAATAAACAAACTAGGTGCAATCAAAGTTTCAACAACCGTTAGTCAATCAAATCAATCGAAAACTAATAACACTGCAATTATCTAGTTTCCCACCAACGGTCCTCGTAGAGATTCCTTATCCCACAGAAGTATTTAAACGAGCGGTCATAAGAGATTTCACCTAATTAGGATACTTTCCTCTCCGATTAGAAGAATCCACCAGAAACAACAAGAAATGAAGTTTGCCTGGCTCTTGGGATAGTTTGCTAGAAATGAAAACTTAGGTATTTATAGACCAAGGATGTTTGGACACCAAGGAATTTCCAAAACCAGAAATATTCTCAAGATATGCAATGAATGCCAAAATCGGTTTTCCTAATTCCAATAAATGCATGTCCAAAATTTCCGAAATCTCTCAATAGAAAATCTCCAATTAGTAAATGCACATTACTAGTTTTTATTCTCTAGAGATATACATTTAATTGCTGGTAATTAAAGCATATAAAACCAAAAACCTTAATTAAAAGATTTTCAATTTGTTTCGGCATAAGATCTCCTTAATTACTAAGGAATATCTTTGAACAATAAATGATAAGAGTTAATGTACGTGTTCAAAGTATGTTAACATCTCTTCACTGTAAATCCTTATTCATATTTACATGGATTTGCATTCTTGGAATCGGTTATACCACACTTCCAAACAAGTTTAGAATTGGTTCACCTGTATTCCAAGATAACTATATGATTGATCAAATATCAAATCACATACATGGGTTCAATCGGTTCTACCAATCACTAGGATCGGTTATACCTTAATATGGAAATACTTTTGATCGGTCACACAAGTTACCAGGATCGGTTACATTAGTTGCCAGGATCGGTTACCATATTCCCATGGTATTGCTTGTGATCGGTCACACCAGTTACCAGGATCGGTTACACCAATTACCAGGACCAGTTACGAATTACAAGGATCGATTACACAATACTCTGTGATTGGTCACACCAATTACTAAGATCGGTCACACCAATTATAAATATCGATCATACCATCTCATGGTGATTACTTAGGATCGGTTACACCAATTAATAAAAACTAGTCATACCAAATCATAAGTCAGGCATTGTGATTAGTTATACCAAGATACATAACATAGTTACGATCGGTTCTACCATCTCACACATATTGGTAATCCAAAGATTTGCAATGAATAGCCGTACCAATAAGCCTAATGATTTCCCTTTCGATTCATAAAAAAAGTTCATGAATGTACTTCCTTTAAACGAATGTAAAACATTGTTTCCTAGGATGAAATCTTCACCATAACCCATTCACATAATTATAACAGTATATACAAGATTATGTCGATGTCATATATACGAAGTTCAAAAGATAAGCGTTATACTTCGTAGTCTAATTCCCTAATACTATGATCATACAAATATGACCATGTCACATTACTAGAGTATTATTCAATATGTACAATATATACAGCTTCGCAGTTATGTTTTGAATATAGCACGACTTGAAAGATACATTAGGAATGAAACAGTTCAAGTCAATATTACTAACCTCAAGTGGAAGGATGATGTCGTCATTGTAGTTCGTTACTTCTTCACATTCTTCAGGTCTTCAGAGTAATACTTGTATATCTCAACATTCCTAGACTTTCTAGTCTAACCTAAATGAAGTTGACTCTAGTATATAATCAAGCGACTTTAGATGAGTTTTGACACACTAAAATATGACAACCAAACTTGACATACCAACGCTTGGTGAGTTCAACCAAGCTATGCTCTAACAGAAGTATTGACTAAGGGGGAGTGATACATATCACCATAGTATTATTTCAAAGTTGTGATCCAATTGGACTTTGATTCTGTATAATAGTACTATGATATTGTATAACAATGATTGAGAACATCTGTTTTCTTATTGTTATGACTACGGATCTTCAACAACAATGATATTGAGTTGAACACGTTCAGAATCGCTGAAGTACTTGGAGTAACGAAGAATTCAAGGAATGTTGAAGCTACAAAGTTTATTTATTTTGTAATCCATATGTATTGATAGTTTTGTCACTAAAATTGACAAAGGGGGAGATTGTTAGAGCACTGCTCGGTCGAACTCGCAAGCGTTGCTATCTCAAGCTTGTTTGTCAAGTTTAGTTGATTGAAACTATATACTTGATTTTTAGTCTACTTATAGCTATATCTCGGATTAGGATAGAATGTGTAGTTGAGCTTTAGACTTCACGGCGTTCACCAATTGAAGACGAAGATCTACTGAGGAGCTTGGAGGAACTTCATCAACAAAAGGTATGTAGAGACTAAGACTTATCTATCACTCATAAGTTTATTCTATTATATCTTCTAGAGACTAAGTCGTATAGTTATATAGACTTTTACATTATGCGAACTGTTTTGTAACGATTCATGTTCGGAACTCTTGTTTGCGTACCTAGTAAGCGAACGGATTCACCTGAGAAGGTCCGGAACTCTTGTTTGCGTACCTAGTATGCGAATGGGTTTACCTGAGTTGGGTCCGAGACGGTTGTTCGCGAACCGGGTTTGCAAACGGCTTGACTAGGCCAAGGTCGGAGATGCTGTTCACTTACCTGGTTGGCGAACTCAGTGGTTAAGTTCTATAATCCGTAATGTATGATTCTCATACTCAAGAACTAAAACATTTATGAATTAAGGAATGCAATCTTTGCAAACCGTGGCTTAATGTTCATGAATTGATTCTTGTATATGTACTTTGTACGATTACGAATCAATCCGATTTTGTTTCAACTTATTCATATATATTTCTATGATATAGTGAACAATTGAACAACTCTATTTGAAGCACAATTAGATTCATTTGATTATCTTTCATGATTGATTGATCATCATATTTGATCTAGAAGTGTTAGATGAATATGGTTAAGTTAAAAGTGATCATATGGCTAACTTCAGTTAACTGTTATTAATCCAACTCAATATACACGTTTAGGTACGGTCGCCCGTATCTAAATACAAGTATATTTCATCTATGTGTAACAAGCTAAGACCATCTAACGGTGGAGATTAATTGCTTAATTTTTAAGCAGACTTAGCTTGAATTAAATCAGGATTTCATCTAACGGTGAATATTGAATGCTTTGTTACTAAGATATCTTAACTTTGATTGTAAGCAACCCTAATTTAAAAGGCTATATAAGGGAGAACTCTAGCAACTGGAAAACCTAATCCCGGCACTTTCCTATGTCCTAGTTGCAAACTAGAGACGATTCTCCTTTAGCCTAGGTTTTTCCAAAACCATATTAGGTTAACGACTTGAAGACTTCATTTGGGATTCGGGAAGCCAGGTCCAACTATTTTCTCTGTAGTTGCATATTCTAATCTTACTTGTTCTATCGTATTGAGTTTTATCTTCTCTATGATTCAGTTGAGATTTATCTTCGATAGGTAAGATATAAAAATTAATCACAACAGTTCTTCGTCTCAGACTCTTGTGATTCCGCAATAAATTTTTCTGTTAATCAGTTGGGTTATTGTGAGGTGATTGATATTTCTAGGCTGCTCTTCGGGTGTATAAGATCGGATTATCAATTGGTTCCTGTTCACCTTGATTTCTATCAAAAGACAGAACAAAAACCGAATAAAGAACAGACATATCTGTGGGAGACAGATTTGTTTATAAGTCTTCTACTTTGGGTCGTAACAACTCTTAGTTGTGGGTGAGGTCAGCTAAGGGAATCAAGTGCGCAGAATACGGCGTTGTTCTAGAGGCGTAAGGAACGTGACTGTACCTTAATCGGTGTGAGACTTGGTTAGGGATCAATTACATTCTAGTCCGAAGTTAACTTGTAGTAGGCTAGTGTCTGTAGCGGCTTAATACAGTATGGTGTTCAAAGCTGGACTAGGTCCCGGGGTTTTTCTGCATTTGCGGTTTCCTCGTTAACAAAATTTCTGGTGTCTGTGTTATTTCTTTTCCGCATTATATTTGTTTATATAATTGAAATATTACAGGTTGTGCGTAGTTCAATCAGTTGATAAATCCGACCTTGTTTGTTAGATATAACGTGATTGACACTTGGGCATTGGTATTTGGTACCGTCTAAGTTATTTCTCACATCAATCAGGCTTACGGATTTCTATATGTTCGATTTGCTGATTGTGTTGAGAAATAGAGGTGAAGCTCTTTGATATATTTCTTGATTGAGTCTCACTTTTAAGTTGGTGATCTCGGAATTATATTGAAGTTTAGTCCATACAGACTGTCGAACGAATTATTAGGTGTGGTTGTTATACCCTGATGTGGTTTTAAAGTTGTAGTGAAAGTGGTGAGTAAAGTTCGTTCAACTCGGGCTTGTGAAGGATTTTTTTAGAATTAAATAAAATTGTTTCAATAATAATAAGAAAGTACCAAGACTCTGGATTCCACCATTGACCAATTAATCGATAAACTCTAATCAATATTCATGCAATATTCTTCGTTTAAGTGATTCTAATATTTGCCTCTGATAGATTTTTGAAGTAGTAGTTGTAATCACAAAGCATGAAACATCAAAAGTGTCAAAACCTAGCATGTTCCATCAAAACAATTCACAACCACTCAATAAAAATCAATTTTTCTTTTAAGTTCTATGCAAAAAAATCATGTAAAATAATTGCAATAAATAATAAAAATAGAATTATACCACTTTTCATGGAACAATGGCTTCCTCCGTCGCCTCGGCTAAGGGGTTTAGCTCCTCATATTAATCGTGTTCTCAAAATACATGTTTATGGCTCAAAAACTGATTACAAGGGAGAAAAGGGAATACTGTAGTCGCTGAAAGTCTAATACAGCGGACGGAATCGTTGCTGAAGAGCTTTGGTGACTGCTGTATGATGCGACCGTAATTCGTTGTCACTGAAAATAAGTCTGCCTCTGCAACTTTCTTTTTCCGCTGTTCTGTGTTCTTCGTCTTCTCCGGTTCAGTTTTGCACCAGCAGAACGTGATTTCTTCCAATGGTTTTTTTAGCTTCTCTAAGGCTCTAAACTTCCCCTAACTTCTTCCTTTTCTTCCTAGGACCCTAACCAACCCTTTTATACATAGTATAGCAAAGAAAATTCGAGAATAAACTTGGTTTTTTCCTCCACAGCAAGCTTCGATATTTCCTTTTTTTTTTCTCTGTTTCACGTGCATTCGATCAATAAAAGCTCTCCAAACTCCTCCCTTGATAGAAACAAGTCTTTAAGAAGAGTTTCCTTCCACTTCTACACGTAAGTTTCCAAGAATAAACCAAGAAACTTGCCCAAAATAAACCATGATATTTTTGGAAAGTTTTCGCTTCCAATTCGAGTTCTAGCCACTTTGGATCCATTCCAACACCCTTACCTTGCCTGTTAGGTCCATAGGAACAAACCCAATCAAATTCAGCCCTTTAATCTCCCTAAAAATCGATCAAAAATTCATCCCAAAAATCGTCTGTGAGAAAAAACGAATTCCCGCCATTTTTGAATATTTGAAAACGTGAAGAAATTTGTCCTCCCCCTATCCAGTCTCGGTCTGTGCTTAGCAGCTGCCTGAAAATGGGTTACCCCTTATCCAAAGTGAGAGTCCGAATAGCAAATGTCCTCCCAGGAGCCTTTAACAACTTTTCGAGCCAATTTTCCCGCAAGAGCCCATTTTTCCAAAAACACCTACAAGGGGGTAAAATACCAAAATTAGTACAGAAATGGGTACTAACACTATACATAAAAGAGATGAAAATAGACACATAAATGCGTCTATCACCCCCACTTTTTCAACATGCGACCAGTATCTCGACATGACTCTCCACATACGTTTTGAACCTACAGATTGTTGTTTGCCCGTCTTGAAGATTCAATCTCGTACGCCAAAAGGGTCTTCTTCATTTTCCAACATCTTGAGTCAATAAGAATCCCCTATTATGTGTCAAAATGGGGACTGACAAAGAACCGTGCATCGTACATCTACGTAATTAATATGAGGCGGCCCAAACATCCAACTCCTAGATGACATACATTACACCATTGACATAGAGATTCTGGGTGCGCAACAAATTGGTAGAATTCAGAATGCTTCAATTTATAGACTTCTTACTAGAGGTGTATGAACGAGAATCAAATATCATGTTCGAGCCTCAGCTCCCATGGCCGAACCTCAAACACAATTTAACATAGACTTATCTTACGACGAAACGCTTCAACCCTTGCGACCATATCGAGACTTACAAAATGCTATCCCCTGGGGACTGTAAATCAATCCCAGGGTAGATAGAATACTTCCTCAATACGAAGATAAGACAATTCAAAATCAGGTATCGTCATATCCAGAGAAACACTCACCCAGCACGCCAAATCTTGAGTTCTTATCATGATCAAGCAAGCCAGGCTTTACCAAACTCCTTCTAAGGTTTTTAGAAATGGAAACATGTACCGGGCTTACACCAAGGGAAATATGCGTTAGAATCCTTTTTCTGCTCAAGATTCACGCATGAGACAAAACTAGGGTTTGCATAAATTAAAACGTATGCGAGTCCCTTTCCTTTAACAGATGCATACGGGAAAGGTCCAGAGAGAAAATATCAAATGTGATGAAAATCATCCAACAGAGGCCCCGAGAGAAAGTCTATTACTTCATGTTCATCTTCACTTTGGCCTCTGCATCTCGAGCCACCTTCTTAGCATGTTCTAGCTCTTCATCTACCATACGCTCCTCCAGATTAAGAACCTGTCTAAAAAACGAGGACCTGGACCCAACTCAACCCGACGGACCCTAACAGAACCGAGCCAGAAAACCACCTCATATTGAAGTGAAGACTCTCAAGGTGGTCATCAAGTTGCCAAGATTTATGAGATCTCCAGAAGCAAGGTTTTTCAGTGTTATTATTCTCATGAAACTAAATCCTCAAACAATTGTCTCATCCGGAACCAAAGAAGACATTAATCCTGTGAAAACACTTCCAGGACGGTTGGTTCCTTCTGAACCTCAAATTTCTTTCTGAAGGCCCTCTGAAATTGTTAAAGCCCGCCTCATCCTCATTCTACCGAAGTTAAACTCGTTCTCACCATGAAGAGTACTTGTTCCCATAAAAGTCTCGCTTTTTCATGTGACTCTACAAAACATAGCTAGGGTTTTGCACGACGAGAATGCATCAAGTCACATAACTTCATATTTAAGGGCAAAAACGTACAAACATGTCATTGACGCGTTTTAGCCCAAGGAGATTCAAGTCACGACCTATGACAAGATAAGGAAGATTAATTAGGTCATAACACTCAAAGGGGTCATTTCCTAAGAGTCTCAGTGCATCAAGAGTTCAAACGCACTAAGGACTCCTTTCGAAAACAGACATCTGCACATTCCAGTGTGAAGATTTAAAAACTGATGACAATATGTGAGAAATTTTGGGTTACTTCCTGAATAAAATATGTTCCCCAATGTCTTCCCAACAACATATCAAAAGGGCGCCTCAAACGGACAAACGAGCTAGGAGATATGTCCCTGACACCAAAGTAAGTGCAATCTGAAAAACTCCTGAAATCTTATACGGGATTTCGGAAGTCAAAAGTATACACGGATTTGATTGGCCAAACAAACTCGGAATCGAGTCATTATTTTTGAAATATAAATCCTATCCTATTTTCTTTCAAAGTTGAAGTCAGGGACTCAAATCGGAGTCCGTATGAAGAGTTTACAGCTATTCTACGCAAGTCTCTCAAAACTGAAGTTTTCTGACGAACACCCAAATGAAGAATCCTAATACAAACAGAACATGTGAAAGAAGGATGGACCGACCTCCATACGTAGTGCACGCCCAAAAGATCTGGAAAATAGTTCTCCTTTCAAGACCAGTTCAAAATAAAAGCCATCGTTTAAAAGGAAAAGGAATTAGAGCCAAAAGAGGAAATTCAAGGAATTTGACTTAAATAAGGAAACCTAAGGTCTCCCTTCTTCTAAAAACCTCTCCAAGCCGTGGCCTAGCCTCTCCCACATGCATGAAAGCTCTCCTAGTCCATTTGGATGTCACTTATTCTCTCGTAATTTTTCGGAAACACCAAAGTTGAAAATAATTAGGGTTTTGACGAAAATAGCCCTAAATTCAAGAATTTGACGAAGAAAGGGATTTCTCCTAAAAGGGATGAAAAAACGGGGGTCTAACAACTTCACCCAATATTTCGTTTAGACACACTGTATGGACAAACTCCAATATAATTCCAAGATAATCAACTAGACAGTCAGACTCAATGAATGGAAATATATCCAAGTGTTGTATCTCTGTTTCACAGTGTAATCAGCAAATCGAACAGATAGAATCTGTGAGCCTGATTATTATTTGAAACAACTTGAACGGTACCAAAGACCAATGTTAAAGTGTCAATCAATTTATATCAACAACCAAAGGTTGGATTATCTAATTGATTGAACTACGCACAACCTGTGATATTTCAATTATAAAAACAAATATAATGCGGAAAAGAAATAACACAGACACCATAAATTTTGTTAACGAGGAAATCGCAAATGCATAAAAACCCCGGGACCTTGTCCAGATTTGAACACCACACTGTATTAAGCCGCTATAGAAATTAGCCTACTCCAAGTTAACTTCGGACTGGAATGTAGTTGAGCCCTAACCAATCTCACACTGATTAAGGTACAGTCGCGTTCCTTATGCCTCTGAATCCCAGCTGGAATCTATGCACTTGATTCCCTTAGTTGATCTCACCCACAACTAAGAGTTGCTACGACCCAAAGTCGAAGACTTGATAAACAAATCTGTCTCACACAGAAAAGTCTATTGAATAGATAAATTTGTCTCCCACGGAAATACCTATGAGTTTTGTTTCGTATTTTGATAAATCAAGGTGAACATGAACCAATTGATACACCAGACTTATATTCCCGAAGAACAGCCTAGTAATATCAATCACCTTACAATAATCTTAATCGTATGGTAGAGAAACAAGATATTGTGGAATCACAAACGATGAGACGAAGATGTTTGTGACTACTTTTTATCTTTCCTATCGGAGATTAAATCTCGAGCAAATCTTAGAGAAGATAATACTCAATCACGATAAAATACAGCAAGATCAGAACACGCAACTATAGAGAAAATAGTTGGGGTTGGCTTCATAATCCCAATGAAGTCTTTAAGTCGTTAACTTATAATGGTTTTAGAAAAACCTAGGTTAAAGGAGAATCGAATCTAGTCGCAACTAGTATCACACAGGAGGTGTGGGGATTAGGTTTCCCAGTTGCTAGAGTTCTCTCTTATATAGTCTTCAAATCAGGGTTTGCAATCAATGTTACATTGGTAACAAAGTATTCAATATTCACCGTTAGATGAAAACCCTATTAGACTCAAGCTAATATCTTTCAACCGTTAGATCGAACTTAACTTGTTACACACAAATGAAAAGTGACTTCATTTAGATATGAGTAACCGTACCTAAACGTGTACACCTTGTTGGCTCAACAATAGTTAACCGAAGTTAGCCATATAAACACTTTCATATCAACCTTGTTCATCTTAACACAACTAGTTCAAATGACTCAAATTAAACTAGTTCTAGAGTTATTCAATTGTTTATATTCTCATAGAAGTATACAAGACACAATTGAAGCAAAATCGATTTTGATTCACTGGAATCAATTCATAAACATTATAACCACGGTTTGCAAAAGATTGCATTCCTTATTATATAAATATATTTGTTCATGAACAAACGGATTTTAGAACATAACCTACTCAAGTATGCAAACGGGTACACATACCTAAGTGGTCGAACTTAGTTTGGGTTCGCCAGTATGCGAACGGTTACGCATACCTTCCAAACTCAGTTGAATTTCCGGACATGAACTTACGCCAGTACGCATACAGGTATGAATACTAAGTTCCCGGACTTTCATTTTGGGGTAAAAACTGATTCTGTTGTTTTTGGTAAATTTGGGTGTGTTAATGAGAAACGAATTCAAACCCTAGACAAATGCAATGCACAGGAGTACTTTTAGATTCGAGAGATCAATCTTTAAGACTCTGGCCTAAACCAAGAAATGGCCGTTCCAGATTCAATTCGGTCACAAGTGAAGGAGAAGGGTTGATCTTAGGGAGGGAAGCGAAGAAGGTGTTGAGATCAGAATGTTGAATTACGAAGGTGTGACTGTTTTATGACTTTTATCAGAATGTGGAACTGGCTTGCAGAATGTAAGTTATCAGTTCAGGGTGTTTTCTGGATACTTGTGTTAATAACACCTGTGTTATTGTCGAAATAGGTTGAAATCCTATTTATACAAGTCATGTTCGAGCACCCCCTGATCTCTTAGGAAGTGGATGTGATTATTCAGTGGAGAAGTGGGGTTGTGTAAAAAGTGGTGATCACCATGTTTCCATTACGAGGGAAAACTGGTCACACTTTCACCCACTACTCTCATTGCTGTTAACCATCCGTTCTTTCCTAACACGTTCTCGTAATGGGCGCGTTGCACGCCGCACGCTGTAAACCGCCAAACCAATACCCCAGTGAGCATCCCCCAGTTTGTGACATGTTTGATGTCTCGAGTTAATTGGTCAAGTCGTGAGACTCGCCGCTAAAAGCAGCATATAGTGCTTTTAGGTCAAATTATTTGTGAAATCAATATTTATAAAACATCGCTTATAATCGATGTATATAAAGCCTCGCTTTTAAACAAGCAGCTGAAAATAATCGATGTGCAGGAAACATCGTTGTTTTAGAGCTCGTTCAAATTAGTCGCGAATTGAACGTCTTAAAAAAGGTATCGTGACCGGCCACCTTTGGGCGATCGTTTGAGAATCCTATGGGTGAGCTATCAATTGGTCGATTGCTCCCCGTGGAGGAGGAGTGGCCGGTGATCACAACGTTACCCTATTGGCCTTCTGAGAACAAATCCACATCATCTGACTAGGCTAGCGAAGTTGGATTGACGATATGATTTGCGGCAGTTGCATATTGCAATTGATGTAATTTAGGGTTTAGGAGCCATGCGGCAAACCCTATTTTGGGCGATCGATTCGAGGCACTGGACACTAGTTCGAACAGGCCGATCGGTCAGGTGCAAGGGCAGGCCGCTTATGATCATGCTGATATCTTCTGGGTCGCCTGAGATTGGATCTGAGCCATTCAATTTGGCCGGCAAAGATGGACGACTGTGATCAATTTGCGACAGTTGCATGTTGCCGCAACGCAAACTAGGGTTTCCGCAATAGCGCGTTCACCCTACTTTAGGTAAACGGTTTTGTGTCCTCATTGCTTGCCGCGAGCAGGTCGATCGACCATGGGTGGAGTTGGGTCACCGGTGAACACGTTAGCACTTCTCTATTTATTCGAAGGAAGATCTAAGCCGTCCAACTAGGCTAGCTAAGTTGGGCGGTCGTGATGTTTTTGAGACCGTTTTTTCCGGTCCTAGCTCGTTTGAGCTCATCTTTCAACAGCGCGATCACCCATGTTAGGGTTAGCGTAAAAAGGCATTGCGGGTGTACTAGATGGAATCCGATAGGCCGGGATTTTAGTGGTCCCACCGGTGGTTATCATGATGATCGCCTAGTTCTGCTAGGAGTTGGCTAGGCTTGTTGAATTGTGTGGCCAAATCGTGTGGCCGTGATCGTTTTTTAAGACTGACCATGACAGTCTAGATTTTCCTTAAGGAATTTAAACGCGTTGATCGCGCTAAATTTTAATTAAAAAGTGTGTCAACACGCCGATCTCTTTATCAGAGAGTGGTGTGGCCTACCCCAAGTGTTTTAATGCAGATTTCAATACTGACACTTCGGGAGATTCGTGCTACTCTGCTGCGAGTGAACATTAATCGTCATGTCATGCCAATATTGAAAGTTCAGCTGGGGAACATAGCATAGGATAATACTAGGCAGGTCAATGCATTAGCGAATAATGCCGGTGGAGAACAAAATTCACAGAATATTTGGGATCATTGCTATATGCACCATTCTGAGTGAATTACATATATATATATATATTGAATTGCTCAATACATCTGTGAGCGAAGAGGTTTATGCACTCATTGCTTTCAAATGGCTTTTGTTCCTTTGCAGGATGACAGCGCATTAAATACGGGGTTTTACGATTTTACCCTTGAACTAAAAACCACCTTACGTAATAGTGACACTATTGCGGGGTAAGCACTAGATTGTGACAGTCGAAGAAATTCACAAGAGAAGTTCGGCATACATTACCAAGATAGAGACTGGATCGGTTCTTGAGCAAGATACGTTTCTTTTCAGCATACGTCAGTTATCTTCAGGTAGATAAGTATCTATTTGATTGTTATCCCGCATCTGAAGCCTTTATTCACGGCAGGTAGAGACTCATTTTCTTACCGGGATCCTGCTGGTTTGTGGAATACAAAGGAAGAGCTTGAGCCTTTCTCTCTACACCGATCATCACAGAGTTGTTTTCTTCTTCATTCCAGGTATTGCGTCATGTTCTCACGTGATTTGATTTGATTTTTTTTTTATATCACATAGGTTGTTGATACAATCATAATGCCTTTTGGCAGTATATGATGGGAACCGCTGGTGATGATTATTCTTCAACTTCTCCAGAGAAGATCTTTGAAGTCGACAAACCCAGGGCTAACGCATTTGAGAAGGTGATAGCCAAAATAGATTCTACGCTTCGCAAAGCTGGTCGTGCTATACAGGGTATGTCTCTTGTACACTTATACGTCGTTCGAGAGCGTGTTCAATCTGTTCTGGCTTCAGTTAGAATGGAGGAGAAGTAGAGACGTGATGAAGCGTCTCATCCCCCGAGTGCCAGGCCTGAAAGATTCGCGACTCGATTGAAGCGGCGGAGGATTGAGCATAAGCAATCTCCAGGTGAAAATAAGTATGATTTCCCTATTCATAACGGGATCATAATTCTGGACTATGATGTGGACGAACCGGAGTATCCTCAAAAGACTGTTAGGGCAGTTTCTGAAAAGGATGTCGGTGCATCTTCCGAGGAAGTGGTCGAAGTAGCTTCTGCAGAGGATATCGAAGCAACTGCTGGAGGGAACGCTGAAGCGGCTGTTGGGGAGAACATGGAAGCGACATCTGGAGAATATGCTGAAGCATCTTCCAAGGAAGATGTTGAAGCGTCTCCTGGAAGATATATTGAAGCAACTGCTGAGAGAGGTGTTGAAGCGGCGTCCGAAAGGGAAATCGTGGCGGCTTTTTGAGAGGGTGCGGTGGCAATTCCTGGAGAGGACGTGGTGGCGATTCCCGGAGAGGATGCTGGAGAAGTGTCCAAAAGGGAGGTCGAGGCAACTTCCGGAGAGGACGCGGTAGCGGCTTGTGACGAAGGTGTTGAAGCAGCTTCCAGTGGCGGCTCTGGTGAAGGCACTGTTGATCTTGCTGATGATTAGATTTCCCTTTTGTTACCCTATTTTTTTTTCCTTATTTTTTTTATAGATGAGCACTTCTTCATAGTTTGTAGACATTTTCTTCTTATACTCAGTGGTGGCTAAGCCTGAGTTTTATTTAAATGATGGTTCCTTTATTTATGTTATCTTGAGGCTCTAGTTGTGGCGCTCTCCAGTAGGGCTATCCACCTCCAATCGATAGCGTGTCACAGTCCACGTAATGATGTGGTGATTGAGAGGCCGGTCATCATTGAAGCAGGCTGCACTTCAGGGTACAGAAGGCGCTTGCCCTAAGAATCACATACTGATTGCCTGACGATTTCCTTCCCCTTTTCTTTCTCCTCTTCGGTACTTCTCAAAAGATATGAGATATTTCTTTTTAGGTTTTTTTTTTTTTTTTTTTTTTTTGGTTTTGAACTGATGGGGAATGATGGGAGTTTAGGATTGCTCGAGACTCCATCTCATAATTCAGGAGTAAAGAGATTTCTTTAAAAGAAACGATACTTCGATTGACTGACAAATTGAAACCTTAATTATGAATGCAAGCAGTGCAATCATTTTGGAGGAATTAAAAATATTGCATGAAAAGGGAAATTGCTAGAGAAAATACTAAAGAGAACGCTGGAGAAAAAGGTAGCACAGCGTTTTAGGTATTGAAAGGTTTGAGCCATCGTGAGTGAATTGTCACGCCTTCTAGTTTGTCGGTATTGATGAGCTTGCAGTAACCGCCTAAGATAACATCCGCCACCAGGTATGGATCGTCTTCCCCTTCTTCAGGCGAATCAGGCTGAGCGGTCACCTTCACTACCATATCTCCAACTTGAAATAGGTTTGAGTGTTGTACAGATACTTGACTCTGAGACTCGTTCTCTTTGATTGATACAACTTCTAAATTCTTAATGAAATATTCGAAAGGCCCAGCACCCCATTCACATCTCCTAGTGACGGCTGGGTTGATGATCGGTTCAAGTCCCCGGCTCTTGACGGAAGGAAGAGTAACTGATTGCAGAAAGGGTTGTTCAATAAGACTTACTTGGGTTCGTAATCTTCGAATGTACATCGATGAGCTCTCTCCAGGAAGTTGTGTCACATTGGAAAGATGTTGATATGGAAACAAATGATCTTCAGGTTTGGACGGTTTGTTGGAAATCCTTTCAGGTATAGACACTGGCAAAGGACACACTCCTAGCTTTGCATTATTGTCATGCACCCATGAACGGCCCAAAATCATATCATAGTTCGGGCATTCTTTAACAATATGAAACTTACCACGTGTTAGAGCATCTCCTACCTTGATTTCGAGATTAATGTACCCGTAAGCATCTTTTGATTCTCCTTCTGCGCTTTTAATCACAGTTAGGCAGTGAACAGCTTCCTGCTTTGAGATCTTTGCAGCTCTATGAGTCTTGACAGTGACAATATTGAAATCAGATGCTGCATCAATCAGTGTGCTGTCAAACTCGACATCCTTTAAGTGAGCGGTGGTTAGGAGTCCCCAGTTGCATTTGTTAGTTGCGCTTCCCAGGAAAGATTGGGGTTTGGGAGCGGCTTCCCTAACTGGAAACAGACGCTTGCCTGATATGACACGGTTGAGGGATCCAAACATGTATTGACGCCGCGCCTTGGATAAATACATAATTTCACATAAATGTTCCATCATAGACTGCACAGTTTTGTGGACGGAGTCCCCATAAATCATGCAGCTCCTGACAGGAAGAGGGTCCCTATGAACTCCTTCATTTCCTAATTGAAGTTCTCTTGCATCCACCTTCTCTTTGAAAATGCGCTTCAATTTGTTGCAGTCACTGGTTGGGTGGTTGACAAACCCATGGTAACGACAATATTTGGGATTTGCCATCTCTTCTTCGGTTGGCGGACGTTGGAGAGGAGGTAGCTTGATGGCGTCATCTTGAATCCATGCTTCTAGGAGTTCAATGACTTCATCCATTGGAAATGGGAAATCTGGAGCAGCATCTCCAGTTTCTTGCATAGGAGTCTTAGCCGCGGCTTTCCGGGATGGAGTTGTCTGCGCTGGTGCTGCGCGCTTGGGTTGTTTTTCCGCTGCTGGAGCTTTCCTTTTCCCTCCTTCGCCTACTATGCTTACAGAAGGACCGGTGTTATATTGCTTGTTGATGAGGCGTCTATTTCCTCGAGTTTCGCGTGCATCTTCACCCCTGAACGGTCTAGTTCTTTCTAACAGCGCTGGTACGGTCATAGCCAACCGCTTAGCAGCTTTATGGAATTCAGAGAACGTCTGGAAACGCAGGTTTTCCAGTAAAACACGATAGATGGGAACCATACCGTTAATGCATGACTCCACCAACTGTTGTTCGGTCATATTTGGGTCGTGCCAATCCAAAGCTTGAATTCTTAATCTCTTAACGTAATCGTTTGGATGCTCGTTGTTTCGTTGAAACATTCTTCCCAAGTCCGAGAAAGTGATTTGCTCGGACATGAAGAAATACTTCTTATAGAAAGCGGTGACCATCTCACACCAGTTGGATATGTTGTTTGGTGCGATGTTGTTGTACCAAGTATACGCTCTTCCGGTAAGTGACTTTAAAAATTCTTTCAGGCGGAGGACATGATTGTATTCGTGTTCTTCCAAGGATTCCAGAAAATGAAAAATGTGCTCCTGAGCGTTACCAGTACCATCATAGAGGGAAAACTAGGGAGATGAGTATCCCCTTGGGAGAGGAACTCTTTGCACATCAGGAGGATACAGAGGTTGGTGCTGGTGCATGTCCACCGGGTTTTATTTTCCTCGATTTTGAAGGAGATGCTCCAGATCCTCACGTGTGATGAAGCTGGACAGCTGATTCCTTTCTCGAGAGCGTTCAGGAGCAACACGAACCTCTTCATCTATGAATGCACGCCCTGTTGAAGTGCTTGCGCTAGGAGTGTTAAAAGTATTCCTTATTGGCTCCATGGGTTGACGTGGCTCTTGTGGTAGGCGCTCTGTTAGCGTCTTGAGGAAAGTGAGTACCTCTTTCTAAGTTGTATCCATGTCCGTCTGAGCCTTAGCGAGAACTTCTTGTCTTTCCATCAAATCAACAATGGTGATAGCCCTGGTGACGATTGGAGGTATCATGCTCGAAGAAATATTAGGAGTAGCAGCGGCTCTGGATCTGGTAATAGGAGGCGTCACACCAGAGGGGATGCTTCCGGCGTTACTTGTGTTGGTGCTAGAGGATGTAACACCATGCGATGTATAGACTGTGCTGGCAGGCGATACATTGGTGTTAACGACAGGGATATTGGCACCAGGAGTGTTATCAGCGCCCGTAGCATCAGGATTGGTAATTAACCCAAACCTAAGAACTACCATCTTGAATTTGAGAAAATTGAAATGAAATTGAAAATTGATCTTGCAACCGAGAGATTAATCTCCCACTGTGGTCGCCAGTTTTTTTGGGGTAAAAACTGATTATGCTGTTTTTGATAAATTTGGGTTTGTTGATGAGAAACGAATTCAAACCCTAGACAAATTCACTGCACGGAAGTACTTTTAGATTCGAGAGATCAATCTGTAAGACTCTGGCCTAAACCAAGAAATGGCTGTTCCAGATTCAATTCGGTCACAAGTGAAGGAGAAGGGTTGATCTTAGGGAGGGAAGCGAAGAAGGTGTTGAGATCAGAATGTTGAATTACGAAGGTGTGGCTGTTTTATGACTTTTATCAGAAAGTGGAACTGGCTTGCAGAATGTAAGTTATCAGTTCTGGGTGTTTTATGGATACTTGTGTTAATAACACTTGTGTTGTTGTCGAAATAGGTTTAAATCCTATTTATACAAGTCATGTTCGAGCACCCCCTGATCTCTTAGGAAGTGGAGGTGATTAAGCAGTGGGGTTGTGTAAAAAGTGGTGATCACCACGTTTCCATTACGAGGGAAAACTGGTCACACTTTCACCCATTACTCTCATTGTTGTTAACCGTCCGTTCTTTCCTAACACGTTCTCGTAATGGGCGCGTTGCACGCTGGAAAATGTAAATCGCCAGACCAATACCCCAGTGAGCATCCCCCAGTTTGTGACATGTTTGATGTCTCGAGTTAATGGGTTAAGTCGTGAGACTCGCTGCTAAAAGCAGCACATAGTGCTTTTTGGTCAAATTATTTGTGAAATCAATATTTATAAAACATCGCTTATCATCGATGTATATAAAGCATCACTTTTAAACAAGCAGCTGAAAATAATCGATGTGCAGGAAACATCGTTGTTTTAGAGCTCGTTCAAATTAGTCGCGAATTGAACGTCTTAAAAAAGGTAGCGTGACCGGCCACATTTGGGAGATCGATTGAAAACCCTATGGGTGAGCTATCAATTGGTCGATCTCTCCCTGTGGAGGAGGGGTGGCCGGTGATCACAACGTTACCCTGTTGGCCTCCTGAGAACAAATCCACATCACCTGACTAGGTAAGCGAAGTTTGATTGACGAGATGATTTGCGGCAGTTGCATATTGCCGTTGATGTAATTAAGGGTTTAGGAGCCGTACGGCCAACCCTCTTTTTGGCGATCGATTTGAGGCACTGGACACTAGTTCGAACAGGCCAATCGGTCAGGTGCAAAGGTAGGCCGTTTCTGATCATGCTGATATCTTCTGGGTCGCCTGAGATTGGATCTGGGCCATTCAATTTGGCGGGCGAAGATGGACGACTGTGATCAATTTGCGACAGTTGCATGTTGCCGCAACGCAAACTAGGGTTTCCGCAATAGCACGTTAACCCTACTTTGGGAAAACGGTTTGGTGTCCTCATGGCTTGCCGCGATCAGGTCGATCGACCATGGGTGTAGTTGGGTCACCGGTGAACACGTTAGCACTTCTCTATTTATTCGAAGGAAGATCTAAGCCGTCCAACTAGGCTAGTTAAGTTGGGCGGTCGTGATGTTTTTGAGACCGTTTTTGCCGGTCTTAGCTCGTTTGAGCTCATCTTTCAACAACGCGATCACCCATGTTAGGGTTAGCGTTCAAAGGCGTTGCGGGTGTACTAAATTAAATCCGATCGGCCGGGATGTTAGTGGGCCAGCCGGTGGTCATCATGATGATCGCCTAGTTCCGCTAGGAGTTGGCTAGGCTTGTTGAATTGTGTGGCCAAATCGTGTGTCCGTGATTGTTTTTTTAGACTGACATGGACAGTCTAGATTTTCCTTAAGGAATTTAAACGCGTTGATCGTGCTAACTTTTAATTAAAAAGTGTGTCAACACGCCGATCTCTTTATCAGAGAGTGGTGTAGCCTACGCAAGTGTTTTCATGCAGATTTCAATACTGACACTTCGGGAGATTCGTGCTACTCTGCTGCGAGTGAACATTAATCGTCATGTCATGCCAACATTGAAAGTTTAGCTGGGGAACATAGCATAGGAAAATACTAGGAAGGTCAATGCATTAGCGAATAATGCCGGTGGAGAACAAAATTCACAGAATATTTGGGATCATTGCTATATGCACCATTCTGAGTGAATTTTATATATATATATAAATATATTGAATTGCTCAATACATCTGTGAGCGAAGAGGTTTATGCACTCATTGCTTTCAAATGGCTTTTTTTCCTTTGCAGGATGACAGCGCATTAAATACGGGGTTTTATGATTTTACCCTTGAACTAAAAACCACCATCAACAATACTATGGTTCCCGGACTTGGAATAACTTGGCAACAGATAGCATACAAGTACGCATACTGTGCTATATCCAATCATGGTTAATTGTTCTAAACTCCCATTTCAATCATTGAAACATTCTTGGAAGACGACAACAGCTGTCTCACACAAACTATTAGCTTCAAAGTAATTTTCAAGTGATCGATAGATCAATACGAAACATTCTGAGTCTACATTAAATGACTGTCTCACACAAATCATGTAAGATGTTACCAGGAGATTTTCACATGATCATCTTTTGACTTTCGTCAAGAATATAAGATGAACTTGGTTAAAGCGAAAGCTTACCAACACATATTTCGAGAAATATGTGAGTGAGTTAAACTCAGCTCGAAATATCAAATATGTATAATCGAAGTCTATATAGCTATACGACTTTTCTCTCAAATAGGAGATAGAGTAGATAGACTTTTGAGTGATATATGAGTTTAAGTCTCCACATACCTTTTGTTGATGAAGTTCCACAAGCTCCCCTTCGTAGTTCTTTGTCTTCAATCGATGAAAGCCGTGAAGTCTAATGCTCAACTACACTTTTTGTCCTAATCCGAGACTTAGCTATAAGTAGACTAGAAATCAAGACTTATAGTTTTGGCAACTAAACTTGACAAACAAGCTTGAGATAGCAACGTTTGCGAGTTCGACCGAGCAGTGCTCTAACAATCTCCCCCTTTGTCAATTTTAGTGAGAAAACTATCAATACATATGGATTACAAAATAAATAAACTCTGTAACTTCTCATCCAAATGTTTGATCTCATTGGTTCTTCAACATTACTCAAAAACTTCGTCACTTCCAAGTACTCCAGTGATTCTGAACGTGTTCAACTCAGCATCATAGTTGTTTAAGATACGTAGCTATAACAATGAGAAAATAGTAGCTCTCAATCATTGTTATACAATGTCATAGTATTATTACACAACATCAAAGTCCAATTGTATCACAACTTTGACAACAATACTATGGTGGTATGTATCACTCCCCCTTAGTCAATACTTCATCTCACAATGAAAACCACTCCCCCTTACATAATGATCCGTAAACCATATGTATTTGTAGTGTGAACTACACATTAATTCTCCCCCTTTTTGTCAATATAAATTGGCAAAGGTACAAAAAGTAGTGGGATCATAATGAAATTCTCATAGAGATACTTCATGACTAAAAGAGAACATATCAACTTTGTTTTAATGATTTCACATAGTCGAAACTTAGTGTATTCATCAAGGAGTTTATAAAGATACAAGAAAACTCCTACAATATTCCACAGCCGCACCCCCTACAAAGATTTGGCAATTAAGCACAAGTTCAATTAATAACTCTCCCCCATAAAATGTCATTCCCGAGAGAACAACAAGGGCGACCTTACTTTTACAAGAAAAGAAGGATTTATTCGTATACTTTGATCCTGCGATTATATACATAGAAACAAATGCGGAATTGAAACAACACTACACTGACGTTTTAAGCCTTGATTGCCCAATAAATATAAATGAGTCCAGGGGAAAAGGCTAGAAAACTAATGAACCAAAACAACACCAATAGACTGCCATAAGTGTTGAAACGTAGCAGTATCTAAAGGTTTGGTGAGAATATCAGCCAATTGTTGTTCGGAAGGCACAAATTCCATATTGATAATACCATTTTCATAGAGATCTCTAATAAAATGATACTGTGTGTCAATGTGCTTAGTTCTTGAGTGCTCAACAGGATTCCCAGTGATGTGAATCGCACTTGAGTTGTCACAAAATATCTTCATTACACCAGTGTCAATTCCATAATCAGCAAGCATTTGTTTCATCCATAAAAGTTGAGTACAACATGAACCTGTAGCAATGTATTCTGCTTCGCATGTAGACATGGATTGTGAGTTCTGTTTCTTGCTATGCCATGCCACAAGATTCAACCCAACATAGTAAAATCCCCATGAAGTACTCTTTCTGTCTTCCACACATCTCGCCCAATCTGCATCTGAATAGGCAGTAAGATTTGGGTTGGTATCAAAAGTATAAGATAGACCATACCCGATAGTGTGTTGGATATATCGCATGATCCTCTGTCCAGATGCAAGATGAGATTCCTTTGGATTAGCCTAAAATCTAGCACAACAACCAATACTAAAAGCAATATCAGGTCTAGTAGTTGTAAGATATAAGAGGCTTCCAATGATATATCGATAAAGCTTTTGATCCACATTTACTCCTTTCTCATCTCGATGTAGTTTACCAGTAGTAGGCATGGGCATCAGTTTTGGAGTTCACTTATCAAGACCGGACCTTGACACAAGATCCTTAGCATATTTTTCTTGAGATAAGTAAATTCCATCCTTATGTTGTTGAATCTGTAATCCTAAAAAGAATTTTAATTCACCAACATTACTCATTTCAAACTCTTTACCAAGAGAGATTTGAAAATCTTTTGCAAGTTTCTCAGAAGTCGATCCATAGATGATATCATCCACAAAAACTTGAGCAATGACAACATCTTTCCCACTCCACTTGGTAAACAATGTTTTATCAGCTCCACCTCTCGAAAAACCTTTCCTGAGAAGAGAAGTAGTTAGTTTTTCGAACCAGGCACGAGGTGCTTGTTTTAACCCATATAATGCCTTTTTGAGCTTAAGGACATGATTTGGGAAATCAGGATTTTCAAATCCCTTCGGTTGAGAAACATATACCTCTTCCTTTAAATTTCTGTTTAGGAACACGGATTTTATGTCTATTTGAAACAGCTTAACCTTAAGAAAACAAGCATGAGCTAATAACAACCGAATGGACTCAAGGCGTGCCACATGAGCAAAGGTTTCGTCAAAGTCGATACCTTCAATCTGTGAATATCCCTGAGCGACAAGTCTGGCTTTATTTCTGACAATGGTGCCAAATTCATCAGACTTGTTCTTGAATATCCATTTGGTACCAACAATATTGATATTAGATGGACAAGGTACGAGCTCCCATACATCTTGTCTTTGAAATTGATTTAACTCTTCATGCATGGCATTCACCCAAAAGGGATCGCTAAGAGCTTCATCAATATTTCTAGGTTCTACTTGCGATAGATAACAACCAAAAGTGCAAATATTTTGAATTTGTCCTCTTGTCTTAGCTGTAGAATCGTTTCCTCCAATAATACTGTTAGTATCATGATTCCTTTGAACCCAGAGGTGTCGTGGATGAACACGTTCTTTTTTAACAGGAATAGCCTGATCAGTGTTCTTCTCCTTGTCACTAGAATATCAGATCAGTTACTGTTAGAACAAATTCAACTGATTCTGGGATTTCCTTGACTTTCTTAATTGTCTCGGTTGGAGGTAATTCAGCAGGAGGGCTATCATGACGAAAATTGCTCAGATCATCAATGATGACATTTGCAGATTCCATCATAACTTGGGTTCTGAGATTAAATACTCTAAAACCACGACTATCAGATGCATAGCCAAGAAAGATACCTTTATCACTTTTAGAGTCAAATTTCCCTTTCTGTTCTCGATCTTTCAGAATGTAACACTTACTTCCAAACACTCTGAGATAGTGTAAGTTGGGTTCCCTACCGTACCACAACTCATATGGAGTGTTCAGGGCTTTCCACCGTAGGTATACACGGTTGATCAAATAACATGCTGTGAAAACAGCTTCTCCCCAAAACCTTACGGTAAGTTTTTGTTATTGAGCATTACCCTGCCATTTCCTAAATGTTCCTATTTTTCCTTTCTGCAACTCCATTAGTTTGAGGAGTAATGGGTGGTGAGTATTGTTGAATAATCCCCAGTTTTTCACAAAATTCAAACACCTTAGTATCCTTGAATTCAGTTCCATGGTCGCTTATAATTTTCTTTAGCTTGTGACCTTGTTCGTTGTGGATTCTATTAACAATAATCTTGAATTCACCAAGGGTTTCATTCTTATGAGATAAAAATGCCACCCAAGTGAATCTGGTGTAATCATCTACCATAACTAAAGCATACTTCTTCCCAGCAACCGTCGGTTGTTGAATAGGACCGAAGAGATCCATATGAATTAAATCAAGTGGAGCTTTAGTGAGAATATCTCGAGATGATTTATGTGGAACTTTCGTTTGTTTACCCTTTTGACAGGCACCACAGACACCATCAATCTTTGCATTGATTTTGGGAACGCCTCTAACAAGTTCTTTATTGATGATCTTAGTTAGAAGACGATAATTGATGTGACCAAAACGCTCATGCCAAAGATGAGTAGATTCCACCTTAGTCAAATTGCAACAATTGCTAAACTGAGTATCAAGAAGATAACAGTTTTTTATACCACGAGTTCCCTGAAAAATTATTTTTCCGGTTTTGTCTACAATGTCACATCCGTTCGCATTGAAGACAACTTTATGGCCTTTGTCACAAATTTTGCTAACAGAAAGAAGATTTGCAGTCATACCTTTAACATATACTACATCATGGATTTCAGGAACGCCAGGTAGTTTGATCGTCCCCTTCTTACTTATGTAGTAACAACTCCCATCTCCGAATGTTACATGACCTCCTTCAAAGTCGCATGAATTCACAAACCACGAAAGATCTCTAGTCATATGTAGGCTACATCCACTATCAAGAAACCATTGAAAGGGTGATGTTGATTTTAGAGCAAAAGCTCCCATACTAACACTACTATCCCGTTTGGGATTTCTTATTAGATTTGTACACCTTTTTAGAGAAATAAACAGTTGTTCAGCTTTCTTGTGAAGATTACTAGCAACTTTTAAACTTTTCTTGAAGGATGTACAGGTATGTTGAAAATGATTAAGAGAATCACAGAACATACATGGACCAACATCTTTAAACTCATCTGAAAAGTTCTGAGTCACATCAGGTTTCACAAAACCTATACCTTGCTTATCCCCTGACTTGCGACAATTATTCAGGGAAGAACTAAAGGTGGTTTTCAAATCCATTGAAGATACTTTGACAGACTTCAAATCCTTATACTTTGCGATTTCTGCAACAAGATCAGAATTGATCCGGATTTGTTCATCCAACTTCTTCTGGAGATTAACCAGCTCTTTAGAACGTTCTCTAAGATCAGAGTTAAATCCTGGTGAAGCGTTTATAGAGACTTTACTATCCATATAGATAGATTTCTACAAACACAGACTTATAAGGTCTTAAACGTGTTTGCCTTTCTCTGATACCAATTGAAAAAGTAGGGGTCTAACAACCTCACCCAATATTTCGTTTAAGGAAATCTGTATGGACAAACTCCAATATAATTCCAAAGAGAATCAACTAGACAGTCAGACTCAATCAATGGAAATATATCCAAGAGTTGTATTTCACAATGTAATCAGCAAATCAAACAGAGAGAATCCGTGATCCTGATTATTATGTGAAACAACTTGAACGGTACCAAAGACCAATGTTCAAGTGTCAATCAATTTATATCAACAACCAAAGGTTGGATTATCCAATTGATTGAACTACGCACAACCTGTGATATTTCAATTATATAAACAAATATAATGCGGAAAAGAAATGACACAAACACCATAAATTTTGTTAACGAGGAAACCGTAAATGCATAAAAACCCCGGGACCTAGTCCAGATTTGAACACCACATTGTATTAAGCCGCTATAGACACTAGCCTACTCCAAGTTAACTTAGGACTGGAATGTAGTTGAGCCCTAACCAATCTCACACTGATTAAGGTACAGTCGCGTTCCTTACGCCTCTGAATCCCATCTGAACTCTACGCACTTGATTTCCTTAACTGATCTCACCCACAACTAAGAGTTGCTACGACCCAAAGTCGAAGACTTGATAAACAAATCTGTCTCACACAGAAAAGTCTATTGGAATAGATAAATCTGTCTCCCACAGAAATACCTACGAGTTTTGTTCCGCCTTTTGATAAATCAAGGTGCACATAAACTAATTGATAAACCGGACTTATATTCCAGAAGAACGGCCTAGTATTATCAATCACCTCACAATAATCTTAATCGTATGGTAGCTGATAGACGCATTTATGTGTCTATTTTCATCTCTATTGTATATATTTTTAGTACCCATTTTTGTACTTATTATGGTGTTTTATGTCTTTGTAGGTATTTTTAGAGAAATAAGCTCTTGCGACGAAATTGGCTCGTAAAGTGGTGTTTTACACCCCCAGGATGGAGTACTAAAGGGCACCCCAGAAATGCACCGGAAGCACCCCAGAAATACACCGGAGGAACCCCGAAAAATTGTTGAAAACACCCCAGAAAAAGTGTTAAAGGCACCCACCAAAATTACTAAAGGCATCCTAAAATTGGATAAGGGCACCCCCAAGGCAGCCGAGCTGTTAAAGGCACCCGCGTTTTGGATTCAGGGCACTTCACCTTCATCGTTTGAAAAACAATTTTGGCGGGAAAAAATTCATTTTTTCTGCAGAATTTTCTGTTGGATTTTTGAAGGAGTTTTAGTGAGATTCAATCACTGATTTTGATTGGGATGAACGTGATATGCCCAAACAATGGTGGTATGAGTGTTCTAATGCGTTCAGTTGGGCTGAATTTTCGTCGGGAAGAAAATATTCAACCTCGGAATACAACGTGTTTGAACGTGCATGGATTGAGTTGGGATGGAGTTTGGTTGCTGCAGAAGTGTGGAGGAGTCAAACAAGGAAGTTCTGGAGCGTGTATACGTCGAAAAGATGCGTAAGAACCCAAAACATAAAAGAAAATATTCATGAGTTAATGGTTGGATATCGAGAAGATTTTTGGGTTATTACGATATTATTCTTGTTCCTGTGACTATATAAAGGCTTTAGGAGACTCAAAGAAGGGATAGAGAGTTTAGGGGGAGAATAGGGAGACATTTAGAGCATAAGAAATCGAGAAAAAAAATTACAGGAAAAATAAGTTTTCTGCTGGTGCAGAAAGTACGAAGAACATAAGACCCTTCAAGACCGTCGTTCTTCAACAGTGCCAGTGACGGTATTTCTTTATCGTTTTCTGTAACAGTTGATTCTGTAACAAATATAAGTGTTACAGAACCCGATTTTATTCATTTTTCTCCCATTTCATCATTTGTGAACCATTTTTGAGCATTAATAAAGATGAATTTTGAGCATGTTTCCATGATAATGATGAGCTAATTCTCGCATAATCAAGGCACGGAGGAAGCTATTTATGCATGAATAATTGGTAACCATTCTATTTTTCTCTAATTTATATTTTATAATTCACTCATTCACTACTTTGTAGAATTTTAATTGCTTGCATAATTTTTCCTAATTAGTTGTGATTCAATTAGATAGGTTATGCTTTGGTTAGATAATCTATGCTTAAGGGATACAATTAATGTTTGAGAATATGCTTGATAATTTGTGAATTAAGAAAAAGATATTTTAAAAATAATTAGAGTTTTGGAATTCTTATTATCGTTTATTCATGTGTAATAGTGGAATCTAGTGTCTTGGTTATTTTCACTCTAAAAAAAACAAATTTGGATTAAAATTTTCTCTACTTTTAGTTTAAATAAATCTAAATTCAATTTCTTTCACAAGTCTTACGAACCTCATTCTTACCACTATCAAAATTACATCAATTTTTGGCGCCGCCGACGCGGACTTGTTTTTAAGTTAGAGTTTTTAGATTTATTTATTTTTTTTATTTTTTTTAGATTTTTATTATTTTCTCTTTGTTCTATTTTACGTTTCTTTGGGTATATTTCTTTGTGCTACAGGTTTGGAGTTTGGACCGAATTTTTTTTTAAGCCAAAGACTTTGGTGACTAAGAGATTAGGAGCCAAAGATAAAAGCTAAAAGAAAAGGAAAAGAAAGACAAAGAATTTTTTTTTTTTTTTTTTTTTTTTTTTTTTTTTTTTTGAATAGATTTTTAGATTTTTTTTTTTTAGATTTTTTTTTTAGAAACTGTATATAAGAATTTATTTTTGTATTTTATTTTTATTTTTGGGACATTTGAACACTTGGACATTTTTATTTTATTTTTAAACCCTACGGAAGGGTAGTTTTTAATACAAACTGTTTGCAGGGAATGACGACGATTACAATATCGTCTCGGCCCCTCGGGTTCGTACATGACATAGGAGTCGTGGCCCGAGTCGACTTCAGCGATTCTTCGCCCGTCTGGTACGGGAGGTAAGTTTTTCGAAACACCCGTGAATCCCCTGTCAGCGGGTTTACTGTCTGCCTTAAGGTGAATATATGTTGAGGATTGAATACGGACTTTAATTTCCTAGTAAAGGGCAAGGACTGGCCATATAAGATAAGGGTTCGGATTTCATCACCGTTCTCTTCTTGCCCGCCTTAGGAAAACATAACCTACGCGAACCCAAACCTAAAATATTGACTAGAACGAGACCTATAGGGTAACGAGCTTAATAGGAAAGTCGTTCGAAAAATATTGGTTACTCTTTTAAGCATACTTTGAAGTTCAGGAAGATTACTGTGAGTCGATTAGAGCCGCCTTGTAACCCAAGGAAGCGTTGCCAAAGAGGTGGGGGTATCAAAGCTCCTCTGAGCTTCCCCTACTTCTCTTCGACTCACTTTATTCGGATCGATCCAGAGAGGTCTGCTTAAATTGTAACGAATTCCTTTTCGAAAGATTAGAAGCTGGTCTAGAAACAATCTAAGTGGAGCCATCATGCTTGTTGTTTGCTAGAAATTTTTAGGTTTGTTTTGGTGGAGTCAGCCTGCTGTGTGTTTGCTTAGAACCTCCCTTCTTTAGGATTTTTTTTTTTTTTTTTTTTATTAGTGTATGCCAAAATCGCTCAAATCCATTAGTGAGCGTGCTTGGAAAAGAGACACTTTTGGCCGTTTGATTAGTGACGAGCCTAAAGGTTTTTCTTTTGAAGACGGGGAGCTCGAAGACTCTTCTTTGGAGAGCCCTGTTTTCGGAAACTTCAATTTTGAGAATTTAAGTCTTAGTGAGGAATTCACCCCTAGGATCTTTACTGTGCCAACAATGACAACTTTGAAGGAGTACATGTACCTAACTAGGACCAACCGACCATCGTGCATTAAGTTGCCAGCCTCTACGGCTAGTTATGAGTTGAAACCTGGTATTCTTCAGATGATCCCTATATTCTTAGGAAAAGAAGATGAAAACCCTTACTTTCACATTAGGGACTTTGAAGAAATTTGTGGAACAATTAATATTAAAGACCTTAGTGAAGAAGTCTTGAAACTTAGGATGTTCCCTTTTTCCCTGAGAGATAAAGCCAAGACCTGGCTTAATAACCTACCATCTGAATCCATAAAGACATGGAAGGAACTTATTGATGCCTTCTATTTTAAATTCTACCCTAAGCATAAAACTATAGCTGTTAGGCAGCAAATTAGTGCTAGTGTGCAACAAGAGGGAGAATCTCTTTATAGGTTTTTAGAGAGATTCAATGATCTCTTATCCTAATGTCCTCACCATGGGTTTGACAAAATGAAACTGGTAGGGATTCTTTATGATGGTTTGGATTATTCGACCAAAGCCACGGTCGAGTCTTTGTGCGCTGGTGAGTTCACTAGTAAAAATGCCAATGATGCGTTGTCCTTCTTAGAAGATGTCGTTGAAAAATCCCAACAGTGGGAATCTTGTGTTGAACCCCCTAAAAGACTCTTGATCAATATAAGTAGCACCAATGTGGTTGATACAGGCTTTGGGTCTGATGCTAAGTTTACTGCTTTGTCTAAAAGGTTAGAAGCTTTGGAATTGAATCAATCTAAACATAGGTCTTTTGCTGAACCTGATAATAGGATTAGAGCCTCTCAAGTCTCTAGTTGTGGAATAGAACCCAGTAACTCGTTTTGGGAAGATCAGGATAGTGAAGAGCAAGCCCATGCTGTCTATAACAATGCTAGATTTGAAAACCGACAGAAGTTTGACCCCTACTCAGAGACCTACAACCCTGGTTGGAGAAACCATCCTAATTTCTCTTGGTCTAAAGGACAGAGTCAAGGACAGTCTAGTAATTCTCAGCCTCCCCCAGGTTTTGGTTATAATAAGAACCCTTCGAGTCAAGCCCAGTTCCAGAACCCTTCTGAGAATAGAATAACTAGCTTAGAGGAATCTCTTAGCTTATTGAAAAGGAGCCAGGACATGTTCGTAAAGACCCAAGAAGTATTACTGAAGAACCGGGCTAGTTTTCAAGAGGAAACCAAGTAGAATTTTCAACATAATGCCAAATCTCTTGCTAAGTTAGAACTTCAAGTTAGTCAAATGGCTAAGATTCTAAGTGAGAGAGATAATGGGAGTTTTCCTAGTCAAACTCAACCTAATCCTAGAGGAGTTCATGAAATAGGAGGAAGATCATCTGATCATGTGAATTCAATCAAAACCCTTAGGAGTGGTAGAGAAATAGACAAAAAGGTTTCCATGCCTGATAGTGAACATGCTGTAGTTCACCCTTCTGAATCAGAAGCTGAAGAGATTGATGGAACCTCTAAGGAGACTGATAAGGCCCCTGATAAGCCAAACTTTGTTCCTAGAGCCCCATTCCCACAATTGCTGGTACCAACTAAGAAGGAGTCCACTTTTAATGACATTTCGGAGGTTTTTAAGCAGGTAACTATCAACCTTCCATTACTAGATGCAATTAGGCAGATTCCTCCTTATGCCAAGTTCCTTAAGGACTTGTGTACGCGAAAGCGTAAGCTCGGTGTCCATAAGAAAGCCTTCCTAGCTAGTCATGTGAGTTCTATTATTCAGAATACTACTACTCCTAAGTATAAAGACCCAGGTTCCCCTACCATTGCCTGTACAATAGGGAAATACCGTGTTAAGAAAGCGCTGCTTGACTTAGGAGCCAGTGTGAACCTACTCCCATACCATGTGTACCTTGAGATAGGACTTGGTGAGATGAAACCTACCCAGATAACACTTCAGTTAGCTGATAGGTCCGTAAAAATTCCTCGTGGTGTGATCGAGGATGTTCTTATTGAGGTCGACAAGTTTATTTATCCAGTGGATTTTGTTATCCTAGATACCCAACCTGTCCCTGACCCAGAGAACCAGATACCGGTAATTCTAGGTCGCCCGTTTTTAGCTACATCTAATGCGATCATCAACTTCGAAACGGTATTATGAATCTGTCTTTTGGTAACATGACCATTGAGTTGAACATTTTTCATATTAGTAAGCTACCCTCTGAACGAGATGACTCGAGCATAGAAGAGGTCAACATGATAGGAACATTAGTCGAGGAGTCATTACCAAACACTTTGTTAGAAGATCCACTAGAGAAATGCCTAGCCCATTTCGGGATTGATTTTGATGATGATAATGTGATTAATGAGGTGAATGCTTTGTTAGATTCAACCCCTTTGTTTGACACTAGCAATGTTTGGAAATCTAAGTTCGAACCATTACCAGTTTCTGAGTCTACTCTAGTTCCTTCGTTAGGAAAGCCTCCTAAGTTGGACCTTAAACCATTACCAGATACCTTGAAGTATGTGTTTTTAGGCCCAGCTGAAACTTTACCTGTGATTGTAGCATCCAACTTGGATAGTGATCAGGAGAGTAGGTTAGTAACAGTTCTTCAAAACAACAAGGAAGCTTTAGGATGGACCATAGCAGACATTAAGGGTATAAGTCCTACAGTTTGTATGCATCAGATTTATTTAGAGGAAGAAACCAAACCTTCTAGGGAGATGCAACGTCGACTAAACCCTAATATGAAAGAGGTAGTTCGAACCGAGGTTCTTAAGTTGTTAGATGCAGGCATTATCTACCCTATTTCAGACAGCAAGTGGGTCAGCCCTGTTCAGGTTGTCCCCAAGAAATCTGGTATTACTGTAGTCCAGAATGAAAATAATGAGTTAATCCCAACTCGAGTGACCACGGGTTGGCGTGTTTGTATTGACTATAGGAAATTGAACAAGGTCACTAGGAAGGACCACTTTCCCCTTCCTTTCATCGACCAAATGCTAGAGAGATTAGCTGGACATAGTCACTACTGCTTCTTAGATGGCTACTCCGGATATAATCAGATCGTTATTGCCCCTGAAGACCAAGAAAAAACTACTTTTACCTGTCCCTTTGGTACCTTCGCGTATAGACGCATGCCCTTCGGGCTCTGTAATGCCCCTGCAACTTTTCAGCGTTGTATGATGAGCATATTTTCTGACATGGTAGAACGGTTCTTAGAGGTCTTTATGGATGATTTTTCAGTATTTGGTTCGTCTTTTGATGAATGCTTGCATCATCTGTCATTAGTTTTGACTAGGTGTAAGGAGAAGAATTTAGTGCTTAATTGAGAGAAATGTAATTTCATGGTTCGTTCAGGAATTGTTTTAGGGCATATCGTATCATCTAAGGGTATAGAGGTAGATAAAGCCAAAGTTGACCTTATTAAGACTTTACAGGTCCCAAAAACCGTAAGAGATATTAGGTCATTCTTAGGGCATGCAGGTTTTTATCGTCGATTCATTAAAGATTTTAGCTTAATTTCTAGACCTCTTTGCAATTTGCTTGCAAAAGATGTTAAGTTTGTCTTTGATGATGCTTGTTTAGAGGCTTTTGAGAAGCTTAAGACTTTACTCACTACCGCCCCCATAGTTCAGGCACCCAACTGGAACCTACCCTTTGAGATCATGTGTGATGCTTCATATTTTGCTATTGGTGTTGTGCTAGGTCAGCGAGAAAACAAATTACTCCATGTGATTTACTATGCTAGCAAAACTCTGAATGATGCCCAGTTGAACTATACTACTACGGAGAAGGAACTGTTAGCCATTGTGTTCGCCTTAGACAAGTTTAGATCCTATCTCTTAGGTTCTAAGGTTATAATCTTCACTGATCATGCTGCTTTGAAGTATCTTCTTTCCAAGAAGGATACAAAACCTAGATTGATTAGATGGATCCTTTTGTTGCAGGAATTTTCCTTAGACATTAGAGACAAAAAAGGTGCAGAAAATGTAGTAGCAGACCACTTATCTAGGCTTGTTGTGGATACCCCTGATGATTCTCCTCCTGTTAGAGACAGTTTTCCTGATGAACAACTAGTATCACATAAGAGGTGTGGGGATTAGGTTTCCAAGTTGATAGAGTTCTCCCTTATATAGTCTTCAAATCAGGGTTTGCAATCAATGTTACCTTGGTAACAAAGCATTCAATATTCACCGTTAGATAAAAACCTGATTAGATTCAAGCTAATATGTTTCAACCGTTAGATTGAACTTAGCTTGTTACACACAAATGAAAAGTGACTTCATTTAGATATGAGTAACTGTACCTAAACGTGTACACCTTGTTGGCTCAACAATAGTTAACCGAAGTTAGCCATATGAATACTTTCATATCAACCTTGTTCATCTTAACACAACTAGTTCAAATGACTCAAATGAAACTAGTTCTAGAGTTGTTCAATTGTTTATATTCTCATAGAAGTATACAAGACACAATTGAAGGAAAAACGATTTTGATTCACTCGAATCAATTCATAAACATTATAGCCACGGTTTGCAAAAGATTGCATTCCTTATTATATAAATATATTTGTTCATGAACAAACCGATTTTAGAACATAACCTACTCAAGTATGCAAATAGGTACGCATACCTAAGTGGTCGGACTTAGTTTGGGTTCTCCAGTATGCGAACAAGTACGCATACCTTCCAAACTCAATTGAATTTCCGGACATGAACTTATGCCAGTACGCATACGGGTATGGATACTAAGTGCTCATACTTTCATTAAACCAACCAGTACGCATACGGGTATGCATACTATGGTTCCCGGACTTAGAATAACTTGCAACAGATAGCATACAAGTACGCATACTGTGCTATATTCAATCAAGGTTAATTGTTCTAAACTCCCATTTCAATCATTGAAACATTCTTGGAAGACGGCAATAGCTGTCTCACACAAACTATTAGCTTCAAAGCAATTTTCAAGTGATCGATAGATCAATACGAAACATTCCGAGTCTATATCAAATGATTGTCTCACACAAATCATGTAAGATGTTACCAGGCGATTTTCACATGATCATCTTTTGACTTTCGTCAAGAATATTAGATGAACTTGGTTAAAGCGAAAGCTTACCAACACATATTTCGAGAAATATGTAAGCGAGTTAAACTCAGCTCGAAATATCAAATGTGTATAATCGAAGTCTATATAGCTATACGAATTTTTTCTCAAATAGGAGATAGAGTAGATAGACTTTTGAGTGATAGATGAGTTCAAGTCTCCACATACCTTTTGTTGATGAAGTTCCACAAGATCCCCTTAGTAGTTCTTCGTCTTCAATCGATGAACGCCGTGAAGTCTAATGCTCAACTACACTTTCTATCCTAATCCGAGACTTAGCTATAAGTAGACTAGAAATAAAGACTTATAGTTTTGGCAACTAAACTTGACAAACAAGCTTTAGATAGCAACGCTTGCGAGTTCGACCGAGCAGTGCTCTAACAAGGGAGGAGCTGAGCCTCTCCCCATTCACTTGAATGGTTCTCTACACATATCTCAACCCTTTTTATCTCATCACTCTTCAACAAAAAAGAGCTCATAAGGGATTTTGACAAAAATACCCTTATTTCATAATTTTGAGTATTTTCAAATAAGAAGGCCCTAATACAGCTAGAGACAGACCAAATCCTCCTCCACTTATTCCAAATGCCTCATACACGTGAATATTATGATCTATAGATGTTCAAAGAAGAATTAGGTTGAAACAGAACTAAAAAAGCAGAATTTCAGAGAAAATAACGGAAATTTAACTCAAACAGGGAAGTTCGAGTTCATAATTTCCAAAAGTAGGACCAGACACTTGCCTCTCTCCCTCTCTCAAGTTGTGAACATGCCGGGGGAATCTCATGGTCTCTCCCATGGCAAGTAAAATCAAGCTCATAATTTTTTTTTGACAAAAATACCCTTAAGTTTCAAAAGTAGGTATTTTTCTTCGAAAAATGGTGTCTGATTGGTAACAAGAATAGAGCAAGCTCTCATCACACAAGACGCCATTCGTCTACGGGTAGGACATGCCTCCAAATCCTATCCAGCATACCTTCTCATGCCAAATGCAGCATAAAAGAAAATTAGGGTTTAGGCAAAATACAAGTCTGAATTCAGAACTTCTCTGGGATAAAGATTCTACAGTCTCAAAAATGGAGTCCAAATTTTCTCATCATGTCTCACCAACCTTACGGATATCAAAGAATTCGTTCAGGTCTCCTCTTCCTCAAAAACTCCTGTAGAAAGTCGAAGCTCAATATTTAGCCAGAAGAGAACGATTAGAGTCCAACTATTTTCTCTGTAGTTGCGTGTTCTGATCTTTCTTTGTTCTATCGAATTGAGTACTATCTTCTCTAATATTTGCTTGAGATTTAATCTCCGATAGGCAAGATAAAAAGTAGTCACAAACATCTTCGTCTCATCGTTTGTGATTCCATAATATCTTGTTTCGCTACCATACGATTAAGATTATTGTGAGGTGATTGATAATACTAGGTCGTTCTCCGGGAATATAAGTCTGGTTTATCAATTGGTTCATGTGCACCTTGATTTATCAAAAGACTGAACAAAACTCGTAGGTATTTCTGTGGGAGACAGATTTATCTATTCCAATAGACTTTTCTGTGTGAGACAGATTTGTTTATCAAGTCTTCGACTTTGGGTCGTAGCAACTCTTAGTTGTGGATGAGATCAGCTAAGGGAATCAAGTGCGTAGAATCTTGCTGGGGTTCAGAGACGTAAGGAGCGCAACTGTACCTTGATCAGTGTGAGATTGATTAGGGCTAAACTACATTCCAGTCCGAAGTTAATTGGTAATAGGCTAGTGTATATAGCGGCTTAATACAGTGTGGTGTTCAAAGCTGGACTAGGTCCCGGGGTTTTTATGCATTTGCGGTTTCCTCATTAACAAAACTTCTGGTGACTATGTTATTTCTTTTCCGCAATATATTTTGTTATATAATAGAAATATCACAGGTTGTGCGTTGTATCGATCAATTTGTAAATCCAACCTTTGTTTGTTGATTGAAATTGATTGATCCTTGAACATTGGTCTTTGGTACTGTTCAAGTTATTTCTCTTATATTCAATCGGGATCGCAAAATCCTATTTGCTGATTGCGGATTGAATTGAGAAATAGAGATATAAAACTCTTTGATATACATTTCTGTAGATTGAGTCTGACTGTCTAGTTGATTCTCTTAAAAGTATATTGGAGTTTGTCTATTCAGATTGTCCAACGAAATATTGGGTGTGGTTGTTGTAACCCCGCTTTTTCAATTGGTATCAGAGCAGGCAAACACGTTTAAAACCTCATAAGTCTGTGTTTGTAGCGATCTGAGTATGGACGATATTGTCTCTGAAAACGCTTCACCAGAAATGGATAAACTCAACTTCGTGCATTTTCTAGAAACCGTCGATATGGTTGAGGATCCTATGTTAAAAAAATTCATCAATAATCTTCGTCTAGAAAAACATCGATTGATAAGGAAAATGGATGTAATTCATTGCGAGATTTATATAAAAAAATCTGAGGTTCGAGAACGTTCTAAAGAGGTTGTTTATCTCCAAAAGAAGTTGGATGAACAAATCCAGATCAACTCTGATCTTGCTGCAGAAATTGCAAAACTTAAGAATTTGAAATCTGTAAAGTCACCGTCAATGGATCTGAGTAACTCCTCTAATTCTTCATTGAAGAATTGCAGTATGTCAGGTGATAAGCGAGGTTTAGGCTTTGTGAAAACTGAAGGTGCTCAGAATTCTTCGAACAAGAATAAAGTTGTTGGTGCATGCTTGTTTTGTGGTTCTCATGAACACTTTCAACATGTATGTTTTCCTTTTAGAAAAAAATTAAATGTTGCACGTAATCTTCACAAGAATGTTGTACAACTTTTGTCTGCTCTTAAAAGACATTCAATACTAACAAGAAAGCCTCATATGGTTAGTAGTGCTAGTATGGGAGCTTTTGCTCTAAAATCAACATCACCCTTTCAATGGTTTCTTGATAGTGGATGTAGCAGACACATGACTGGAGATCTCTCGTAGTTTGTCAACACAAGCGACTTTGATGGTGGTCCAGTAACATTCGGAGATGGGAGCTGCTGCTATATAAGCAAGAAAGGGACGATCAAATTACCTGGCGTTCCTAAAATTCATGATATAGTCTACGTAAAAGGTATGACTTCTAATCTTCTTTCTGTTAGTCAAATCTGTGACAAAGGCCATAAGGTTGTCTTCAATGCTAATGAATGTGACATTGTAGACAAATCTGGGAAAGTGATTTTTCAAGGATCACGTGGAAAAAATAACTGTTATCTATTGGATACTCAGTTCAGTAATTGTTGCAATTTGGCTAAGGTGGAATCTACTCATCTTTGGCATGAGCGTTTTGGTCACATCAATTATCGACTTCTAACTAAGATCATTAACAAAGAACTTGTTAGAGGTGTTCCCAAAATCAATGCTAAGATTGAAGGTGTATGTGGTGCCTGTCAAAAGGGTAAACAAACGAAAGTTCCACATAAATCATCTCGAGATATTCTCACTAAAGCTCCACTTGATTTAATTCATATGGATTTCTTCGGCCCAATTCAACAACCTAAAGTGGCTGGAAAGAAGAATGCTTTGGTTATGGTAGATGATTACACCAGATTCACTTGGGTGGCATTTTTGGCTCACAAGAATGAAACCCTTAGTGAATTCAAGATTATTGTTCGGCAGTTAGTGCTACCCTTAGTGAAACCCAAAGTATTTTCTCTGTAGTTACGTGTTCTGATCTTTCTTTATTCTATCGAATTGAGTACTATCTTCTCTAATATTTTCTCGAGATTTAATCTCTGATAGGAAAGATAAAAAGTAGTCACAAACATCTTCATCTCATCATTTGTGATTCCACAATATCTTGTTTCGCTACCATACGATTAAGATTATTGTGAGGTGATTGATAATACTAGGCTGTTCTTTAGGAATATAAGTCCAGTTTATCAATTGGTTCTTGTGCACCTTGGTTTATCAAAAGACGGAACAAAACTCGTAGGTATTTCTGTGGGAGACAGATTTATCTATTCCAATAGACTTTTCTGTGTGAGACAGATTTGTTTATCAAGTCTTCGACTTTGGGTCGTAACAGCTCTTAGTTATGGGTGAAATCAGCTAAGGGAATCAAGTGCGTAGAATCCTGCTGGTGTTCAGAGACGTAAGGAGCGCAACTGTACCTTGATCAGTGTAAGATTGATTAGGGCTCAACTACATTCCAGTCTGAAGTTAATTGGTAGTAGGCTAGTGTTTGTAGCAGCTTAATACAGTGTGTTGTTCAAAGATGGACTAGGTCCCGGGGGTTTTCTGCATTTGCGGTTTTCTCGTTAACAAAACTTCTGGTGTCTGTGTTATTTCTTGTCCGCATTATATTTTGTTATATAATAGAAATATAACAAGTTGTGCGTTGTATCGATCAATTGGTAAATCCAACCTATAGTTGTTGATTGAAATTGATTGATCCTTGAACATTGGTCTTTGGTACCGTTCAAGTTATTTCTCTTATATTCAATCGGGCTCGCAAACTCCTATTTGTTGATTGCGAATTGAATTGAGAAATAGAGATATAAAACTCTTTGATATACTTTTCTGTAGATTGAGTCTGACTATCTAGTTGATTCTCTTAAAAGTATATTGGAGTTTGTCTATTCAGATTGCCGAACGAAATATTGGGTGTGGTTGTTGTACCCCCGCTTTTTCACAGATAATCCCTAATTGTAAATTTACACGCCCAAGGCATGAATTTCACGATGACAAGATTACAACACTCAGATAAACGCTGCCTAGCATAAATATTCACGATAAATTCCAAGTCCATAGTTGATTTCATGTTCAAAGCGGAGACTATCATCAATTCGGGACCCTGCAAGTCTAAAAGAATGGGCGGATCATAATTTCGTATGAATGATTTGTTACCATCTATATACTCATCATTTAACAATCAAGGTTCTACTCTGAGTAGGGGACTTAATGTAGATGGTGAAATTTAAATAAGGGGCAAAAGTGTCATTTCAAGACCATAAACAAAATTCAACTCTCACGGGAGAGATTAAGTCCTTGGTCCTCAAGGCACTCATAGCCATGATTTCTAGTATACATCCCCGTGAGACACTGCTGGTCATGATGCCATGACTCCTAGCGCACATCCTCGACGAGATACTGCTGGTCACATAGGTTCTGTAGAGCATAAAACGTCCCCGACAGACTTATGAACCAAAACAGCCACAATTCCAGCATGTCTTCGCGAGACGCAGCTGATTGTGATGCCATGATTCCTAGTATACATTCTCGACGAGATACTGCTGGTCATGTAGGCTTTGTAGATGCGTAAAAACGTCCCCGACGAACTTATGACCTAGAGCGGAGACATACATGTCTCCTGTAAGCACGACTCACCCTATTTGAGATCAAGGACTGATTCCTAGTACATCATCGCGAGATACACTGGTCATGTCTGCTATAGGCTCTGACTCGACTTACCGAGGCTTTTGAATAATTCCTAGTACATCCCCGCGAGATACACTGGGCCTCTGGGACCTTTCGACAGACTCCTAGAACATCATTTCGAGATACACTGGTCTAGTTGGCCCTATCATATAGACACAGCTGATTCCTATCACATCTCTGCAAGATACGCTGGTCAAAGACAAGTGAGCCAAAGTCTCGTAGAGACATTAATCGGGCGCACAGAACCCTTTCTATCTCTTCAGGACGACTCCTAGTTAACCATATAGAAATTCAGATCCGTTAATAAAATCTTCATAGAGATTTGGATCCGTCTGTAAAATATTGAAGAGATTCACATCTCTCCTCAAAATCCCGGAGAGATTCACATCTCTCCGTAAAATCTCAGAGAGATTCACATCTCTCTGCAAAATCTCTCCGCAAAATCTCAGTGAGATTCAAATCTCTTGGGAAATCTCAGACAGGGCCGAATATTCCCCATGATAGGCACATGCCTTACCAAGGGCTCAAGCCTATTTCTCATCCTCATAAACACACTCACGGCTAGTAAATTGAGCCTGAACTATACATTTCTATCCAAAAACGTGGATAAGCTCTCTTGAGCTCCGCATGCTCAACAAAGGGACCCACAAGAAATAATACGATCTCCACATGACATATGTGATCGGCCATGGAGAGAGGGAGATCAAGCTCAGCTCCTCTCACACTCTCCACACGATTCCTGAGGCATTCCATGCCTTTTCACGTGACTCATCCTAGTCATTCTCACAAATCAGATAATATCTCTCTATCTTGGCCAACTCGGCTAAAGAGAATGTTTCTCTCTCAACACATCATCACAAAGGCTGACTCAGCTTCACACAAATGGGGGGATATCAATTAGGGTTTTGTTTTGGTGGTCTACGACACGTGTGAGAAACCGGCCTATTTCTCACCGCAGAAGAGAGTAAAGGCTGTGGAATAATGAGATAAACTCAACCTAGTTTATCTCTATCTATTCTTGAAGAGATGGGAGAATTGCTCCGCACAGCACGGAAAGCAATCCTTATCTTCACCGACCTGAGATTAGAGAATTCAACTATGAATAGGTCATCTATTTCTCCAAGCTAACACAAAAAAAAATTCTCAACAATTTAGAGCAACTCGTATTCAAACCCTAGAATTCTATGATCTCTCTCTTCATCTGCTTCCCTCCCTAAGACCGGCCCTAAGCCTCTTCCCTGTGACTGAAGCAGCCTTTGAACGGATACTGTGCGTGGTTTAGACGAAGAATGTTCGTGTTCAACCTCCCGTGACTCACTTTCATAAACCCTAGAATCCCACTTATAACCTCTCTCAGATTTTAGGTAACTATAGTAGAAATCTTTTGTTGGTAACCTAGCAACAAGATGGGCACCAACACCCTTTTGAATCACAACACCCAATCTATAAAAAAAACAAATTTACCTACACCACTACTAGCATCATTACTAACTAGACAATTCTTCAACCTGTTAAAAAAGCACAAAGTATCCTCACTAAGTTCCCCCAAAGTAGAGAAGGCTAGAACACCCAAACCATAACTGTGTGATTCGCATTTGTCTAAATATTTAGTACGTTTGCGTAATATAGCATTCGAAACAGCTTTCCCCGGAATAAAAGCACGAATGCCTTTACTTGTGAAGGGTGAGACGCCCGTGACATCCATACAAACATCTTGACCATTCTCCAATTATAAACAAGAAAATCTGCAGGGCGCAAATCTTTATTATTATCCGGAAAAAAAACCAAGGCCACTTCTTTACGCTCAGGCACACCAGCTTTGTAATAGAAGTCAACGATTTCATCACGTACGAGGTCATGTCGGAACTTGAGCCCAACATCTTTAGCACAATGGAGTACGCGATCAAAGAAAATATCCATAGGCCTATTACAACTTGAGCACAAGCCACCTTCGACGAACAAGGAAATGTCAAGGTGGTAACAAATTACGACTTTAAACTGTCTTGGCCCAAGGCACTGATTCAGCCCGCTAATGGGTACATCCAAAACATAATCTTGGGTTGCATTGCCACAAAATGGAATCTCTTGCATACATGGAAAATTGGATGGGGATTTGCTTCTTAACTGCGTCAAAATAAGTAACTTCCAGGGAGCCAACTGATAAGCAGATCCTTTATCTGAGAATAAGATACCGAGTATCACCTTTTAACTGAAACAGTTTGACTTTGGGAGGCAAGATAACAGTAGGTGCAAGTGTCTTCCATAGTAAAAATGTCGAGGCCTCCCTTTTTGATAGGCAAAGGATCTCTATGAGATGCCAAAACCCTTTTTCATTGTCCTCTTCATCATCTCCCACCCAAAAACGGTCTGGAATCTTCTTTGCAAAATCAACCTCGACTAATACACTCCACATTGTTACATCCTTGATATCTTTCCAAGTGAATGCGGGAATTTTTGTGAGTGGTGTTTTAATATCTTTCAATTGTTAGAAATTACTTTAACCCAGTTTTTAGTTTATGTTGTTTCTCAATTTGGGAGTTGATAAAACGATCAAAACCAGCGTCGGACGGTTAGTTGTTTGTCCCTTTTGGTTTGTTTGAATAGGAATGTACTAAAATTCCCCAAAATTATAAACTTGAAAGTTGAAAACTTCGACAATTTAAACAAAGTTGAGATATTTGATTACCCTGTGAAATAGGCTGTGCCGAAACCCTAGTAGAATATATATAAGACCTTAACCCTCTATTGGAGATGCTGTAAGAGTGTTAGTTTATTTTATTCCTGAATATTTGCACCTGTCAAACTTTACCAAATGTCCCTACCGGAGATGCAATATCAAAAAAGGAGTATTTCGTTATATAAGAAGCTAGGGTTACATTACCGTGAAAACTTTATTTCATCCAGGCTTTTAAGTAGCGAGAGTATCATCCATTTCTAGATGAACCCTGGTATTACTTATTTAGTCCTTTTGACCGCATGATAAATCTCAAAAAGAATAAACAAAAGATAAAAGATAAAGACCCAGAAACTACGTGAATATAACGATTTTTTTGGGCACCACTCCATTTTGGAGAGGAATCATGATTTCCATTTGACTAGGTCATTTGGAAGTAATTTGAAACACCCCTTATCCAAATATTTATCCTAATGATAAAATTACCCTTTCTAATTAAGTTAAAGTAATGATTAGTTAAATCATTAAGTTAAGCAAATTAATGATTAGTATATGATTAAATCAATAAGTTGTTGTTTTTATAAAATTAAATTACTGGGAGAGAAGAATGCAAATTAATGATTAGTATATGATTAAATCAATAAGTTGTTGTTTTTTTTAAAATTAAATTACTGGGAGAGAAGAAAAACAATAAGGATTTTGGATGTTTTTTTTAAATAAAATAAAATAATATCTAAACTTTCAAACTACTCAGGCGTACTTCAAATTTAGTTTTTTCTTGCTTGAATTGACCAAAATTTCAAATGAGAAATTTTATAGCTTGACTTGAGCTAGGTCAAACATGTTCAGCTACACGATGTGAAGAACAGGTAGCCGAACTTATCTGCAAATATAGTTCGGCTAATGTTTCTGACGGCACAGGTAGTCGAACTTAGTTTTAATGGAGTTTTGCTTTGTTCAGCTATAAGATTTGAAGGACAGGTGAAAAGACGAGGGTACCCAAATATACCTCAATCTAAAACTTTTCCACCTATAGGTACTTTCTCCGAAAGTGATTGTCTATGGACTAAGTCGAGACAATACAACTAATCGGTTCACACTTCGTGTGATCGTATATGGATACAAGATCGAGACAATACAACAACAAGATAACTTGTGTGATTGACTACGGATACAAGATCGAGACAATACAACAACGAAGTATGTTTACTTGATAATGGGTTCGGACTTAACCAAACACTATAGGATTGCTATCAAGTAAATAGGAATTAACGTTTGTGTATTTTACTTCTAATTATAATAAAACAATTATAATTGGGGAAATAGAAAAGTAAAAGACACAGCAAGATTTTGTTAACGAGGAAACCGCAAATGCAGAAAAACTCCTGGACCTAGTCCAGAATTGAATACTCTCAGAGTTAAACCGCTATACAAAATCAAACCAACTTCGTATAGTTGAGACCAAGCAACTAAACCTATAGTTCACCTAGTTCTCTCAGTATCCCTGTGCCTCCAACTTGTAATAAGTCACACACTTGGAACAATTCCTTTGGTTCGTATTCCAAACAGTAAAGGAACAACAAATCTGTTCGGTAACAACTCTTTTCAAATAACGTGATATGAGTTTGACAAAAGGATCTTCTGTTTATCCCAATAAACTCCTTTGTCAGGTTCTTATATCTATCCAATAACAACTACCAAAGTAATTGTTTAGATTTTGCAATCAATACTTTGAATCACAAAGAATTGTATTGATGTCGATCTACTCAACTAATCAATCCAATTTATCACAAAGATAAACCGATTATAGTTGGATCCCTTTCTAGCCGAAACAAGTTTTGTGCACACCAAAGATTATGAACCCAAATCAGAAATCTTCTTCGTCTTCAAATCTTCTTAGATCTTCAATAAACACCTGCACACAAACAACTTGAATCTATTGTGATCAATCACACACAGAACGGAGTCTGTTAACAATGGATTATCACTAAACGTCTTTAGATCTACAAACAGTCTAAAGATCTCCCATCGAAACTTCGATTTAGTTTGAGTGAATCTTATATCAGAAGAGAAGATTCTCAAGCATAAACAAACTAGGTCCAATCAAAGTTCAACAACTGTTAGTTAATCAAATCAATCGAAAACTAATAATAAACTACAATTATCCAGTTTCCCACCAACGGTACTAATAGAGCTTCTCAATCCCAAAGAAGTCTTTAAACCGAGCGGCCGTAAGAGATTTCGCCTAATTAGGTTACTTTCCTCTCCGAATAGGCGGCTCCACCGGTAACAACACAACTAGGTAGTTTTGCTGGCTCTGAGGATTAGTTTGCTAGAAATGCAAACTTCAGTATTTATAGACAAGGAAGTTTGGACACCAAGGAATTTCCAAAACCGAATATTCTCAAAGATATGCAACAACGGAAAAAACGGTTTTCGTAATTCCTGGAAATGCTCTGTCCAAATATTGACCGAAATCTCAGTAGAAAATCTCCAACTAGTAAAAGACATTATTAATTTTTATTTTCTAAAGATATGCATTTTAATTGTTGGAAATTAAAAGCATATAAAACTAAAAACCTTAATTAAAAGATTCTCAATTTATTTCGATCCGGAATTCTCATTTAGCTATTAAGGAATATCTTTGAACAATAAAAGATAAGAGTTATTGCACATGTTCAAAGTATGTCGACATCTTTACTTTGTAAATCCTTTTTCATATTTACAATCTTGGAACCGATTTGCCACACTTCCAAACAAGTTTAGAATTGGTTCATCTTACTTCCCAGAACTATATGATTGATTATCCTATCAAATCACCATTAATGGGTTTCACGGTTCTACCTCAACATAAAGTTTCGGTTCTACCTCCAAGTGGGTACTAGGATCGGTTACACTAGTTACCATAAAATGGCTAACTAAGTACTAGGATCGGTTACCACTTCTTATGGTAAAACTTATGATCGGTTGACCAAGTTATAGGATCGGTTACACCAACTTACTAAAACTTGTTAAACCTATTACAAGGATCGATTAAACACTCTCTTGTGATCGGTCACACCTCTCACTAGGATCGGTTACCCAATGTCTAGTATTTAGTCACACCAATTTCAAGATATCGATCTTACCATCTCAAGTGATTACTTAAGATCGGTTTCACTAATAAAAGTCATACCAATACAAAAGTCAGGCCTTGTGAATAGTTTTACCAAGATACATAAGCAAGTTATGAACGGTTATACTAAACACACATATTGGTAATAAAAAAAGATTTGCAATGAATAACAATACCAATAAGCCTAGTGATTTCCCTTTCGATTCACAAAACAAGTTTATGAATTTACTTCCTTTAAACGAATGTAAAACATTGTTTCCTGGGACGAAATCTTCACCCATACCCATACATAATCACAATAGCATTCATACGATTATGTCGATGTCTTATATACGAAGTTCAAAAGATAGACGTTATACTTCGTATTGTAATTCCTTAATATTATGTCTAACTAGAGTATAATCATTCACAGCTTCGCAGTTATGTTTTCAATATGCACGACTTGAAAGATACGTTAGGAATGAAACAGTTCAAGTCAAATATTACTAACCTCAAGTGGAAGGATGATGTCATCGTTGTAGTTCTTTACTTCTTCACATTCTTCAAGTCTTCACATAATACTTGTAAGTCTCATATCCTAGTAACTTTCTAGCTAACCTATACGAAGTTGACTCTAGTAAATAATCAAGCGACTCTTTAAATAAGTTTTGGTTCACTAAAATATGACAACCAAACTTGACATACCAACGCTTGGTGGGTTCAACCGAGCTATGCTTTAACAACAGGCAACCAAACTTTTATTATAGGGCATACAAAGTAATCTTCGTTTAGTCGAGTCCACCATTTTTGTAGCAAATCTTTCAGTTTAAAATAAGCGGAAAAACATGGGTTCGGTTAGGAGAAAAGGATTACGACATAACCGAACTCAATATATAGGTTTTCAGAGAAAGTCAGTTAGGAGAAAAAGATTGCGACATAACTGACTCAATATATAGGTTTTCATAGAAAAGTTCGGTTAGGAGAAAAAAAATCGACTTGACTGAACTCAACATTTGTTTCTTATGGACTAAAGTTCGGTTAATAGAAAACAGTTTCAACTTATCAAAACAAAACAATGTTATATACAAAAGGTTGCCCTTAATGTCAAGAGAGCTCTCGTTTTTTTGACTTCAGTCTGGCGATTTTGACTTTTCAAAGGTTTTTTTTCTTCATCTGTTTGATTGATTTCGACAATGTGAGCTTCTTCAATCTTGTTCATCTTGCTCAAGGAGAGTCTACATAAATCTCAAGAGATAATGAAACACTTTGCTGATATGAGAAGGACTGGCAGGTCTTTTGAGGTAAGAGATATGGTGTATTTGAAGCTGTAGCCGTACAAACAAGCTTCAGTGTCCTTGCGCAAGAACTTAAAATTATCAGCTAAGTACTATGGTTCATTCCTAATTTTGCAAAAGTTTGGTTCCCTAGCTTACAAACTGGAATTTACCCCAAGTGCCATAATTCATCATGTCTTTCATGTTTCACAACTGAAGAAGCAAATTGGTAAGACTTATGTGTACCTTTGAAAAAGTGGGGGTCTAACAACCTCACCCAATATTTCGCTTAGCAATGTTTATGGACTAACTCTAATATACTTTTAAGAGAATCAACTAGACAGTCAGACTCAATCCTAATAAAAAGTATATCAAAGAGTTATATCTCAACTTCTCGATTCAATCCTTACTCAAACAAATAGAAATCTGCGAGCCTGATTGAATATAAGAGTGGTTGGTTGTCATCCGACGCAAAAATAATTTAAATTCTTTCACTTCACAATTATAAATAACAGTATAGTTATAAGAACAGATTCGTTCCATAGGGAGATATGGGTTATTATTCGTATTTGAAAACTTAAGTAACCTGGGGGGATTTTTTGATTTAAGTTTAAAATAATTAAACTAATAATAATAGCAAAGAATGAATAAAGAGAATCAATAAGTTGAGAATACTGGTTAAGGGTTCATCATCAATCATAATACATGCACTTCGACTAATAACTGGTGTTGTCACTCAATCATTCATTATCAAGAGTCCTAAAGTACACCATCGAGAGCATACTCCGGTAAATTCCTTATGTCATCACATACCATAACGATGAATATATGAATACTACTCAGTGAACAACCTAATGCAACGTGCTATTAGGTTTAATCCTCCAAGAGCTTTAAGTTATATGAATTAGACTATTCCACGCAATATAAATACTACGAGTAAACTATTTAACATAGGTCAAGCTTCTACTTGCAATCACACAAAGGTTTTGAATACAATTGGTAATCACAATATGCTACTTATGACAAGGTTTATCAACAATTACGTATCTCAAAACCCTAGCCTAGCTTTAGAAATGCATTCATGCTCATTTAGTAGCGTTCCTAAACAAACAATCTTACAATCATATGCGATAATAAATCGTAGAACAAGACAATAATAATTTGATTGAGATAACAAAACCAATATATTAATTTAGTAACATATTTATGATATCCGACTACATCCTTAACCAATATGGAGTGTTTAGCTACTCATGGATTTCTCAAAACCCATGAAAAATATAAAAGAGAATAGGTAAAGCAAACCCTAGGTTGAAGAAAAATCTCCAACTCCAATCCCTAGCTCTTGTTCTTCCCTTCAAAAGTATGATAAAAAGATGATAGAAGATGTGATAGATATCTCCTCTATATCTTCCAGCAACTCGTGTAACATAACAAAACCCACGTCCAACAGCCTTCATGGGCTTCTCGGAACAGTAAAACCCAGCCCAAAATCCTCTTGGTTTGTTAATTCAACTGTCAGTTCCGTGGAACCAACAGTGGATCTTCAATGTTATTTCACGGAGACAACCAACTCCGTGAGTTTTATTTTCCCCCGAGTTTTCCTTTTATCCGGTCAGTGAATCACGTATACCAGGCCCTCCGAGAATTCCTTTTCGCCTGGATTTCGAAATCTCCCCTGATAAACCACGGACACAAACTCCTCCGTGAATAAATATTTCTTCTGACTTTCAGTTTTCGTTCCTCCGTCACTAACCTCTCTGTGAAAACTCAAACTATCTGAGTTTCCTAACTACAGCATCCAACTTCTCCAAGACTCCCACTTCATCGTCAGCACAGCTCAGCTCCCGATCCCGATATCTTCATCACCAACGAAGCTGCCTTCTCCATTAGTTACCATGTTCTTTGCCAATCATTAAGAAGAACTAAACACAGCCACCAATTCCATTCAACAACATCAGCTACTACTCCTCGTCCATTGGTTACCATTAGCAGCACCAACCACAGCAGAATCAACTCCTATCTTCCATAACAGCACCGAGGACTCTCACCATTACTCCATCTCGAGCTCCCAATGATCAAATCAACATCTCACCCATCAACCACCGAGTAACAGCCTCAACCCACCTTCTCTCTAAATCACGAGCAACATCCTCTTTAGCAGCGTCTTTTCTCCATTTCAAGCATCACCAACTCTGCCAATCACCGTATTTTCTTCTTCATCCAAACACTCGAGTCTCAACTGCCATAATCACGTCCATCCCCTGCTGCCATGATTTACTCGAGCATTCATCATCTCTGCAAATCTTCACCGCCACTGCCATTACTCCATCTTCGAGTTCATCAACATCGTCGTCAACTGCCTCTACAAACTAAACCCAGCCACCATCACCGCAGACTTGATCTCGTCTATCAATCTATGGAAGCTAATCAGTATGAGAATTTCCGGAAAACTTATCGTGAAAACTCGACCGTAGGTTTGGTGAAGAAGATGATATCCCCCAACAGAAATAAGGGTGCATTTAATATCTTTCCATTCCACTATCAGTCTCACGGGACTGACAGTTCAACTCTGTTATCACCCCTACGCGGCTGCCGTGAGTAGAAAACTCGCCTGCCTTTAACAATTCTGTGCAGTCTCATTCTTTTGCAACTTCGACTCTCTTCAAGTCCTTGTAACTTCTCCATACAATGTCAGAATGACTCCATTCTTTCGTCGTTGGCTTCGTATTTTCGTCCTCTTCAAGGTGATGTGAAGAAATCTCGGATTTGAACAAATCCTACTTTATTTTGGTCAAGATAGCCTCAAACACCTAAGAAACTCAAAACAAACAAAATCAAAGCATAATGATACAAAAACTACCAATAAAGCAAAGCATTTGAGTACCTAACTAGTGAAAATATTGCACCTATCAAATTCCCCCACACTTGCCTTTTGCTAGTCCTCGAGCAAACTACAAAAATAAAATAAGGTACAACAACTCCTTGTCGTCGAGGTCACGAATGCACTTAGCATGTACAACAGGCCTTTAAACCCCTAGGTGTCCCTAGTGGACGAGTTATAGTCTTGTGAGGGCTTACAAGAGGTATACCCACAAAACCTAATCCAACTTCAAAGCGTTCCAGCTTCCCAAGCATCCAAAGAACTATGAGGACATAGAGTTTCTGCATGCTAGTAATAAGAAGTTAGAAATACCAAAGAACATATTCTCATTCTTAAATGTTGAGTGAGAAATAACCACACCATAATAAGAGAACGCGTGTTTGAGAGCGATCAATAAGCATTTCGCCTCGACTTCTGCCTCACTTAAAAGGATTTTATGATAATTGCACTCAATAAGACTGCTTTTTTATGGGTCTTACCTGTGTGCAGGTAGGAATGAAGAGAGAAATCTTACACACGTTGAATGGTGGGAAGGAAACCTTCCGAAATATTTCTGGAGACCCCACAAGATCGTGGGAAATAAAAGACTTTTTTTTCCTGATGATCTCTAAGAAAGGAAATCAACCACTATAGCAAGGATGGGAGTACTTACCACCTTCACATCTGATCGGCAATGACGAAAGCACCACTCTCATAGCATCCAATAGAAACGTAGTCTTCAGCTCGTCTTCTTCATCTTCTTGGTCTTCGTCTTCGGTCTTCAACTGTTGATGATAAACTCTTGAACTTCGTAGAACTTCGACAATTTGTAACCCTTTCTCTTCAATTCCTTGTTGCTTGAAACTTCTTCATAAATTTTTCTTCTTCCCATGGCTTTATTAAATGAATACAAAAAGAAATACAAAGAATTTCTCTTGTCTTTTTTTTTTTTTTTTTTTTTGGGATGACAAGAGAAATAACTACAAACTGAATATAAAATAAACAATGAAATTGTTATGGCCATGGGATAAGTACTTTATCGCTTGGTTCTTCACAACTTGTAATGTCTTGGTATCATAAACTTCAATATAATTCTCATCTTTTGATTTTCTTCGCTCTTGTAAATAAGTCTTCAACTTGAATATAGAATTCCGCTCCTTATGTGTAAGTTTTCAACATGTATATAAAAATCTGCTCATTGTATGTTGCTTTACTTGAATATGAAATTGCGCTCTTCCTTGTATTGTTGCTTGTAAACCTTAAACGTTTTCAACTTTCCTTGTAGATTTTGATGTCGCTCCCTTGTTGATGATGGTTGTGTTTCTATGGACTTGTTGTTGGCGAGAGAGAGAATGGTGCTAACTGCAAAGCAAACTACAAGAAGGTGGTTTTCATCTATAGACGTCACCCTCATGATTGACAAAGTTAACACTCAAGAGATCAAAAATAGTGCTTCTATTGGTGGGAGGTTGGGTAGCTCACCATTCTACCCGGAATTAACTTACGGTGACACACACTCAAAAGAAAGCTCTTTAGTCAACTTACAAAAAAAAAAATTGGTATGGTGCCTCTGTTGATTTGAAAATAGGTAGTCTCCACTAATGATTGATCAGCAACTCTAATAATGCATTCCCTATGCTCCTCATTTGCATCACCGGTATGATTAAATCCATTATTTAACACTCTAACAAGCAAGAAATCTAAACGTAGTTCCCTAACACTTCCAAGTTCAGTTATGTCGGTCAGAAATATCTATGTAAACATACCTAGAAGTATGCTAGTGACTCTAAAATATCTACAAGTTGGAGTTTTTTTTTTTTTTTTGCAAATATATACTAAAGTTTGAATAATCTAAGCAAAAAGCTAAAAACTCTATATGCAAAATACTCCCCCACACTTAAACTTCACATTGTCCTCAATGTGCAAAACTGAAAATTCTGAATTCTGATGTAGCAGCAGATAAAACACGAAAACTGTACAAATTGGTAAGGAATTTGGAAAAACACCATTTCACAAAAGTTATTAGCCTATGTCTTTTCTACAAAGTGTCAAAAGGGAACAGTGTTTAGACAAACAGTCTGACAGTTATGGTCTCTGGACTGAACTATGTGCAGTCTGAATTTTTCTGACGAAAAGGGATTCGTCAAAATTTTCTTCAAAATAAATTCCAGACTCTATGAAATTAAACATGGGGATGCAAATATGATATGAAAATAATAAAAACTGAAAATTAAAGGGATTCAGATACAAAACCTATGGGTTGCCTCCCATTAGCGCTTGGTTTAACGTCGTCAGCCCGACTGTAGACTCTTTGGCTACTCCTTAGCCCGCGTCTAAGAAATTAGCATGAACATCCGAATGAACATCGCTAGGATACCGCATTGCTCCAAAAATATTGAAGCGAATATTTTCATCATCAAATTCCATAGTGAGCGTTCCTTTATCAACATCAATAACGGTTTTGGCCGTTTTCATGAAAGGCCTCCCCAATAGCAGCGGTATAGATGCATCAGACCCGCTATCCATTTCCAACACACAAAAATAAGCTGGAAATACTAGTTGATTCACCTGCACAAGCACATCTTCAATAATACCTCTAGGGTAAACATTAGAACAATCAGCTAGTTCAAGAACAATACGAGTTTCTTTCGAAGGACCCAAATTCAAAGATTCATAAATAGATGCGGGCATAACATTAACCGATGCTCCTAAATCAAGCATGGCTTTTCCAAAACTTTTATTACCAATCACAACAGGTATATCGAAACTACCTGGATCCTTGCATTTAGGTGGAAGTTTCTTTTGGAGGATAGCAGAGACGTTTTCCCCCACACTCATCACCTTATTACCGGTTAATCGTTTCTTCTTGCTGCATAGGTCTTTCAAAACTCTTGCATATTTAGGAACTTTCCTAATTGCATCTATCAGCGGGATATTCACATTAATCTTTTTGAGTACATCTAAAATTTCTTTGTCTTGTTCCACCTTTTTGTTAGCAAACCTTCCAGGAAACGGTAAAGGAGGAACATAAGTTGAAACATGAGGTTTAGAGTTTGTTTTAGGTACCTCATCGGTTTGGGAAGAGTCGGTAATCTCCTTCTCCAAAACCGGCCCCTTGGGGTCTTTGCTTTTCTCAGCATCTTCTGGTTGCACAGTTCGTGTACCACTTCTCAATGTCACAGCATTAACAGTTTTTCTAGGATTAATAGGTTGAGAAGGGAGTTTCCCACTATTCTGCGTTTCCAAAAGGTTCAATCTACCTGCCATGGTGCTCATTTGTGTCTGCAACTCCTTGATTGCACCATCAGTCATTTGCTGATTTTTTTGCACCATTGTGGTTAGATTCTTCATCATAGCAAGCATCTCTGATGATTCTGAGTTCTGCGCTGGTTGTGGTTGTTGTTGAAAACCACTAGGGCGATTAAAAATCGTCCATGGAGCTGCTGCTTGCGTATTCGCATAGCTGAAATTGGGGTGATCTCTCCATCCTGGATTGTAAGTGTTGGAATAGGGATCATACCTTTGTCTCTGCTGATTCGGGAATACTGCATTTACTTGTTCGGCTTCTCTTTCATAAGAAGGAATGATTACTGCGGCCATTTGTTGCATCATCTTCTCCATATTACCAATCCTATGTTCTAAGTGCGGTGAAGAAGTAACCTCATTAACCCTTCGACTCATTGACACACCTCTTGTGTTGAATCGCTGCGTGTTTGCAGCCATATTCTCGATCAATTCTGTCTCTTCTTTAATGGTTTTTTTTAAAGCACCACCACTAGCTGCATCAATAAGATTTCTCTCGGATTGGAGCAAACCATCATAAAAATACTGCACTATGAGTTGCTCAGAAATTTGATGATGTGGGTAGCTTGCTAACAACTTCTTGTACCGTTCCCAGTAGTCGTAAAGAGTCTCACCAGTAATTTGTTCAATCCCACTAATTGCTTTACGAATAGTTGCTCCTTTAGAGGCGGGAAAGTACTTTTCTAAAAATGCTTTCTGCATCTCATTCCATGTTGTGATACTTCCAGGTGGAAGACAATAAAACCATTCTTCTGCAGAATCAATCAAAGAGAATGGGAAAGCTGTCAGTAAAGCTCTTCCTTGATCAGTTCCAGTTGGCTTCAAACTTGTCAACCTATGTTGAAACAGTAGTAAATGACGATTTTGATCGTCTCCTGGAAGCCCTTTGAACTTCGGTAACCAAATGAATAAACTGAGATTTGAGCTCAATTGAATCTTCCAAGTTGACACACAACTTCTGTTGATCAAACGATGGGGATGTCAGATCTTTGAGTGTTTTCTTGGGAGGTGGAGGTGGTGGAGCGGCGCCATTTCCCTGGTTCCCTTGGTTTCCCTGGTTACCAGTGTTATGGTTGTTCGTTCCGCAAACCATCTCTTCTTGTTGTGATTTTCGAGGTTCTTGTAGTACTGTTCCTCTGCGAGTTGAAATTCCGCACCTTTGGTAATCCCAACATTTGGATGCCAGAGATCAAGTACCTGAAACAAGATTCTCAAAAACAAAATTTAAAACTAAAATTATAAAATAAAAAACAAAATAACAATCCGCTATGCCTCCCCGGCAGCGGCGCCAAAATTTGGTCAGTTGTCAGCCGACGCAAAAATAATTTAAGTTCTTTCACTTCACAATTATAAATAACAGTATAGTTATAAGAACAGATTCGTTCCACAGGGAGATATGGGTTGTTATTCGTATTTAAAAACTTAAGTAACCTGGGGGGATTTTTTGATTTAAGTCTAAAATAATTAAACTAATAATAATAGCAAAGAATGAATAAAGAGAATCAATAAGTTGATAATACTAGTTAAGGGTTCATCATCAATCATAATACATGCACTTCGACTAATAACTGGTGTTGTCACTCAATCATTCATTATCAAGAGTCCTAAAGTACCCCATCGAGAGCATACTCCGGTAAATTCCTTATGTCATCACATACCATAACGATGAATATATGAATACTACTCAGTGAACAACCTAATGCAACGTGCTATTAGGTTTAATCCTCCAAGAGCTTTAAGTTCTATGAATTAGACTAATCCATGCAATAGAAATACTACGAGTAAACTATTTAACATAGGTCAAGCTTCTACTTGCAATCACACAAAGGTTTTGAATACAATTGGTAATCACAATATGCTACTTATGACAAGGTTTATCAACAATTACGTATCTCAAAACCCTAGCCTAGCTTTAGAAATGCATTCATGCTCATTTAGTAGCGTTCCTAAACAAACAATCTTACAATCATATGCGATAATAAATCGTAGAACAAGACAATAATAATTTGATTGAGATAACAAAACCAATATATTAATTTAGTAGCATATTTATGATATCCGACTACATCCTTAACCAATATGGAGTGTTTAGCTACTCATGGATTTCTCAAAACCCATGAAAAATATAAAAGAGAATAGGTAAAGCAAACCCTAGGTTGTAGAAAAATCTCCAACTCCAAGCCCTAGCTCTTGTTCTTCCCTTCAAAAGTATGATAAAAAGATGATAGAAGATGTGATAGATATCTCCTCTATATCTTCCAGCAACTCGTGTAACATAACAAAACCCACGTCCAACAGCCTTCATGGGCTTCTCGGAACAGTAAAACCCAGCCCAAAATCCTCTTGGTTTGTTAATTCAACTGTCAGTTCCGTGGAACCAACAGTGTATCTTCAATGTTATTTCACGGAGACAACCAACTCCGTGAGTTTTATTTTCTCCCGAGTTTTCCTTTTATCCGGTCAGTGAATCACGTATACCAGGCTCTCCGAGAATTCCTTTTCGTCTGGATTTCGAAATCTCCCCTGATAAACCACGGACACAAACTCCTCCGTGAATAAATATTTCTTCTGACTTTCAGTTTTCGTTCCTCCATCACTAACCTCTCCGTGAAAACTCAAACAATCTGAGTTTCCTAACTACAGCATCCAACTTCTCCAAGACTCCCACTTCATCGTCAGCACAGCTCAGCTCCCGATCCCGATATCTTCATCACCAACGAAGCTGCCTTCTCCATTAGTTACCATATTCTTTGCCAATCATTAAGAAGAACTAAACACAGCCACCAATTCCATTCAACAACATCAGCTACTACTCCTCGTCCATTGGTTACCATTAGCAGCACCAACCACAGCAGAATCAACTCCTATCTTCCATAACAGCACCGAGGACTCTCACCATTACTCCATCTCGAGCTCCCAATGATCAAATCAACATCTCACCCATCAACCACCGAGTAACAGCCTCAACCCACCTTCTCTCTAAATCACGAGCAACATCCTCTTTAGCAGCGTCTTTTCTCCATTTCAAGCATCACCAACTCTGCCAATCACCGTCTTTTCTTCTTCATCCAAACACTCGAGTCTCAACTGCCATAATCACGTCCATCCCCTGCTGCCATGATTTACTCGAGCATTCATCATCTCTGCAAATCTTCACCGCCACTGCCATTACTCCATCTTCGAGTTCATCACCATCGTCGTCAACTGCCTCTACAAACTAAACCCAGCCACCATCACCGAAGATTTGATCTCGTCTATCAATCTATGGAAGCTAATCAGTATGAGAATTTCCGGAAAACTTATCGTGAAAACTCGACCGTAGGTTAGGTGAAGAAGATGATATCCCCCAACAGAAATAAGGGTGCATTTAATATCTTTCCATTCCACTATCAGTCTCACGGGACTGACAGTTCAACTCTGTTATCACCCTCTACGCGGCTGCCGTGAGTAGAAAACTCGTCTGCCTTTAACAATTCTGTGCAGTCTCATTCTTTTGCAACTTCGACTCGCTTCAAGTCCTTGTAACTTCTCCATACAATGTCAGAATGACTCCATTCTTTCGTCGTTGGCTTCGTCTTTTCGTCATCTTCAAGGTGATGTGAATAAATCTCGGATTTGAACAAATCCCACTTTCTTTTGGTCAAGATAGCCTCAAACACCTAAGAAACTCAAAACAAACAAACTCAAAGCATAATGATACAAAAACTCCCAATAAAGCAAAGCATTTGAGTACCTAACTAGTGCAAATAATGCACCTATCAAAGAGAAATAACTTGAACAGTACCAAAGACCAATGTTCAAGGATCAATCAATTTAAATCAACAACCAAAGGTTGGATTTACCAATTGATTAATACAACGCACAACCTGTGATATTTCAATTATATAACAAAATATAATGCGGAATAGAAATAACATAGACACCATAAGTTTTGTTAACGAGGAAACCGCAAATGCAGAAAAACCCCGGGACCTAGTCCAGATTGAACACACACTGTATTAAGCCGCTACAGACACTAGCCTACTACAAACTAACTTTGGTCTGGACTGTAGTTGAACCCCAATCAATCTCACACTGATCCAAGGTACAGTTGCGCTCCTTACGTCTCTGATCCCAACAGGATACTACGCACTTGATTCCCTTAGCTGATCTCACCCACAACTAAGAGTTGCTACGACCCAAAGTCGAAGACTTTAATAAACAAATCTGTATCACACAGAAAAGTCTACAGGAATAAATAAATCTGTCTCCCACAGAAAAACCTACGAGTTTTGTTCCGTATTTCTATAAATCAAGGTGAGCAGGAACCAATCGATAACTCGTACTTATATTCCCGAAGAACAGCCTAGAATTATCAATCACCTCACAGTAATCTTAATCGACTAGCGAAACAAGATATTGCGGAATCACAAACGATGAGACGAAGATGTTTGTGACTTCTTTTCTATCTTGCCTATCAGAGAAATTAATCTCAAGCCAATCTTACGATTATACTCAAATACGATAGAAACAACAAGATCAGATCACGCAACTACAGAGAAAATAGTTGGGTCTGGCTTCACAATCCCAATGAAGTCTTCAAGTCGTTAACCTACAGGGTCTCGATAGAAACCTAAGGATAATGGACAATCGACTCTAGCCTATACAACTAGTATCATACAGGAGGTTTGGGGATTAGGTTTCCCAGTTGCTAGAGTTCTCCTTTATATAGTCTCCAAATCAGGGTTTGCAATCTAAGTTACCTTGGTAACAAAGCATTCAATATTCACCGTTAGATGAAAACCTGATTAGATTCAAGCTAAAATCTTTCAACCGTTAGATCGAACTTAGCTTGTTATACACAAATGAAATACACATTCATTTAGGTTTGTGTAACCGTACATATGTATTTGTAGTGTGAACTACACATTAATTCTCCCCCCTTTTTGTTAATAAAATTGGCAAAGGTACGAAAACTAGTGGGATCCTAATGAAATTTCCATAGAGACATTTCATGACCAAAAGAAAGTACATACCAACTTTTTAGATGTAATCATATAGCCGAAACTAAATGCATTCATCAAGGAGTTTATAAAGATACAAGATAACCCCTATAATATTCCACAGCCGCACTCCCCACAAAGATTTGGCAATTAAGCACAAGTTCAATAAAGAACTCTCCCCCATAAAATGTCATTCCCGAAAGGACAACAAGAGCGACCTTACTTTCACAAGCAAAGAAGAATTTCTTTGGACATTAACAAATTATATAAGAATATGAATTTGTATACAAAAAACTCAATTAAATTATCCACAAGAAAACCCATGACTAATTTAATCGGAAATGCTCACATAAGAGAACTTACGGAGCCGCACAGTATTTAACATAAGAATATGGATCAGGGAAGATCAATACTGCAGAATAAACAAAGATTCATTCTATTCTTTATCACCATTTTCACAATCAGATATAATAGACTTAATCTTTGTAAACAAAAGCTCATCCTATCTTCCATCAATATTTGCATAATGACATAATAGGCTTATCTTTTGTTTGTCAAAAGTTCATTGAATCTTTTATCAATACTTGCATATCGACATATGAATTACTTAACTTTTGACCACGTATGGGACAATCACAGTTCACGGACGCAAACACACATATCCCATACCAAATTGCAATATATAAAACCATAAAGATTAATACTTCAAAATCATCTTCCAAATCAACTTTAGAGAATAAACCTAAAAACACTGCAAGATGAAAATCGTTGGACATAGCTATGTGTAATCACAAAAACGGCTATTCCAAACCCTAGTTATCCTTCTTAAAAACACAAGAATAAATTCTCATAAGAAGTTTCCTAGACAAGATAAAATAAACACAACTCTTAGAGAACATAATTCGAAAAACATTAAACATGGCCAACAACCAAGGATTGAACATGGACGAGCTCATCAGTTGCTTTCTTCAGTTCGTTTTTCAGAAATTCAATATTCCTTGTTGCACTTTCAAGTTGTTCATGTACGACCTCAAAATCTCGAAGAAGATTTCCTACCAATTGTGATAACATCTGAACTGGTAGTTTGTTTTCATGATCAACAACATAATAGCAGGTTATGAAAACAGGGTTTTCATGAAACTCGATAGTCCTTCCTATCTCAACTTTGTATTCCTTGTTGTATCCATCCATTGTGCACACAAAAAACTCAGGTGAACTTTTGACGTTTCGGAACGTGTATGTATCAAGGAGGAGCATGATACATATATATATGAGTGTTTCATAGGAAACCCTAGGGAAACTCGTATATGTTCCGTGCTGGTCAGGAGTTCGTGCACTTGGTACACGACCCAGAGGGCAGTGGACCCAAATTTAGAAGAAGTCTTGAAGAACTAAAGGACCCATTCTAAACAGATTTATGACATTCCTAGTTCAAAAGAACATAAGATAATTGTTGATAAACAACAACTGATTGGACAAAGAAGGGCAATCAACAAGGAAATGTTCTCAAGAGTGGATGATCAAAAACATTACATCATGTAGAGTACTGGATCTAGTCTCAACAGTTTTATGATCATTATTTTGTAAAGGAAGAAGATAATGAAAAGAGTAATATAACAACGACTACTTTCTCAAGACAAAATTTTCTTGAGAATTATGAGCATCCTCCCATAATTACAAGAAGGATGCTCAATTGAGCAGTCAAGTTGTATTTTGATGAGCATTTTGCTCATCAATAATATTGACTTCTTTTCTCTTTCCTTCATGAAGATTCTCAGAAAAATCAACATGTTTAGTCGAAAGAGATTTAAACAGGGGAGAACAAGGGATACCTGAAACTGCTGCTTTCCTTGTCTTCTTAATGCTCCGTTTGAGCCTGTTTATGCTGATCTTGAGTTCCGAGACTCGATTATTTATGTGAATGAAGTCTAGAGCAGACACTTGGGGTTCAAGACCTTTTTCAGAGAGTATAGAGGAAATTGAACCTTTTTTCTTTCTCATATGCCTTTTTCTCTTTTCAGAGTATTTAAGGAGTCAATTGTCCATCTGACGTTTTCCCTCATATAATTGTAGGCATTTTTTGTCTCAAAATCATAATTAAGAAATGTCCCATCACAGCATTTCTCTTGATTGCAGACAGTGACTTTTACTCCAGCAAGATAAGGAATATGTTTAATTACTTCTTTAGACACCCATGAAAGAATGTTATGAAGTTTTTCATTCCTCAGTCGAAAACGACATTTTCGTTCAAGGTGTCCTTTATTTCCGAAATAATAGCAGTTAAAGGAATTGTTCTTGACTGTTCTCAAGTGAGATGATTTCGAAGGTGCACAATCCTTGTTTCTAGGAATGTCATCTGCTTGAAAAGGTTTTTCACATGAAGAGTTGTCATTAGCACGAACAAAATTGATCTTACTGGAATTTGGAGCGTCTATTCCTTTATAGCCCAGACCACGTGTATCACGATGTTCTTTACATGCTCCAATCATAGAAGATATTTTTGTAGAGCTAGAATTGATTTTTTTTCTTCAGATTCTCTTCCAGTGATTTTACCTTATTGAGGGCAGCAGCGAGATCAGTCTCCAAATTTTTTTCTCTGGCAAGAAGACTGAGTTCTATGTCATTAAAACATTTTTGTTGAGAGTCATATCTTGCTTCAGATTCTGCAAGTCTTTCTTTCAACACAAAGAGATTTCAAAGAAGATTATCACATTCGGACCTTTTTGAGCGTACATCTTCTTCTCGATCTTTAATAGTAGATTGTAAGAGTTTATACCCGCAATCATAACCTTTAAAGAGTCTTTTCAGCTTTCTGTTTTCTTGACATAGAGGTGCCAAATATTTACTCAAGCAAGTTGTTGACCCTTTTTCTTTCAAAGCATGGTAAAAAAAGCTTGATATATTGAGAGACTTCCTCATCAATACTTTGTCCTTCTTCTAAATCACTCTCATCTGGAAGATCATCCAACTGTTCATCAAGAGATTTTTCCCAGTTGAAGGCAGATTCAGTCAAAGGGAAGAACCAAGAGATTTTTTAGGTGTTTATGGATTTTGAAACACATCAGAGTAGCTCTGAACTGGTGTTACGTTATCAGAGATATTACTGCCGTCCATAGAGTCAGATCGCTACAAACACAGACTTATGAGGTCTTAAACGTGTTTGCCTGCTCTGATACCAATTGAAAAAGTGGGTGTCTAACAACCTCACCCAATATTTCGCTTAGCAATCTGTATGGACTAACTCCAATATACTTTTAAGAGAATAAACTAGACAGACAAACTCAATTTTAATAAAAAGTATATCAAAAAGTTATATCCCAACTTCTCGATTCAATACTTACTCACACAAATAGAAATCTGCAAGCCTGATTGAATACAAGAGAAATAACTTGAACGGTACCAAAGACCAATGTTCAAGGATCAATCAATTTCAATCAACAACCAAAGGTTGGATTTACCAATTGATTAATACAACGCACAACCTGTGATATTTCAATTATATAACAAAATATAATACGGAAAAGAAATAACACAGACACCAGAAGTTTTGTTAACGAGGAAACCACAAATACAGAAAAACCTCGAGACCTAGTCCAGATTGAACACACACTGTATTAAGCCGCTACAGACACTAGCCTACTACAAACTAACTTCGGTCTGGACTGTAGTTAAACCCCAATCAATCTCACACTGATCCAAGGTACAGTTGCGCTCCTTACGTCTCTGATCCCAACAGGATACTACGTACTTGATTCCCTTAGCTGATCTCACCCACAACTAAGAGTTGTTATGACCCAAAGTCGAAGACTTTAATAAACAAATCTGTATCACACAGAAAAGTCTACAGGAATAGATAAATCTGTCTCCCACAGAAATACCTACGAGTTTTGTTCCGTATTTTGATAAATCAAGGTGAACATGAACCAATCGATATCTCGGACTTATATTCCCGAAGAACAGCCGAGAATTATCAATCACCTCACAATAGTCTTAATCGACTAGCGAAACAAGATATTGCGGAATCACAAACGATGAGACGAAGATGTTTGTGACTTCTTTTCTATCTTGCCTATCGGAGAAATTAATCTCAATCCGATCTTACGATTGTACTCAAATACGATAGAAACATCAAGATCAGATCACGCAACTACAGAGAAAATAGTTGGGTCTGGCTTCACAATCCCAATGAAGTCTTCAAGTCGTTAACCTACAGGGTCTCGAAAGAAACCTAAGGTTAAAGGAGAATCGACTCTAGCTTATATAACTAGTATCACACAGGAGGTGTGGGGATTACGTTTCCCAGTTGCTAGAGTTCTCCTTTATATAGTCTCCAAATCAGGGTTTGCAATCTAAGTTACCTTGGTAACAAAGCATTCAATATTCACCGTTAGATGAAAACCTGATTAGATTCAAGCTAATATCTTTCAACCATTAGATCAAACTTAGTTTGTCATACACAAATGAAACGCACGTTCATTTTGGTTTGTGTAACCGTACCTAAACGTGTACACCTAGTTGGTTCAACAGTAGTTAACCAATGGTTAGCCATATGAGCACTTTCATATCAACCTTATTCATCTTCACCATAACTCGTTCAAGTGACTCAAATGAACTAGTTAGAGAGTTGTTCAATTGCTTAGATCTCATAGAAGTATACAATACACAATCGAAGCAAAAACGATTTTGATTCACTCGAATCGATTCATGAACATTATAACCACGATTTGCAAATATGCATTCCTTAATTTATAAATGTCTTAGTTCACGAATAAACCGTTTTTAGAAAATAACCCACTTAAGTACGCATACAGGTACGCATACTTAAGTACCCGGACTGAGCTTGTTTTTAGTTCACAAACTCCAACAGAAATTCACGGGATGTGAACTTCCGACAGTACGCGTACAGGTACAGGGACTTAGCTCCGGTTATCCTAAACAGCAAAGTACGCATACTTTGGTTCAAGGATTTTGGACTTACACAAGTATGAGTTCACATACAATGTTTATATCCATTCAAGGTTATATATTCTAAACTCTCATTTCAATCATTGAAATATTCTTAGAGGATGTTATATATAGCGGTTATTCACACACTATTTTTCATCAAAGCGATTTTCAAGAGATTGAAACAATAACATGACTTTCGTCACGAGTAAAGATGAACTCGGCCAAAGCGAAAGCTTACCAACACATATTTCGAGAAAAACATAAGCGAGATAAACTCGGCTCGAAATAGCAAATGTGTATGATCGAAGTCTATATAGCAATACGACTTTTGTCTCAAGATAGGAGATATAGTAGATAGACTTTTGAGTGATAGATAAGTTCAAGTCTCCACATACCTTTTTGTCGATGAAGTTCCACCAGTTCCTTGAGTAGTTCTTTGTCTTTTTATGATGAACGCCATGGAGTCTAGAGCTTAACTACACTTTTTGTCCTAGTCCAAGACTTAGCTATAAGTAGACTAGAAATCCAGACTTATAGTTTTGGAAACTAAACTTGACAAATAAGCTTGAGATAGCAACGCTTGCGAGTTCGACCGAGCAATGCTCTAACAACCTTCACCAGTACTATCAATAGTGGATCATGCAGAAAAAGTTATTATGCTACCTGAAAGTGTCATAGCTTCGAGATTGATCATCAGAAGAAGACGAGAGGTATCCCAACTACTCATCTAATGGACCAATTCTACACTTGAAGATGCTACTTGGGAGGATAGGTTGAATATCCGAGCTCACTATCCAAACTTCATCCTTGAGGACAAGGATAATATTTCAAGGGAGGAGTAAAATGTAATGTACCTAGAGCTCCCTGGGTAATATTAGATTGGTGCCTTATCAGATGTTGCCATGTGTTGAGTTCTAGATAGTGGATTTTAGGGCATCATTGTTACAAAATCCACTGTTACAGAGTAACCCTAACAGAACTATTACAAAGTTGAATATAATTGTTGCAAACTTGTTACAAAAGATATTGAATTTGAAAGAAATTGCAATGATGTGATTTTCAATGATGTTGAAAACGCTGTTCATATGTCGCTAAGAAACTGCTGCGAACGGTACGAATAGGTGACAGTTTTTCTATGACTGTCTTTGTTAGGCTTTGTTCTTCGTGTTCTTCATGCACAATAGCAGGAGCAGAAATTCTTCAACTACAATTTTCTTCCTCTGTATTCTCTCCCAACTCTCCGTCCCCTTCTCTGCTACTCAAGAATCATATTTATACTCAACAAGGTCTCTCCACAACTCGGCAGTAAAAGAAGATAATTTCGGGAATATTTTCTTCCCTGATTTGCCTTCTCATGCGTCTGTAGATATGTAACATACTCCAACAAGATTCTACACACACCAGATAACATCAAACACGCCTCTACCACAAGATAACTTCCCAAAATAACGAGAAGTCCCGAGAATATTTCACAAAGAATATATGGGCCCTGTTTTCTTCAAATCAGAGAATCGACCTTCCTTTTCTGAATCAAATGCAATTATCACCCCTGTTTTAGTGTAACAGATCAATACCAATCCAGTTCAATCCAAGAATCTCCCCAAATATATTCATCAATCTTCACAGATTAAATGCAGGAAAACACGAGTTTTTCCTCACTCCCTGTTTTGCTTCCAAGCGATTATCCAGCCAAACTAGATTGATTCCAATGACCCTACCACGCCTGTTACGCTCAATCAAATCTTCCTAAACAATATCAGCCATTGAGTCACACAAGAACCCCTCCAAATCACGAACTAAAAATCTGCCAGTTCTGTTGAATGTTTTCCCGCCAAAACAAATATTCAAAGGAAGAAGGTGGAGTGCCCGTAGTAGATTATGGGGTGTGAATAACAGTGGTTGTCTTGGGGTGCAAATAACGGCTAATGTGCCCCTTAGTAATTGGATGCCCCTTATCCAAAGTAGGGGTTCATTTAGCAATTGTCCTCCGGGGTGCCTTTAACAACTTTTCGAGCCGAATTTTCCAAAAATGTTTACTGTCCCAAAATACCTACAAACACATAAAACACCGTAATAAGTACAAAATCGAGTATCAATAATGCAGAAAATTGCGGACAACTTAGACACAAAAATGTGTCTATCAAATACCCTCAAACTTATTATTTGCTAGTCCTCGAGAAAATTTATTCTAGAAAATAAAATCCTAACTCACTGTCGCAAGCATCGCGATTGCACTTAGCATGTGCAACAAGCCTTTGAACCACTAGGTGGCCCTAGTGGCCGAGTTATAGTCTCGGGAGGGTTTACCAGAGGTGTAGCCACAAAACCTTGACTTCTAATTGGTCACAAGTATCCAAAGAGCTATGAGGACATACATATTCTCAACCTATCGCCAAGTAACTAGAATGCCAGAGAAATTAAAGGTATCCTGCTCTATAGCTGAATAAACAAAATGGGAGACACATCCGCTATACTGCTAGATAAAGAGATATCCGCTACACAACTAGATAAACATTATGAGATGCATCCGCTTTACAGCTGGATAAGATTAGGAGAGAGATAAAGATGAGAGGGACATCTGCTACACAGCTGGATAAATTACGTGTGATGAGTTGAACCAGTGTTAGAAAGATCCTGTGCTAGATGAAAAGCGGACTAACAAAGCAACAAATATGCATCTCTCTTCGACTCTCTCATAGTGCTCAGTAGAAACAACGTCTTTTTTGGCTTCAACTGTTGATGATAAACTCTCGAACCTCGTAGAACCTTGACAATTAACTTTTCTCTTCAATTTCTTGCTTGAAATTTCCTTATAGATTTCTACTTCCCTATGGCCTTATTAAACAAAAAGATAACAACAAAATTTAAATGTATATAATTTTTATTTTTATTTTCATTTTTTTTAATGGGAACACAATAATAACAAGACTAATCTTTACATGGCCAAGAGAGAAGGACTTTAGAACTTGGATCTTCTAAACTTGTAATGTCTTGGTATCATGAACTTCAACAACTTACATCGTTTGATTTTCTCTAAGTCTTCAACTTTGATTTTTGAATTCTGTTTTTCTATTGTTGCTTCTAGACCTTAAACGTCTTCAACTTCTTCATAGATTTTGATGTCGCTCCGCTTGTTGATGATGATAATTTTCTACTGAGAGAGAGTCGTAATCCAGTAACTAAGACTACATTCTGAGGTTACTTTGTCTTTCTGGCCTAATTGTCTTTCCATCATGGATGGTTAGGTCCATCATGATTACCCTCTAAAAGGTACATGTTCTCTCCTGAGTGTCAATGATCTCAATGTCTTTTTCTCTAATGTCTCACTAGAATGTTATCCCTAGCAATTCTATTTTCCATCTTTTCGGTGAGAAACAGTATGTAAACTTAGATAACCGGATACTACGTGACACTAGAAGTTTCTCCCTTACCCCCAAACTTAAATCTAACATTGTCCTCAATGTTCTAAAGATAAAATTAAAAACATGAACAAGGAGAAACTGTTACCACTTGAGGGAAAAAAATAAATAAATAAGGAAGGATATTACCATATGCATGAGCGTGGGTGTCTCCCAGAAAATGCTAAATTTAAAGTCTTTAGCTAGACATAAAAAACCTCAAAAAGGATTGTCACCATCCGAAGTCATATACCAATAGCCGAAATAGTTGTGGGTCCTCAGAACCAAATAGAGCAAACACAAATGAAAGACTACAATCTTGGATTAGAAAAATAAGCAGACGAAGCATAACTTGATCTAGGGATTTCCTCAAGGCAACTAGATTTATCTGGGGTGTCTCTTTGGGTTCTATATAAGTGTCTAGGAAAACAGGTTCAATCGAATGACATGTCTCTAAGAACTGGGTTTCTTCATGGATATTATCTGGAGGATCGGGTAGCAGAGTTTGAAGAAACTTAAGTAATATCTTAGACGCACAAAGATCGATTCCCGAGTTAGGGACTTCAATTAGGGATACTTTACGATCGCCAGAATCATCATTACCCCCAAACTTAGGGTGAACAATATCCTCAAATGGACCAAAATCTATGGGATGGATTCTAGGGTCTATAAAGTCAACACAATAACTAGCTTCTTTGGTAGACTGGTCATCTAAACGAACAACATCATCATATAAGGGATTATCAAAGAAAATATCTAGCATAGGTTCATCAACTAATGTGGTCGTCATGGTTACCTCCTCCGAATCACTGAAAGGTTCATCAAATAATGGATTATCAAACATAGTGCGGGGTAAAGGATCAGGAACTAAAGTGCTAATCATGTTCACCACTTCTAAATCATCCATTTCAGGAGACTTAATAACATTAAAGACATTTAGCTCAGTAGTCATATTACCAAAAGATATGTTCATAAGTCCGGTTCTATAATTGATGACAACATTAGATGTGGCTAAGAATGGACAACCTAAAATCACCGGTATTTGAGCACTTGGATCCTGAACAGGATGGGTATCTAGAACAAAAAAATCCACTAGATATATGAATCTATCAACCTCAATAAGAACATCTTCTATGACACCACGAGGGATTTTGACGGACCTATCATCTAATTGTAGTGTCATTTTAGTCGGCTTCAACTTTCCAAGACCTAGCTGGGCGTATACATGATACGGAAGTAAGTTAACACTAGCTCCTAAGTCAAGTAATGCCTTATCGACCATGTGATTACCAATCGCACAAGATATGGTGGGGCATCCAGGGTCCTTATACTTAGGGGGTGTTTAATTTAGAAGAATTGAACTTACTTGACCAGCTAAAAAGGCTTTCTTATGGACATTCATCTTACGCTTTCGTGTACAAAGATCTTTAAGGAACTTGGCATAAGCAGACATTTGCCTAATTGCTTCTAATAGCGGAATGTTGATGTTCACCTGCTTAAATGTTTCCATTATCTCGTTGAAATTCGACTCCTTCTTTGTTGGGGATAACAACTATGGATACAGGGCTCTAGGCATAAAGGTAGTCCTATCAGGAATTTCTTGGGAGTCCTTAGAGATTATTTCAGTTTACTCAGCTACGGGTTCCTCTTGAGAAATAGAAGGTGAAACTACAGTATGTCCACTAGGCATGGCTACCTTATTGTCTACTGTTTTACCACTCCTAAGGGTTGTTATTGAATTCACATGATTTGATGATTTCTCACCAACTAAAGATATTTGATGAACTCCTCTAGGATTGGGTTGTGGTTGACTAGGGAAACTTCCGTTATCTCTTTCACTTAGAGTTTTTGCTATTTGACTTACTTGAAGTTCTAACTTAGCAAGAGTCTGGGTAGTAGTTTGAAAATTTTGTTCGGTTTCCTGTTGAAAACTAACCTGACTCTTTACTAACATTTCCTGGCTCTGTGCTAACATATCCTGGCTCTTTCTTAATATACTAAGAGATTCCTTTAAGCTAGTCATTATATTCTCAGAAGGGTTCTGGAACTGGGCTTGACCTGAAGAGTTCTTATTATAACCAAAACCTGGGGGAGGTTGAGAATTACTAGACTGACCTTGACTCTGTCCCTTAGACCAAGATAAATTAGGATGGTTTCTCCAACCATGGTTGTAGGTTTCTGAGTATGGGTCAAACTTCTGACGGTTTTCAAACCTAGAGTTCTTGTAGAGAGCATGGGCTTGCTCATCACTAACATGACCTTCCCAAAATGAGTTGTTGGGCTCTATTCCACAACTAGAGACTTGAGAGGCTCTAATCCTATCATCATGTTCAACAAGATACCTATGTTTAGACTGACCCAATTCCAAAGCTTCTAACCTTCTAGACAAAGCAGCAAACTTAGCATCTGACGCAAAACTTGTATCTACCATATTTGTGCTACTTCTATTAACCAAGAGTCTTTTAGGGGGTTCAACACAAGACTCCCACTGCTGTGACTTTTCAGCCACTTCTTTTAAAAGGTATAAGCTTTATCAACAGTTTTATTTTGGAACCTACCAGCGCATAAAGACTCAACCATGGCTTTGGTCGAGTAGTCTAAACCGTCATAAAGAATTTCAACTAGTTTCATTTTCGAACCCATGGTGAGGACATTGCGACAAGAGATCATTAAATCTCTCTAAAAACCTATAAAGAGATTCTCCTTCTTGTTGCACACTGGAATTAATTTTCTGCCTAACAGATGTGGTCCTATACTTAGGGTAAAACTTTAAGTAGAAAGCAGCGGTAAGTTCGTTCCATGTTTCTATAGACTCGGATGTAGGTTATGCAGCCAGGACTTGGCTTTATCTCTCAAGGAAAAGGGGAACATCCTAAGTTTCAATACTTCATCACTAAGGTCTTTAATCTTAATTGTTCCACAAATTTCTTCAAAGTCCCTAACATGAAAGTAAGGGTTTCATCATCTTTTCCTAAGAATATAGGTACCATCTGAAGAATACCAGGTTTCAACTCATAATTAGCCGTAGAGGCTGGAAATTTAATGCATGATGGTCGGTTGGTCCTAATTGGGTACATGTAAGCTTTCAAAGTAGCCATTGCTGGCACAGCTGAAGTACTAGGGGTACTTTCCTCACGAAGAGACAGATTTTCAAAACTGAAGTTTCCAAAAACAGGGCTCTCAAAAGAAGAGTATTCGAGCTCCCCGCTTCCACAAGAAGAACTACTAGGTTTTTCACTAATCAATCGACCTAGAGTGTCTCTTTTCCAAGCCCGCTCTCTAATAACCTCGGGCATATACTAGAAAAACAAAATTAAAAAGAAAAGTCCTAAAAGGAAGGGAAGTTCTATGCAAACACAAACAAGGCTGACTCCACCACAACAAACCTACTGATTTCTAGCAAACAAAAAGCATGATGGCTCCACTTAGATTTTTTCTAGACCAGCTTTTATTCTTTCGAAAAGCAATTAGTTACAATTTAAGCAAACCTCTCTTGAATCAATCTGAGTTAAAGTAAGTTGAATAGAGACAAGGGAAGCTCAATGGAGCTTTAAATCCCAGGCCTCACTGGCAAAACATTCACTTGGGTTACAAGGCGGCACGCTCAACTTACATTAACCATCATGAACTTCGAAGTATGCTTAAAAGAGCAACCAATATTTTTCGAACGACTTTCCTATTAAGCTCGTTACCCTATCGGTCTCGTTCTAGTCAGTATTTTAAGCTTGGGTTCGCGTTGGTTGTGTGTTCTTAAGGCGAGCAAGAAGAGAACGGTGATGAAATCCGAACCCTTATCTTGTATGGCAAGGCCTTGCCCTTTACTAGGAAATTAAACCGTTTTCAGTCCTCAACATATAAGCATATGAAGGAAGACAATAAACCCGCTGACAGGGGATTCCCGGGTGTTTAGAATTCTTACCTCCCGTACCAGACGGGCGAAGAACCGTTGTAGTCGACTCGGGCCACGAATCCTATGTCATGTACGAACCCGAGGGGCCGAGGCAATATCGTAATTGTCGTCCTTCTCTGCAAATAATTTATATTTAACACTATCCTTCCGTAGGGTTTTAAAAAAAATGTCCCAAAGTCCAAAGTCCAAAGTCCAAAAAGGAAAGTGCAAAATAAAAGAAAATTTACAAAAATAAAAGATATCCTAATACAATTTCTAAAAAAACAAAATCTAAAGAATATCTAAAAAATTAAAAGAAAAATAAAACTAAAATCTAAAAAATAAAATAGACAAAAGTCCTTGTCTTTCTTTTCCTTTTCTTTTAGCTTTTATCTTTGACTCCAAATCTTTTAGTCACCAAAGTCTTAGGCTCAATTTCATTTCTGTCCAAATTCCAAACTGTAGCACAAAGATAAATACCCAAAGAAACGTAAAATAGAACAAAGTGAAAATAATAAGAAAAATAAAACCTAAAAAATAAATCTAAAAACTCTAACTTAAAAACAAGTCCGCGTCGGCGGCGCCAAAAGTTGATGTGATTTTCAATGATGTTGAAAACGCTGTTCATAGGTCGCTGAGAAACTGTTGCTAACGGTACGAACAGGTGACAGTTTTTCTACGACTGTCTTGGTTAGGCTTTGTTCTTCGTGTTCTTCATGCACAGCAGCAGCAACAGAAATTCTTCAACTCCAATTCTTTTCCTATGTATTCTCTCCCAACTCTTCGTCCCCTTCTCTGCTACTCAAGAATCATATTTATACTCAACAAGGTCTCTCCACAACTCGGCAGTAAAAGAAAATAATCTCTGGAATATTTTCTTCCCTGATTTGCCTTCTCATGCGTCTGCAGATATGTAAAACACTCCAATAAGATTCTACATGCACCAGATAACATCAAACACGCCTCTACCACAAGATAACTTCCCAAAATAACGAGAAGTCCCGAGAATATTTCACAAAGAATATATGGGCCATGTTTTCTTCAAATCAGAGAATCGACCTTCCTTTTCTGAATCAAATGCAATTATCACCCCTGTTTTAGCGTAACAGATCAATACCAATCCAGTTCAATCCAAGAATCTCGCCAAATATCTTCATCAATCTTCACAGATTAAATGCAGGAAAACACGAGTTTTTCCTCACTCCCTGTTTTGCTTCCAAGCGATTATCCAGCCAAACTAGATTGATTCCAACGACCCTACCACGCCTGTTACGCTCAATCAAATCTTCCTAAACAATATCAGCCATTGAGTCACACAAGAACCCCTCCAAATCACGAACCAAAAATCTGCTAGTTCTGTTGAATGTTTTCCCGCCAAAAAAATATTCAAAGGAAGAAGGTGGAGTGCCCGTAGTAGATTATGGGGTGCGAATAGCAGTGGTTGTCTTGGGGTGCAAATAGCGGCTAGTGTGCCCCTTAGTAATTAGGTACCCCTTATCCAAAGTAGGGGTCCGTTTAGCAATTGTCCTCCGAGGTGCCTTTAACAACTTTTTGAGCTAAATTTTCCAAAAATGTTTATTGTCCCAAAATACCTACAAACACATAAAACACTATAATAAGTACAAAATCGAGTACCAACAATGCAGAAAATTGAGGACAACTTAGATACAAAAATGTGTCTATCAGGCAACAATTTCTGCGACTGTCTTCTTTAAACGAGCGGTCGTAAGATATTTCGCCTAATTAAGGTACTTTTCTCTCCAGATAGACGGCTCCACCGGAAACAACACGAATAAAATTTGCCCGACTCTTAGGATAGTTTGCAAGAAATGCAAACTCAACTATTTATAGACCAAGGTTGTTTGGACAACAAGGAAATTGCAAAACCAAAAATATTCCCAAGATATGCAATAAGTAGCTAATTTCGGTTTTCATATTTCCAACTAATATCCAACCTGTAATTATGAAATCTCTCATTAGAAAATATCTAATATTAGTTTAGCACTTAACTAATATAACTTTCCAAGAGATATGTTTTGATTTGCTGGAAAATCAAAAGCATATAATCGAAAATCTTAATTAAAGGATTCTCAATATTTCGAATTGGGGTCACCTTGAGTATCAAGGAATATCTTTGAACAATAAAAGATAAAAATTATATTCATGTTCAATTTATGTTAACATCTGGAACTTTTCTATTTAGCAAACCTTAATTCCAAACTCACACAAAACCGTAAAGTAATATGTGAATATAGAGGATCAGTTTTGCTCGTAGGACCGGTTCTACCATGAATCCTAACATAGGTTAAGTTCAGTTCTACCATGAATCCTAACATAGGTTAAGTTCAGTTCTACCATGACTCCCAATATAGGTAAGGATCTGTTCTACCAAGACTCCCAACAATAGTTATGATCGGTTTTACCATGTATCCAAATATATGTAAGGATCGGTTCTACCAAGACTCACAACATAAGTCAAGATCGGTTTTACCGTATATCCCCAACTAGGTATATATCGGTTCTACCATAATTCTCAACATAACTCAAGATCGGTTCTACCAAAGTTCTTACCTAGGTTCGAATTGGTCATCCAATGGAAAACCGGACCAAAACGCCTACTGATTTCTTTTCAATTATGAAACAAGTTTCGTATATATACTTCCTTAAATATATATGTGATCAAACATAGTTTCCTAGGATGAAATTACACCTATATCCAATACACAATCAAGTAACGAGTTACATAGATTATGTCGATGTCATACTTACGAAGTTCAAAAGATAAATGTTATACTTCGTAATCGAATATTCTACCTTGACACTTTGATCATAGTTAAATGACTAAGTCTAATACTCAAGTATTAAATATAACCTCGCATGTTAAGTTTTCAATCTTAAACGACTTGAAAGCGACGATAGGAATGAAAACAAGTCAAGTCAGTATCACTAACCTCAAGTGGAAGGATGATGTCTTCATTGTAGTCGATACGTCTTTACGATCTTCAGGTCTTAAGAGTAATACTTGTATGTCTCAACATTCCTAGACTTTATAGTCTAACTTAAACGAAGTTGACTCTAATATATTTAATCAAGTGACTCTAATTTAGTTTTGATACAAAAATATGACAACCAACCTTGACATACCAACGATTGGTGGGTTCAACCGAGCAATGGTGCTGTTAGAGCACTGCTCGGTCGAACTCGTAAGCGTTGCTATCTCAAGCTTGTTTGTCAAGTTTAGTTGTCAAAACTATAAGTCTTGATTTCTAGTCTACTTATAGCTATGTCTCGGATTAGGATAGAATTTGTAGTTGAGATTTAGACTTCACGGCATTCATCGATTGAAGACGAAGAACTACTAAGGGGAGCTTGTGGAACTTCATCAACAAAAGGTATGTGGAGACTTGAACTCATCTATCACTCAGAAGTCTATTTCTATTCTATCTCCTATTGAGACAAAAGTCGTATAGCTATATAGACTTTATTTTATACACATTTTATATTTCGAGATGAGTTTAACTCGCTTACATATTTCTCGAAATATGTGTTGGTAAGCTTTTGCTTTAACCAAGTTCATCTTTTATTCTTGACGAAAGTCAAAAGATGATCATGTGAAAATCGCCTTGTAACATCTTACATGATTTGTATGAGACTGTCATTTGATGTAGACTCAGAATGTTTTGTATTAATAATTTGATCACTTAAAAATTGCTTTGAAGCTAATAGTTTGTGTGAGACAGCTATTCTCGTCTTCTAAGAATGTTTCAATGATTAAAATGGGAGTTTAGAACAATTAACCTTTGATTGGATATAGCACAGTATGCGTACTTGTATGCTAACTATTGCATATGTATTCCAAGTCTGGGAATTGAGTATGCATACCCGTATGCATACTAATTCAACAGTTGAAGTCCGAGAACTATAGTATGCATACCCTATGCGTACTGGTTTCAAATGAGTTCGGTCATGAATGACAGTATGCGTACCCGTTTGCATACTGGCAAACAAGACCAAGTCCAGTAACTTAGGTATGCGTACCCGTTTGCATACTTGAGTGGGTTGAGTTCTAAAATCGGTTATGTATGTTTACATACTCATGAACAAATACATTTATATAATAAGGAATACAATCTTTGCAAGCCGTGGCTATAATGTTCATGAATCGATTCGAGTGAATAAAAACCGATTTTGCTTCAATTATGTCTTGTATACTTCTATGAGAATATAAACAATTGAACAACTCTAGAACTAGTTTTATTTGAGTCATTTGAACTAGTTGTGTTAAGATGAACAAGGTTGATATGAAAGTGTTCATATGCCTAACTTCAGTTAACTATTGTTGAGCCAACAAAGTGTACACGTTTAGATACGGTTACCCATATCTAAATGAAGTCACTTTTCATTTGTGTGTAACAAGCTAAGTTCGATCTAACGGTTGAAAGATATTATCTTGAATCTAATCATCTTTTAATCTAACGGTGAATATTGAATGCTTTGTTACCAAGGTAACATTGATTGCAAACCCTGATTTGAAGACTATATAAGGGAGAACTCTAGCAACTGGGAAACCTAATCCCCGCACCTCCTATGTGACACTAGTTATGACTAGAGTTGATTCTCCTTTAACCTAGGTTTTTCTAAAACCATTATAGGTTAACGACATAAAGACTTCATTGGGATTCTGAAGCCAGACCCAACTATTTTCTCAGTAGTTGGGTGTACTGATCTTACTTTGTTCTATCGTATTGAGTACTATCTTCTCTAAGATTTGCTCGAGATTTAATCTCCGATAGGTAAGATATAAAAAGTAATCACAAAGTTTTTCGTCTCATTCTTTGTGATTCCACAATATCAAGTTCACCTTGATTTTTCAAAAGACGGAACAAAAACTCATAGGTATTTCTATGGGAGACAGATTTATCTATTCAATAGACTTTTCTGTGTGAGACAAATTTGTTTATCAAGTCTTCGACTTTGGGTCGTAGCAACTGTTAGTTGTGGGTGAGATCAGCTAAGGGAATCAAGTGCGTAGAGTCTTGCTTGGATTTAGAGGCGTAAGGAACGCGACTGTTCCTTAATCAGTGTGATATTGGTTAGGGTTAAACTACATTCCAGTCCGAAGTTAACTTGTAGTAGGCTAGAGTCTGTAGCGGATTAACACAATGTGGTGTTCAAATCTGGACTAGGTCCCGGGGTTTTTCTGCATTTGCGGTTTCCTCGTTAACAAAATTTTTGGTGTCTGTGTTATTTTTTTTTCCGCATTATATTTGTTTATATAATTGAAATATCACAGGTTGCGCGTAGTTCAATCAATTAGATAATCCAACCTTTGGTTGTTAATATACATTGATTGACACTTGAACATTGGTCTTTGGTACCGTTCAAGTTGTTTCTCATAATAATCAGGCTCGCGGATTTCTATCTGTTTGATTTGCTGATTACATTGAGAAACAGAGATATAACTCTTGGATGTATTTTCCTTAATTGAGTCTGACTGTCTAGTTGATTCTCTTGGAAATATATTGGAGTTAGTCCATACAGATTGCCTAAACGAAAAATTGGGTGTGGTTGTTAGACCCCCGCTTTTTCAGCTGTAATAGTCCTAACTCTTCCCATTTAGTGTATTAAAACACTGTTAGAGCATAGAAAGTTTGAACTCACCAAGCGTTGGTATGTCAAGTTTGGTTGTCATATTTTAGTGTGTCAAAACTCATCTAAAGTCGCTTGATTATATACTAGAGTCAACTTTGTTTAGGTTAGACTAGAAAGTCCAGGAATGTATAGACATACAAGTATTACTCTGAATACCTGAAGAATGTGAAGAAGTAACGAACTGCAACAATGACATCATCCTTCCACTTGAGGTTAGTAATATTGACTTGAACTTTTTCATTCCTAACGTATCTTTCAAGTCGTGCTATATTGAAAACATAACTGCGAAGCTGTATATACTGTACATATTTTATAATACTCTAGTGATGTGACATGGTCATATTTGTATGATGATAGTATTAGGGAATTAAACTACAAAGTATAACGCTTATCTTTTGAACTTCGTATATATGACATCGACATAATCTTGTATATACTGTTATGGTTATGTGAATGAGTTATGGTGAAGATTTCATCCTAGAAACAATGTTTTACATTCGTTTAAAGGAAGTCCATTCATGAACTTGTTTTATGAATCGAAAAGGAAATCATTAGGCTTATTGGTACGGCTATTCATTGCAAATCTTTGGATTACCAATATGTGTGAGATGGTAGAACCGATCGTAACTATGTTATGTGTCTTAGTATAACTAATCACAATGCCTGACTTATGATTTGGTATGACTAGTTTTTATTAATTAGTGAAACCGATCCTAAGTAATCACCATGAGATGGTATGATCGATATTTGTAATTGGTGTGACCGATCCTAGTAATTGGTGTAACCGATCCTAGTAATTGTGACCGATCATAGAGTATTGTGTAATCGATCCTTGTAATTGGTAACCGGTCCTGGTAATTGGTGTAACCGATCCTGGTAACTAGTGTGACCGATCACAATCAATACCATGGGAATATGGTAACCGGTCCTGGTAACTCTGTTTAACCGATCCTAGTGATTGGTAGAACCGATTGAACCCATGTATGTGATTTGATATTTTATCAATCACATAGTTATCATGGAATACAGGTGAACCAATTCTAAACTTGTTTTGAAGTGTGGTACAACCGATTCCAAGAGTGTAAATCCATGTAAATATGAATAAGGATTTACAATGAAGAGATGTTAACATACTTTGAACACGTACAATAACTCTTATCATTTATTGTTCAAAGATATTCCTTAGTACTCAAGGAGATCTTGTGCCGAAATAAATTGAGAATCTTTTAATTAAGGTTTTTGGTTTTATATGCTTTAATTACTTGCAATTAAATGCATATCTCTAGAGAATAAAAATTAATAATGTGCATTTACTAATTTGAGATTTTCTATTGGGAGATTTCGGAAATTTTGGACAAGCATTTATTGGAATTAGGAAAACCGAATTTTGTTATTCATTGCATATCTTGAGAATATTTTCGGTTTTGGAAATTCCTTGGTGTCCAAACATCCTTGGTCTATAAATACCTAAGTTTGCATTTCTAGCAAACTATCCTAAGAGCAAGGCAAACTTCATTTCTTGTTGTTTCTGGTGGAGCCGTCTAATCGGAGAGGAAAGTATTCTAATTAGGTGAAATCTCTTACGACTGCTCGTTTAAAGACTTATGTGGTATCAAGAAGCTCTACGAGTACCGTTGGTGGGAAACTAGATAATTGAAGTGTTATTAGTTTTCGATTGATATGATTGACTAATGGTTGTTGAAACTTTGATTGCACCTAGTTTGTTTATTCTTGAGAATCTTCTCTTCTGATATAAGTGTTACAGCACTGCTCGGTCGAATTCGCAAGCGTTGCTATCTCAAGCTTGTTTGTCAAGTTTAGTTGCAAAAACTATAAGTCTTGATTTCTAGTCTACCTATAGCTGAGTCTCGGATTAGGATAGAAAGTGTAGGTTAGCATTAGACTTCACGACGTACATCGATTGAAGACGAAGAACTACTAAGGGGAGCTTGTTGAACTTCATCAACAAAAGATATGTCGAGACTTGAACTCATCTATCACTCAAAAGTCTATCTACTTTATCTCCTATTTGAGACAAAATTCGTATAGCTATATAGACTTCGATTATACACATTTGATATTTCGAGCTGAGTTTAACTCGCTTACATATTTCTCTAAATATGTGTTGGTAAGCTTTCTCTTTAACCAAGTTCATCTTATATTCTTGACGAAAGTCAAAAGATGATCATATGAAAATCGCCTAGTAAAATCTACATGATTTGTGTGAGACAGTCATTTGATCTAGACTCGGAATGTTTCGTATTGATCTATCGATCACTTGAAAATTGCTTTGAAGCTAATAGTTTGTGTGAGACAACTATTGTCGTCTTCCAAGAATGTTTCAATGATTGAAATGGGAGTTTAGAATAATTAACCATGATTGGATATAACACAGTAAGCGTACTTGTATGCTAACTGTTGCAAGTTATTCCAAGTTCGGGAACCATGGTATGCATACCCGTTCGCATACTGGCGAGAAGTCCGACCACTTAAGTATGCGTAACCGCTTGCATACTTGAGTAGGTTATGTTCTAAAATTGGTTGATTCATGAACTAATATATTTATATAATAAGGAATGCAATCTTTTGCAAACCGTGGCTATAATGTTCATGAATTGACTCGAGTGAATCAAAATCGATTTTGCTTCAATTGTGTCTTGTATACTTCTATGAGAATACAAATAATTGAATAACTCTAGAACTAGTTTCATTTGAGTCATTTGAACTAGTTGTGTTAACATGAACAAGGTTGATATGAAAGTGTTCTTATGGATAACTTCGGGTAACTATTGTTGAGCCAACAAAGTGTACTCGTTTAGGTACGGTTACCCATATCTAAATGAAGTCACTTTTCATTTGTATGTAACAAACTAAGTTCGATCTAACGTTTGAAAGATATTAGCTTGAGTCTAATCAGGTTTTCATCTAACAGTGAATATTGAATGCTTTGTTACCAAGGTAACATTGATTGAAAACCCTGATTTGAAGACTATATAAGGGAGAACTCTAGCAACTGGGAAACCTAATCCCCACACCTCTTGTGTGATACTAGTTGCGACTAGAGTCGATTCTCCTTTAACCTAGATTTTTCTAAAACCATTATATGTTAACGACTTAAAGACTTCATTGAGATTATGAAGCCATACCCAACTATTTTCTCTGTAGTTGCATGTTTTGATCTTGCTGTTTTCTATCGAGATTGAGTGCTATCTTCTCTAAGATTTGCTCAAAATTTAATCTCCGATAGGCAAGATAAAAAGTAGTCACACACATCTTCGTCTCATCGTTTGTGATTCCACAATATCTTGTTTCGCTACCATACGATTAAGATTATTGTGGGGTGATTGATATTACTAGGCTATTCTTCGGGAATATAAGTACGGTGTATCAATTGGTTCATGTTCACCTTGATTTATCAAAATACGGAACAAAACTCATAGGTATTTCTGTGGGAGACAGATTTATCTATTCAATAGAATTTTCTGTGTGAGACGGATTGGTTTATCAAGTCTTCGACTTTGGGTCGTAGTAACTCTTAGTTATTGGTGAGATCAGCTAAGGGAATCAAGTGCGTAGAGTCCTGATGGGATTCAGAGGCGTAATGAACGCGACTGTACCTTAATCAATATGAGATTTGTTAGGGCTCAACTACATTCCAGTCCGAAGTTTACTTGGAGTAGGCTAGTATCTGTAGCGGCTTAATACAGTGTGGTGTTCAAATCTGGACTAGGTCCCGAGGTTTATCTGTATTTCTGGTTTCCTTGTTAACAAAATTTATGGTGTCATTGTTGTTTCTTTTCCGCATTATATTTGTTTATATAATTGAAATATCACAGGTTGTGCGTAGTTCAATCAATTAGATAATCCAACCTTCGGTTGTTGATATAAATTGATTGACACTTGAACATTGGTCTTTGGTACCGTTCAAGTTGTTTCTCATAATAATTAGGCTCACGGATTCTATCTGTTTGATTTGCTGATTACATTGAGAAACAGAGATACAACTCTTGGATATATTTCCATTGATTGAGTTTGACTGTCTAGTTGATTCTCTTGGAATTATATTGGAGTTCTTCCATATAGATTGCCTAAATGAAATATTGGGGGGGAAATTGGGGATATGTCCCAAAATCGGCTGTCATCTTGGGGATATGCCCCAGGATTCCAGTTTTGGGGAATATGCCCCAGCCGTCCAAAATTCCATCTAAAACCATTAAGTAGTCAACATTCACACACACTGGGATTACATATGCGAATTAAAAGATAGATATACTATATACTAACACCTTTACAAGGTTCAGGAACATATTTGACAGAATTTTTTTTTGAAGAAATTAGAGAGAAAGTTCATACACATTTACGATAAATTGACTATTTTACGGTTCTTTGACGGAAACCGTTACTTTGGGGCATATTCCCGAAAACTGGAATCCTGGGGCATATCCCCAAGATGACAACCGATTTTGGGGCATTTCCCCAATTTTCCCAATATTGGGTGAGGTTGTTAGACCCACACTTTTTCAATTGGTATCAGAGCAGGCAAATACGTTTAAGACCTCATAAGTTTGTGTTTGTGGCAATCTGATTTGTGTGGATAGTTGTCTATCTCAAACTCGCACACATAGAAATGAGTTTCAAAAGTTTTGACTATGCTAAATGTATTGGTCTTACCTCCAAGGATAACTCTTTTGCTGATTCTTCCGAATCTCGAGGTAAGATTTTTTTGCTATCAGATTCTGATAACATTCCCTCTGATATGACATTTAATACTATGTATGAAGCAGAAATGGAACTCACCAGAACTCTAAAAAATCTGCTGAGATTATTAATTATCAAGGAGATAAGATAAAGTATCTTGAAGAAAAACATGATCAGCTCATTGATGAGCTTGAGAAGTCTCTTGGTCGAGAACGGGAACTCTATAGCATTATTGAGTCCTTCTCTAACAATATCGAAAAACTTGTTCAAGAAACTACTCTACAGCGTGAAAAAATTAGTTCTCTTAAGGATATTGTTAAAGAAGATTCAATTAGAGAAATACGTTTGATCGAGACTCATTCATCAGTTCTGGAAAACTTTCGTGTTGAAAAAGAGAAATTGGTTGCTTCCCTTCTTCTAGCCCAAGAACAGTGTAAATCCTTTAAAAAGGAAAACTCTATTTTAACGAGAAAATCTTCTGTGCCAATCACTAATTCTCATGCGGAATTACAGTACATGAAGAAAAGTTCTCCAAAGGAAGTTCCTGCTAAGAAGTGTTTACATAACTTGCAAACTTCTAATAGGGCTATGAACTTAAAACAGGTTCCTTCCGATGTTTCTCTTCCATGAACCTGTTGTTTCTGTAGGAAAAAGAATCACAATGTTCAACATTGTTTTGCTAGAAGGAAACAGATTTCTGATCTTCAAAATCTACTTCTTTTTACTGTCGACAGAGTAAATTGTCTAACGACATCTACAATGGATTTCATTCCTGCAGAAAACCATAACTCTCATAAAAGGGACTTCAATGGTCACTCATCTCGAAATCTCTACAGGAATCGTGTTTATCCTTATGGTGCAAATTCTTACACCACAAAAATACACACTCCCAGTGTTTATGAGAATAAGTCTGGTAGATCTAAGTCTAGAAGGTGGAGATCTCTCTCTTCTAATCCTATAGAACCAATTTCTATAGGTCCTAGACTTAATCCTCAGAAAATTCCCTCTGATGGATTTTCTAAAAAGGTTATGTCGAATTCTTCTGGAATAAGAAATAGCCGAAGGAAGGTAAGGAATACTAGGTTCAAACTCTCAGATGGTATTTACAACTCATCTCTCAATACTCATGGTGGGATTACATCTCACTTTGCTACCTAGCTCTAGGTAATTTCATCCTTGTATCTAACTTGAGAGTTGCAAGGATGACATTTGCGAGATGCTCAAGTCTACTGTAGGTTACCATTTTTCTTGTGTTTGATTTAGATGTTTTCTTATTTTGCAAAGGTTGGGTCATTTCTTGACTCCTTGTAACTAGTGTATCTCTTCCTTATGCTCTGATTAAATATTTTAATTATTGAGCCATGATGGTAAAAGATATCTGAAAACAAAGAGTATTTCCTTTTTCTTGGATCTTTTCTGATCCATTAGCCTTTCACATCTAGTCCACGAACGTCCGTGTCTTTCTTGGGAGTTTTAGGGTTTCCATAACAAGGGTGTCCTTCTCTTGTTCGTAAATATATATATATTATATTGTTTTCTCCTTCCCTAATAATAAAAAATGGAGAACTCCTCAAGACCTCAAGAAGTGGTGAATCTTGAGATGGAAGAAGACTTTAAAGGATGTGATTCTATTCAATAACTTGTCTTGAAAAAGATGATTGAAAGGAAAGAGTACAACTCCTGGATTGGAGAATCTGTCAAGGATTTAATTCTTTTTCAGAATGACTCTAGGGTCGAATTTGGAAATCTTCAACTGCAAATAAATCAGCTTATTGATGGTCAGACCAAAATCCTTGAAAATCAAAAGATCTTGATCAGGAAACATAAGAAACTCATCATGGACTGTGTCAAAGCTAGGTATCTTGCCCTCATTGTTGATCGGAAAGTTAATGTTCTAACTCATGAACATGGAGTCTCTACGGTCAAAAGTCAAGGATATCAGTGATACCTTTTATGATGTACCCTTTCAAAGGTATGATGTTATCAAAGAAACTTGATTTTTGTTTTTGTCTAGGAAACTTCTCATGAGAATTTATTCTTGTGTTTTAAGAAGGATAACTAGGGTTTGGAATAACAATTATTGTGAGTACACATAGTTATTGCCAACGATTTTCATCTTGCACTGTTTTTAGATTTATTTATTTAAATTCTAAGGTTTATTTGGAAGATGATTTTGCAGTATTAATCTTTATTGGTTTTATATATTGCAAAAATTGTTATGGGATATGAGTGTTTGCGTCCGTGAACTATGATTGTCCCATATATGTCAAAAGTTAAGTCTATTATATGTCTTTATACAAATATTGATGGAAGATAGAAAGAACTTTTGATAACAAAGATTAAGTCTATGATATCATTATGCAAATATTGATAAAAATAGAATGAATCTTTGTATATTCCGCAGTATTGATCTTTCCCTGATCCACTTCTATGTGAAAGTATTGTGCGGCTCCGTAAGTTCTCTTATTTGAGCATTTCCGATTAACTTAATCTTGGGTTCTCTTGTGGTTAATTTAATTGAGTTTTCTGGATACAAATTCATGTTTCATGTAATTTGTTAATGTCCAAAGAAATCATTCTTTTCTTGTATAAGTAAGGTCGCTCTTGTTATTCTCTCGGGAATGACATTTTATGAGGGATAGTTCTTAATTGAACTTGTGCTTAATTGCCAAATCTTTGTGGGGAGTGCGGCTGTGGAATATTGTAGGAGTTTTCTTATATCTTTATAAACTCCTTGATGAATACATTAAGTTTCGACTATGTGAAATCATCGAAACAAAGTTGATATGTTATCTTTTAGTCATGAAGTGTCTCTATGAGAATTTCATTATGATCCCACTAGTTTTCGTACCTTTGCCAATTTATATTGACAAAAAGGGGAAGAATTAATGTGTAGTTCACACTACAAATACATATGGTTTATGGATCATTATGTAAGGGGGAGTGGTTTTCATTGTGAGATGAAGTATTGACTAAGGGGGAGTGATACATATCACCATAGTATTGTTGTCAAAGTTGTGATATAATTGGACTTTGATGATGTGTAATAATACTATTGTTAGAGCATTGCTCGGTCGAACTCACAAGCGTTGCTATCTCAAGCTTGTTTGTCAAGTTTAGTTGCAAAAACTACAAGCCTTGATTTTTACTCTACTTATAGCTAAGTCTCGGACTAGGATAGTAAATGTAGTTGAGCTCTAGACTCCACGGCGTTCATCGAATGAAGACGAAGAACTACTCAAGGGAACTTGTGGAACTTCATCAACAAAAGGTATGTGGAAACTTGAACTTATCTATCACTCAAAATTCTATCTATTCTATCTCCTATTTTGAGACAAAAGTCGTATTGCTATATAGACTTCAATTATACATATTTGTTATTTCGAGCCGAGTTTATCTTGCTTATCTATTTCTCGAAATATGTGTTGGTAAGCTTTCGCTTTAGCCAAGTTCATCTTTACTCGTGACGAAATTCATGTTGATTATTTCAATAACTTGAAAATAACTTTGATGAAAATAGTTTGTGGATAACAACTATTATAACATCCTCTAAGAAAGTTTTAATGATTGAAATGAGAGTTTAGATCAAGTAACCATGTTTGGATATAAACATAGTGTGTTCTCACATTTTTTTAAAATTCCAAAACCGGGAACCTAAAGTATGCGTACTCGTACGCATACTGGCGGAAAGTTCACGTCCGTGAATTTCTGCTGGAGTTTGGAAGTGAAAACAAACTCAATCCGGTCACTTAAGTATGCGTACCCGTTTTCATACCTAAGAAGTTTACTTTCTAAAATCGGTTTGTTCATGAACAAAAACATTTATATTATAACGAATGCAATCTTTGCAAACCGTGGCTATAATGTTCATGAATTGATTCGAGTGAATCAAAATCGATTTTGCTTCGATTGTGTCTTGTATACTTCTATGAGATCTAAGCAATTGAACAACTCTCTAACTAGTTCTTTTGATTCATTTGAACTAGTTATGGTAAAGATGAATAAGGTTGATATGAAAGTGCTCATATGGCTAACCATTGGTTAACTATTGTTGAACCGACTAAGTGTACACGTTTAGGTACGGTTACTCAAACCTAAATGAAGTTACATTTCATTTGTGTATAACAAGCTAAGTTCGATCTAACGGTTGAAAGATATTAGCTTGAATCTAATCAGGTTTTCATTTAACGGTGGATATTGAATGCTTTGTTACCAAGGTAACTTAGATTGCAAATCCTGATTTGAAATCTATATAAAGGAGAACTCTAGCAACTGGGAAACCTAATCCCCACACCCCCTGTGTGATACTAGTTGCATAAGCTAGAGTCGATTCTCCTTTAACCTTAGGTTTTTCACGAAACCCTGTAGGTTAACGACTTAAAGAATTCATTGGGATTGTGAAGCCAGACCCAACTATTTTCTCAGTAGTTGCGTGATATGATCTTGCTGTTTTCTATCGTGATAGAGTACAATCGTAAGATTGGATTGAGATTTATATCTCTGATAGGCAAGATAGAAAAGTAGTCACAAACACCTTCGTCTCATCGTTTGTGATTCCACAATATCTTGTTTCGTTAATCGATTAAGATTATTGTGAGGTGATTGATAATACTAGGCTATTCTTCGGGAATATAAGTCCGGGTTATCAATTGGTTCCTGTTCACCTTGATTTATAAAAAGACGGAACAAAAACTCATAGGTATATCTGTGGGAGACAGATTTATCCACTCAATAGACTTTTCTGTGTGAGACATATTTGTTTATCAAGTCTTCGACTTTGGGTCGTTGAAACTCTTAGTTATGAGTGAGATTAGCTAAGGGAATCAAGTGCGTAGTATCCTGCTGGGATCAGAGACGTAAGGAATGCAACTGTACCTTGAATCAGTGTGAGATTGATTAGGGTTCAACTACAGTCCAGACCAAAGTTAGTTTTGTAGTAGGCTAGTGTCTGTAGCGGCTTAATACAGTGTGGTGTTCAAATATGGACTAGGTCCCGGGGTTTTTCTACATTTACGGTTTCCTCGTTAACATAACTTATGGTGTCTGTGTTATTTCTTTTCCACATTATATTTTGTTATATAATTGAAATATCACAGGTTGTGCGTTGAATCGATCAACTGGTAAATCCAACCTTTGGTTGTTGATTGAAATTGTCTGATCTTTGAACATTGGTCTTTGGTACCGTTCAAGTTATTTCTCTTGTATTCAATCAGGCTTGCAAATTCCTATTTGTTTGATTGCGGATATAATCGAGAAATTGAGATATAACTCTTTGATATAATTTTTATTAAGATTGAGTCTGACTGTCTAGTTGATTCTCTTGAAAGTATATTGGAGTTAGTCCATACAGATTGCTAAGCGAAATATTTGGTGAGGTTGTTATACCCCCGCTTTTTCAACTATGACACTGTATAACAATGATTGAGAGTTATTGTCTTCTTATTGTTATAGCTACGGATCTTTAACAACTATGATAATGAGTTGAACAAGTTCAGAATCACTGGAGAACTTGGAAGTGACGAAGATTTTGAGTAATGTTGAAGAACCAAGGAGATCAAGTATTTGGAGAGAATATACAAAGTTTATTTATTTTGTAATCCATATGTATTGATAGTTTTGTCACTAAAAGTGACAAAGGGGGAGATTGTTAGAGCACTGCTCGTTCGAACTCGCAAGCGTTGTTATTTCAAGCTTGTTTGTCAAGTTTAGTTGCAAAAATTATAAGTCTTGATTTCTAGTCCACTTATAGCTAAGTCTCGGATTATGATAGAAAGTGTAGTTGAGCATTTGACTTCACGGCGTTCATCGATTGGAGACGAAGAACTACTAAGGGGAGCTTATGGAACTTCATCAACAAAAGGTATGTCGAGACTTGAACTCATCTATCACTCAAAAGTCTATCAACTCTATCTCATATTTGAGATAAAAGTCGTATAACTATATAGACTTCGATTATACACATTTGATATTTCGAGTTGAGTTTAACTCGCTTACATATTTCTCGAAATATGTGTTGGTAAGATTTCTCTTTAACTAAGTTCATCTTATATTCTTGACGAAATTCAAAAGATAATCATGTGAAAATCGCCTAGTAACATCTTACATGATTTGTGTGAGACGGTCATTTGATGTAGACTCAGAATATTTCGTATTGATCTATCGATCACTTGAAAATTGCTTTGAAGCTAATAGTTAGTGTGAGACAGCTATTGTCATCTTCCAAGAATGTTTCAATGATTGAAATGGGAGTTTAGAACAATTAACCATGATTGGATATAACACAGTATGCGTACTTGTATGCTAACTGTTACAAGTTATTCCAAGTCCGGGAACTATGGTATGCATACCCGTATGTGTACAGGTTGGTTTAATGAAAGTCCGGGAACTTAGTATGCATACCCATATGCGTACTAGCGCAAGTTCACGTCTGGAAATTCAACTGAGTTTGGAAGGTATGCGTACCGGTTCGCATACTTGCGAACCCAAACTAAGTCCGACCACTTAGGTATGCGTACCCGTTAGCATACTTGAGTAGGTTATGTTCTGAAATCGGTTTGTTCATGAACTATTATATTTATATATATAATAAGGAATGCAATCTTTTGCAAACCGTGGCTATAATGTTCATGAATTGATTCGAGTGAATCAAAATCAATTTTGCTTCAATTGTGTCTTGTATACTTCTATGAGAATATAAACAATTGAACAACTCTAGAACTAGTTTTATTTGAGTCATTTGAACTAGTTGTGTTAAGATGAACAAGGTTGATATGAAAGTGTTCATATGCCCAACTTCGGTTAACTATTGTTGAGCCAACAAAGTGTACACGTTTAGGTACGGTAACCCATATCTAAATGAAGTCACTTTTCATTTGTGTGTAACAAGCTAAGTTCGATCTAACGGTTGAAAGATATTAGCTTGAGTCTAATCAGGTTTTCATCTAACGGAGAATATTGAATGCTTTGTTACCAAGGTAACATTGATTGCAAACTTTGATTTGAATACTATATAAGTGAGAACTCTAGCAACCGGGAAACCTAATCCCCACACCTCCTGTGTGATACTAGTTGCGACTAGAGTCGATTATCCTTTAACCTAGGTTTTTCTAAAACCATTATAGGTTAACGACTTAAAGAATTCATTGGGATTGTGAAGCCAGACCAAACTATTTTCTCTGTAGTTGCGTGTTCTGATCTTGCTATTTTCTATCGTGATTGAGTACTATCTTCTCTAAGATTTTCTCGAGATTTAATCTCTGATAGGCAAGATAAAAAGTAGTCACAAACATCTTTGTCTCATCATTTGTGATTCCATAATATCTTGTTTCGCTACCATACGATTAAGATTATTGTGAGGTGATTGATATTACTAGGCTGTTCTTCGGGAATATAAGTCCGGTGTATCAATTGGTTCATGTTCACCTTGATTTATCAAATTACAGAACAAAACTCATAGGTATTTCTGTGGGAAACAAATTTATATATTCAATAGACTTTTCTGTGTGAGACAGATTGGTTTATAAAGTCTTCGACTTTGGATCGTAGCAACTCTTAGTTGTGGGTGAGATCAGCTAAGGGAATCAAGTGCGTAGAGTTCTGCTGGGATTCAGAGGCGTAAGGAACGCGACTGTACCTTAATCAGTGTGAGATTGGTTAGGGATCAACTACATTCCAGTCCGAAGTTTACTTGGAGTAGGCTAGTGTATGTAGCGGCTTAATACAGTGTGGTGTTCAAATCTGGACTAGGTCCCGGAGTTTTTATGCATTTGCGGTTTCCTCGTTAACAAAATTTCTGGTGGCTGTGTTATTTCTTTTCCGTATTATATTTTTTTATATAATTGAAATATCACAGGTTGTGCGTAGTTCAATCAATTAGATAATCCAACCTTTGGTTGCCTTTGGTTGTTGATATAAATTGATTGACACTTGTACATTGGTCTTTGGTACCTTTCAAGTTGTTTCTCATAATAATCAGGCTCATGGATTCTATCTGTTTGATTTGCTGATTACATTGAGAAACAGAGACACAACTCTTGGATATATTTCCATTGATTAAGTCGGACTGTCTAGTTGATTCTCTTGGAATCATATTGGAGTTTGTCCATACAGATTGCCTAAATGAAATGAGGTTGTTAGACCCCCACTTTTTCAATAAGATTCACTCAAACTAGATCGAAGTATCGACGAGATCTTTAGAACTGTTTGTAGATCTAAAGACATCTTATGATAATCCATTGTTAACAGACTACGTTCTGTGTATGATTGATCACAAGAGATTCAAGTGGTGTTGTGCAGGTTATTATTGAAGATTAAAGAAGATTTGAAGACGAAGAAGATTTCTTATTAGTTCTCATATCTTTGTGTGTGCACAAACCTTGATCGTATGGGATCTAACTAGAATTGGATTTATTCGATTGATTAGTTGCGTGAGATCGGCATCACTTTATAGCTTCTCGTTGAGATCTATATTGATTGATTGCGATTCTAAACTTAACTGTTTTTGTAGTTTTTGGATAGATTGATCTAACCAGGCAAAGGAGTTTATTAGATTAAACGGAAGTGCCTTTGCGTATGACTTGAGATATCTTTATCTTGAAAGAATCAATAGAGTTGTTACCAAACAGATTTGTTGTTCCTTTACTGTTTGGAATAGGATCCAAAGAAATTGTACCAGTGCGTGACCTTCGAAGTCGGAAGCAGGGATACTGAGGAAACTAAGTGAACTAGGGGTAGTTTCTTGGTATTAACTATACGAAGTTGGTGTAGATTTTGTATAGCGGCTTAATTATGAGAGTATTCAATTCTGGACTAGGAGGTCCCGGGTTTTTTTTGTACTTGCAGTTTTCCTCGTTAACAAAATATTGTTGTGTGATTTACTTTTTTTTTTCGCATTTATATTTGTTTATATAATTTAAAGTAAATTACACAAACATTAACTCCGATATACTTGATAGTGATCTTATAGAGTTTGGTTAAGTACGAACTTATTATCAAGTATCACACTTTGGTTGTCATATTGTCTCGATCTCGTATCCATAGACAATCACACAAAGTGTGAATACCGATTAGTTGTATTGTCTCGACTTTGTCCATAGACGATCACTTTCGGTATGAGGACTTACAGGTTGAAAACAAAAAGATTGTGGTATATTTGGGTACCCTCGTCTTTTCAATTGGTATTAGAGCAGGCAAACACGAAAAGATCTAACAATCTGTGTTTGGTGCGATCCAACCTATAAGAATTGAATCCAATGGATGATTCAATTAACGTTATGCAAGAGTACGAATACTCCAAAGTTGAAGATGTTACTCCTTTGTTAACTCATGATCCAGGAGTTACAAAAATTAATAGTACATCTAAGTCTATCTCTGATTGGAAAGAAGATATTGATAAAGAGTTGGTAAAACTCTTAAAGCCTATAAAATCTCTGTCTACCAGGATGTTAATATTAAAGACAAAATCTAATCTTCTTAAGCAATAGATCAGAGAAAAAGACATTCAACTAAATATTCTATCCAAAGAGAATATGGATCTCACTGTCAAAGTAGAAGCTCTTGGTAAATCTCTTACTCGAGAAAAAAAGATTCATCTTATGACTCTGACTAATGATTTTGTTATAATTTCTTCTGATGAGAAAAATAAAAGTATTTGCTCGACTTTTACAAATTGTGATAACAAGACTTGTTTGATCACATCTGAAACAGATCATAATGATGGTAGTTTGTCTAATTGAATCAAGTCAGAAGAGAATGAAGAACCATCTTCTACAACTACTGATGATCAAACGAAATCTTGTCCAAAGGAAACTTTTAACCGATTCCGTGAAAAAGATCTTAAGGAATATAACTTTCAGTCACTTGACATGAAACTTATACTTCTTCAAAATACTGTGGTAAAAGTGTTAAAAGAAGTTTCTTGTCTTAAAAAACTTAAAGATCATTCCTCAGTAGAAAGACAGAATATACCCCAAACCGATAAAATCAACTCAAAAGAATCAGAAGAAAGAGTTGATAATCACTTCTGGAAAAAGATTCCTCCTCACTCATATCAAAATAGTTTCGGTTTACATGAACAAAAATTTCATAAGAAAGGGAAGGAAACAATCTCTGCCAAAAGAAACAATCAAGGAAGATTTCCAATAATTTTTTCAGATGATCAAACTGATGTGCATAATAAGGAAATCCTTAGAATGAGAAAATCTTATGAAAATCTCATTGACAGAATTAAGAGAGATCTATCAATCTCTGAAAATTCTCACATCGGTACGGTTTCTCCTCATGGTCATACCTTTAGATCAAGGAAGGATCATCTTCTTAGGAGAAAACACTTTGGGCAGAAACTTCCAAAGAGAAACATGAACTATGTTTTTGATACTCGTTGTAAGCACGATAAGGCTTACTCCGATACAACCTAGTTGTATGGAGAATGTGCCCCCTCATCCAAGTTGGTTCTCATAACTATTGGGATGAGGAACCACATAAAACGAGAGCACATGTTTTGTGTCTGTATCAGAAAAAATCTGTGACATTTTTGGATAAGCTGTGAATCCATTATGTCTAAAAATTGTTCATGTTATAATGATCTTCCATAATTAGGTTTGATTTGAAATTTTTGAATTTTAATAAACCTTCCAGCTTGAGAATTTCGGACACAGGAAACAAAATATATTCTTAATATATTTTCGGAAATTCCTTTGTATTTTTGGTCCGAGAGTTGTCTCTTCTTAAGAGAAACTTTCTCTTGCTTGTATTGTGAAACCCTGATTAATTCTTATTTAAATCCTCGAGCATGCCTCCAACAACTCGCAGTATTACAAAGGTAAATAAGGAGGAAGCTTAAATATTTAAGGATTGTCAAGGAATCAATACATAAAGGAAGAAGAAGATCATATCAAAAATCATGTCTGATTATGAATCTAATAGTTCTACAGGATCTCAATATGAGTCATGTCTATTGGCTTACAACCTTCAAGATCCAACAAAAACCAAGTTAATACCTTCTGATAGTATGGTTAACTATATCCATGGTTTTGAAGAACTAAGAACCAATCTCATAATAATGGTTCGAAATCAAGATTGGTTGAAGGATAGAATTGATGAAACAAAAGCTGATCTTGCAGACATGAAGAAACAAGTTGAAAAGCTTGAAAAATAAGAGGTGGTTGCTGACAAGTCTCTCGAGACATGCTTCAAGAGTTTGAACACTGAAGAAACCTCAGTGAACAATCAGAGCACCACTAGGGATTAAGTTATATGCTGTAATACTTAATCCAGAAAATAGACATCAATGTTTAGATTTACTTTAATTATTGTATAAGGTCTATTTTGAATAAAACTATCATTATTTATTGAATAAAATTATTTATTTATAATTTTTCTTGTGATAGTTACCGTTACATAGCCTGTGAATGAATGTTTATATTTTTGTTATGTGTATACGGTTTATGGGATATCTGATTTCGGTTTTCATTAACCTTAATATTCGATCTCATATGATGTGACCCTTATGGTTTGTGTGACTTTGTGATTTAGCGGGATTAAGTTCTATCCCATGTTGGTAGGCTTTATCAAAGGATCATAAGGTGTTCTGATTGAAACTCATATGTGAAAAGTCACAATATGTTGAATCAATTTATGTTTGAGTTGTGTTTAGCATAACATATGTGTTTTGGCTTTTCAACTTTTGCTATTGGCACGCATTAGTTAAAACTGTTTCAACCTTTCTCTGGTAAAGGTTGCTTTTGTTGTTGCTCTTTTGTTCTTACGAGAGGATGACAACACACTGGGGGAGAGTTCTTATCTGAACTTGCGCTTAATGATATATCTTTCTGGGGAGAATAGGCTGCGGAATTTGAGGTAACGAATTTGTTAGTTAATTGTTTTCCTGTTTAAGAAAAGCATGTTTATATAGAATATATTTTGCTTTTGCTTAACAAAATTTTGGTACAATTGATATGTTCCATTATTGTGTATGGATGTGTGTATATGAATGATTCAATTGTTTCCGGTTAAGAAAAACTGTGTCAATTTATTTGTCTTATTGTTTGGTATCTTCTTTATTGTTGGGTATCAAATGTTTTTGCTTAATGAAATTTAGTGCAATTGCGGTGCTATAATGTCTATGTTTGTTTCAATTGCTTCCGGTTAAGAAAATAACTGTGCAAGTCAATTTATTTTGGTTTGTATGAATTGTTTATGGCTTAGAAAAATACGGGATCATTTGTTTAGTCCAAATCGATTCTGGATAAGAGAAACTAAGTTAATTCTGATCTTAGTTAGACTTATCAAATTGGAGGATTCGGTTATTCAAGTCTAATCGAATGCCTTGACAAGAAAAACTAGTTAACTAACCTAGTTTTTGTCTTATCTAAAGAGAAAGGTCTAAGTTATTGTATGAATAATTAGATCCTGATGAGAGAAATAAAGTTAATTCTGATCTTTATTTTGGTCTTATCGAAACAAGTGGTTGTACATACGCAACCGGTTTAACAAGGGAATTAAGTTTCTTAGTCGATTTGTTAAACTATTAGGGAAAATTGCTTCGGGTAATTGTTTCCTTGATAACATATTAAAACTAAATTACTTGTAGTTTCGGTTTTAACATTGGTTATCTAAAGTGGTATGTGAAACCTTCGTGCTTAACTCTTATAGGTTATTTACAAGTCTTTTTAGATTTGTAAGATCCTTTCGGGTTGTCTTTTATTTGCTCGAACCTTTGTCATTTTGTGACAAAAAGGGGGAGAAATATATGGAGTAAAAAAGTGATTTGCAATCACTAATGAAAGGACAATTGTGCTTAAATGTTATATCTAATAAAAGAGTAAAGCATTGACTAAGGGGGAGAAACATATCATATTGTTGTTGTTGTATTCTGACTACAAAGAGGGGAATAACAAAGATGTTCGGATTGAATATTTACCTAGCTTACCTGTAGGGGGAGTAAAAGCTTTTGTTATTCAAATGTCAACAACGACATTTATTGATTGAATATATGCAGGTTATTGTGTTGTTGAAACTTGGAATCAAGCGTATGTAAAATGAAAGCTTATGTAATTTGTTTATCCATATGTAATAAGAGTTTTGTCACTAAAATTGACAAAGGGGGAGATTGTTGGAGCATATCTTGGTTGAACTCACCATGCGTTGGTATGTCAAGTTTGGTTGTCATATCTTAGTGTGTCAAAACTCATTTAAATTCGTTTGATTATATACTAGACTCAACTTCGTTTAGGTTAGACTAGAAAGTCTAGGAATGTTGAGACATACAAGTATTACTCTGAAGACCTGAAGAATGTGAAGAAGTTTTGAACTACAACGACGACATCATCCTTCCACTTGAGGTTAGTAATATTGACTTGAACTGTTTCATTCCTAACGTATCTTTCAAGTCATGCTATATTGAAAACATAACTGCGAAGCTGTATATACTGTACATATTTTATAATACTCTAGTGATGTGACATGGTCATATTTGTATGATCATAGTATTAGGGAATTAGACTACGAAGTATAACGCTTATCTTTTGAACTTCGTATATATGACATCTACATAATCTTATATATACTGTTATGATTATGTGAATGGGTTATGGTGAAGATTTCATCCTAGGAAACAATGTTTTTTGTTCATTTAAAGGAAACACATTCATGAACTTGTTTTATGAATCGAAAGTGAAATCAATAGGCTTATTGGTACAACTATTCATTGGAAATCTTTGGATTACCAATATGTGTGAGATGGTAGAACCGATCATAACTATGTTATGTATCTTGGTATAACTAATCACAATGCCTGACTTATGATTTGGTATGACTAGTTTTTATTAATTGGTGTAACCGATCCTAAGTAATCACCATGAGATGGTATGGTCGATATTTGTAATTGGTGTGATCGATCCTAGTAATTGGTGTAACCGATCCTAGTAATTGGTGTGACCGATCACAGAGTATTGTGTAATCGATCCTTGTAATTGGTAACCGGTCCTGGTAATTGGTGTAACCGATCCTGGTAACTGGTGTGACCGATCACAAGCAATACCATGGGAATATGGAAACCGGTCCTGGTAACTTATGTAACCGGTCCTGGTAACTTGTGTGACCGACCGCAAGTATTTCCATATTGAGGTATAACCGATCCTAGTGATTGGTAGAACCGATTGAACCCATGTATGTGATTTGATATTTGATCAATCACATAGTTATCTTGGAATACAGGTAGACCAATTCTAAACTTGTTTGGAAGTGTGGTACAACCGCTTCCGAGACTGTAAATCCATATAAATATGAATAAGGATTTAAAGTGAAGATATGTCAACATACTTTGAACACGTACATTAACTCTTATCATTTATTGCTCAAAGTAAATAAATTGAGAATCTTTTAATTAAGGTCTTTGGTTTTATATGCTTTAATTACCAACAATTAAATGCATATCTTTAAAGAATAAAAATTAGTAATGTGCATTTACTAATTGGAGATTTTCTATTGAGAGATTTCGGAAATTTTGGACAAGCATTTATTGGAATTAGGAAAACCAAATTCTGTATTCATTGCATATCTTAAGAATATTTTCGGTTTTGGAAATTCCTTGGTGTCCAAACATCCTTGGTCTATAAATACCTAAATTTGCATTTCTAGCAAACCATCCTAAGAGCCAGGCAAACTTTATTTCTTGTCGTTTCTTGTGGATCCGTCTAATTGGAGAGGAAAGTATCCTAATTAGGTGAAATCTCTTACGACCACTCGTTTAAAGACTTCTGTGGGATCAAGAAGCTCTACGAGTATCGTTGGTGGGAAACTAAATAATTGCAGTGTTACTAGTTGTCGATTGATTTGATTGACTAACGGTTGTTGAAACTTTGATTGCACCTAGTTTTTTTATTCTTGAGAATCTTCTCTTCTGATATAAGATTCACTCAAACTAGATTAAAGTATCGATGGGATCTTTAGAACTGTTTGTAGATCTAAAGACATCTTGTGAGAATGTATTGTTAACAGACTCCGTTATGTGTGTGATTGGTCACAAGAGATTCAAGTGGTGTTGTGCAGGTTATTATTGAAGATTAAAGAAGATTTGAAGACGAAGAAGATTTCTTATTAGTTCTCATATCTTTGTGTGTGCACAAACCTTGATCGGCTGGGATCCAACTAAAATCGGATTTATTCGATTGATTAGTTGCGTGAGATCGGCATCACTTTATAGCTTCTCGTTGAGATCTATATTGATTGATTGTGAATCTAAACTTAACTGTTTTTGTAGTTATTGGATAAATTGATCTAACCAGGCAAAGGAGTTTATTAGATTGAATGGAAGAGCCTTTGCGTATGACTTGAGATATCTTTATCTTGAAAGAATCAATAGAGTTGTTACCAAACAGATTTGTTGTTCCTTTACTGTTTGGAATACGATACAAAGGAATTGTACCAGTGCGTGACCTTCGAAGTTGGAAGCCCAGGGATATTGAGGAAACTAGTATAGAGGCTTAATTCTGAGAGTATTCAATTATGGACTAGGTCCCGGGGTTTTCTGCACTTGCAGTTTTCCTCGTTAACAAAATCTTGCTGTTTGATTTACTTTTGTTTTCTGCAATTATATTTCTTTATATAATTTAAAGTAAATTACACAAACGTTAACTCCGATATACTTGATAGCGATCCTATAGAGTTTGGTTAAGTCTGAACCTATTATCAAGTATCACACTTTGGTTGTCGTATTGTCTTGATCCCATATCCATAGAAAATCACACAAAGTGTGAATACCGATTAGTTGTATTGTCTCGACTCTGTCCATAGACGATCACTTTCGGTAAGAGGACTTATAGGTTGAAAACAAAAGATTGTGGTGTATTTTCAAACTCCATGTTTCAAAATGTTTTAGCACATTTCTAGGACAAATCCGTTTCAACTTAAACGCATTGATGAAATAATCTCATACTTCTCGAGAATAAGAACAATGTAGGAAAAGATGATCAATATATTTCAACATACTCCCGATAGAATAAGTAGGATTCATCTTGAATATTAATACCTCTATATTTAAACATAGACAAGGTAGGCATGAAACCCACAACAATAAATAACCTTATCTGGAATGTGCTTTCACGACAGAAATTTTTCAAAATTACTTACAAAATTTTGTTGAACCTGCAATTCATAACATTTCTTAACAAAAAATTCACCCATAAATTTCACCTCATCTTCAACACTCTCATCAAATTCAGAAAGACGTCCTAGGCCTAGTTCATATAAAAGCAAATTCCACTCATATTGCTCCAGTAAAGACAAATCATTTCAGAAATAAAAGCATTTTTCCGACTGTTAACTCTAAAAATAGTATGGTACTTACTATTCAATGGACTATCACTTGTCAATTTATCTAACTAAAATCTAACTACATCACCATTATTCACTTTGAAAGCTAAATGGTCATGCATAAATGAAGTAGGTTTTAGAATAGCCACACACCCTTCCCTTGTGGCTTAGTATCATTCGGGGGAGTAAATGTTCAATGTTGCTCTTGAATTTTTGTTGCACAACTTTCCTTCACAAAGTATTCTTCTCCCTTATGTATCTCGAAATCCAATTTTCTTTTAGAGAATTAGTGATACTTCTTAGATTCTTCACACTTAACCCACCAAGATTCTTTGGCATGCATATTTTTACCCAAGGCACCCAACACTTTTTCCTTTTATCAACACCAGAATCCCACAAAAAATTTCTCATTGGCCTAGTAATCCTCATGTTCACAGAAGCAGGCATATGATTTATTGACAAGAAATACAATAGGAAACTAGACAGACAAATCTTTATAAGGATTAATCTCCATGCCTTTGACAAAAACGTCTTTTTCTAAAAGGCCAACATAACTTACTTAATCTCATAGATAAATATTCCTAGAAGTAGCCCCTAGTGGCAGTCCCAAATACTTTATTGGCAATTTACTTTGCACCCCGCTTACATAGGGTTTTCCCTATTTTCCATCCCTAATTTTCCCTATTTTCCATCCTTTCACAATTTTTAAAATCAATTTACTTTCCAATTCTGGATTTTCCTATGTACCACCTATAAAAGTCAATTGACTATGCTATAACTGTCAAATTAGAAACCCTAGGTTTGATCCCAACCCCTCTTCTTGCGTTTACCGGGTAATCAAATGATTTAATATTGAAAAACAAAATCCAATTAGAGACAGTTGTAGTCAGACTAGTTATTCATGGAATATAAAGATCAGTCATCTTTGAACGACTAGAGACAATTGTAGTCGCCATCATCTGGACTAGTTCTTCGTGGAATAAAAAACTCAAAACTCCAACCCAAATATTTACATTATGAACGAATTTATAAGCGACAACCAACTCTTCTTGTTCTATTTAATGCTTCAAGAACTCAAGCTCCTCCCACTTTTTGACGACACCATCACTCACTAAATTAGTTAACTAGATGTGTATGCCCAACCAATCAATTCCATTTATGAAATTCATTGTTTGCACCCAAAAATATATATATATATATATATATATTCTCTACTGTGTACTGAATGTGAATTTTGCGCCGAACATATAAGTTATTTTACAATGAAATATTAGTATTTGAACGACTAGTTCTTCGTACAACAAAAATAAAAGAAAAAATCGAATTTGAACAAATTGATTATACACTTGTTTTCTTGGATAATCACTTTTTTTCGTGAGGCATCTTTGGTTGGTAATCAATGATGGAATAAAAAAAATAAGGATTCAAGGTGGTGGTTGTAGATAAAAAATATATTTGTGTTCTTAGGGTTTTCACTAGTGGGGTGGATAACATATATATAGGGTGTAAAAAAAAAGTCAAATACATGTAGACGGTATTATTTAAAATTTATTTGGGTGGTACATAGGATAATTAAGAACGCGCGATTGGGGGATACTTATATTAATTGGGGAATATGAATTACTAACCCCATCCAATAGTGTCCGCTAAGGGGTGTTTTTTGGGAGCGGAAATACTAAAATACCCTTCCATCTAAATTAAAATTTAAAACTAAAATCAAAATCAAATCCTAACAAGTTCTTAAAGATATGTTAAATTGAATTGTTGTTGAGCAAGAAGAAGAAGAAATGGCTTCATTGAGAAGGTACATGATACCCAACCATATTTAAAGTGTTGTTGTTGTTTTAAAACTTCGTTTGGGTTAGAATCATATACTGAAACTTTTCAGTTTCAGTTTCAATCCACTCCTGACTTGTGTTCATGATGAATACCCTACTGTTTTTTATGCCGGCATGGTTTTTAGGATGAATACCATGCCGATATCTGGTGCCGACATGGTTTTTCAGGATGAATACCATGCCGATACTAGTGCCGGCATGGTTTTTCAGGATGAATACCATGACGATACTTGCTATTTCAGACAAATTTTCTGTATGTTTTTGTCCCCAAATCGGCACGGTACACTTGGGAATCAACCATGCCGGCACTACTACCGGCATGCTCGATAATGAACTTTCTATGCCGGCAGTGTACTTACAATTTCAAAATTGGGGGATATTGTGTATTGGCATGGTGAAAGTATGAATATCATGCCGATTGGTCCCTGCAGGCATGGTATTCATACTTTTACCATGCCGGCACTGAGTTTTTCAGGCGTAACAATGGCGGATTCGATGAAAAAAAAATCAAATTTCAATACATTAATACCTATATATGCCTAATTGGAGCACTTGTATATTCAGCTTGTTTACTTTCCTGGGTTGGTTCTTCACCGGAACCTTCATGATCATAAATATCTTGATTTAATGTTGTTGCATCAACAAATTCAATGATAATGATTTATTCTAATGATTATCAAATTAATCTATTAACTTACCTAATTATATTTAACCACTAAACATGATTAGTGAGGGGTACATTAGGAATTAGTTAAAATACATCGATAAGGGGTGACTCTGATTTACTATTTATATCCCCTTTTTGTCTTTTTCCTCTATCCCCCAATTAATATAAGTATCCCCCAATCGCGCATTCATAATTAAGGATGGGATTTAATATGGACGAGAATTAGAAAAGATGGGGATGGGAAATAGGTAGCCTTACATAGCTAGAGATTCAACAATAGAGTCAGCTCCTATATTCACCATTGAGATTTTCTCCAATTTCAACTTCAAACCAGTTAACATTTCAAAAGTTGCAAGAATTAGTAGCAACCTTCTTATCGCATGCACACTAGCATTCACAAACAATAAAGTATCATCTGCAAACTGCATATGAGAAATATGTATACTAGCCTCACCTACCTGAAATCCATTTATCTTACCTCTAGCATTAACATCATCCATAAGGTTAGATAACACCTCAACCACCAAGAAAAAAAGAAATAGTGACAAAGAGTCACCTTTTCTCAAGCCTTTAGATGGTTTGATCTTTTTAGTAGAACAACTATTTACCAAGACAAAAATATGAGAAAAAGAAATACACCAATCAATTCAAGAAATCCATTTTTCTTCAAAACCATATTTCTCAAGAATACGTACATAAAAGAGTTTTCCACTTCACGTGATCAAAAGCATTCTCCATATCCACCTTGCACAACACTCCGGGTAAGTTTGGTTTCATCCTGTTATCAATGCACTCACTTGCAATAAGCACTGCATCCAGAATCTGTTTATTCTTCACAAATGCGCCTTGATAGTCAGACACCAATGTTGATATCACAATCTTCCATCTGTTTGCCAACACCTAAGACAATATCTATAACTACTTCCCACTAAGCTCATGGCTCTAAAATCCTTAGGTGAGCAAGAGTCTTCTTTCTTTGGAACCAAAGACAAAAATAAATAAAATAAATTGAGTCTAATCCCATGTATCGTAAGTGGAGAATTCTTGAATCAGATTTATGAAATCACCCTTGATAACATGCCTTATATAAATCAACAGAAAATCCATCTGGCCCTTGTGCTTTATTCGCACCACTATGATTCACAACGTCATATACTTCTTCTTCAGTAAACACTGCCTCCATGCTCCTCTTATCTTCATCATCAATCTTACGAAAGGACAAGTTGTCCAAACTAAAAGCCACATCATTTTGTTCATTAAACAACTTAACATAGTAATTCTTCATCTCCAATTGAATCTTTATTTGATCAAAACAATCTTCCCCTTCAATCTCCAACTTAGCTATGGTGTTTCTCTTTCTCCTTACACTAGCAATCCTATGAAAATAGCTAACATTAGAGTCGCCAAATTTAAAGTCATTTTGTTTAGCCCTTGTGTGCCACTTCTTAGCTTCCAACAACTTAATACTCTTTAATTTTACAACACATTGTATAGATATCTCTGAAAGTGGGTTTGACTTCTCTAGCACATCTAATTGATCAATTCTTTCAGTTAACTCCTTCTCTCTTTTTGCATAACCAAACTTCTGCCTATTCCAATTCTTCAAAACATATTTCAAATTTTGTAAGCTCTTAAAAATGTAAAATTGGGCTCCCCGCCACTCTTCGACCTTCTTAATAAAATCTTTATGAAATATCCAACTACTTTCGAATCTCCCCCCATTTTAATACCAATAAGAGAATAGCAAAGCAATAGCCTTCAAAACCGTTAGATTCCCCTTGGATTAACTCTTAGCCATTAGATCTAGGAATATTCCAAAAAAGATTCTCGTCACAAAATTCTGTATTTACGAAAATGTCATTTTTATAAAAATAAAGATAAATATTTAAATACTCCACATCTTCCAAACCGTACGTCGGATTTTTGTGAACTTTATATAGTTGAAAAGCCCTTTGAAATATCTACTAAACGAGCATAAATAACAATACCAAATTTTTGTTTTCAATTTTTTTTTATGCTTCTCCAAATTTTTGTATGTTTTCCCTTTAAAAGATAGACATGGCTTAAGATTGAATTTAAAAAATTTATACCTTCAAAAAGACATGGCTTAAGAATGAATTTAAAAAAATTATACCTTCAAAAAAATATTGAAAAAATCTGTAAAGAAAATTGATTTAAAAGTACACAAACAACAATCATTTTCGGATAAAAAAATATAACATATGATGTCAAAGCACCACCAAATGTTTGCAAAGTAGAAAAAAAAATAGTATTGCCGACGTGCAACGCACGTGCTCACTACTTGTTTGAAGTAAGAGAACAATGAAGAATTCACTTAGTGACAACCATTATAGGTTTATGATCTAAAATCACTCTTGCAAAAGCAATCTGCACGGACTTAGGAAAAGCGATATAAAAAATACTCAACAAGAACTTGTTTAACCTACATAACAATGAGTCAGTATGCATATCTAACCAAGTAAAAGAGCCTCCTACGCAGGGGCAGAGCCAATATATTGCAAGGGTGTGCACTTGCATCCCCTGCCCAGCTGTCTCCAAAGAATATTTTAGGCCCAATTAAAAAATAATTTACAAGCCTAGTTTTACTTCTTCTTCTTTTTTTTTTTTTTGATAAACAAGGAACCTTTTCATTAATGGAATTTCAAGGTTACAATGAGTTTAAGATCGAAAATAAGAGAATACAAAGTAACAAGAACATACCGTAAGAGTACAATACCGAGAAATCCGACAAGAGAAAGAGAAGGATTACCGGAGTAAGACAAATACAAGTATGAATAAGATCTGATTAAATCAGAAGAAGGATGGTTTTTATCGGAATTAAATTCCAATCATTTAGTTTGTTTTTCTTCTTTAGAAAGAAATGCTCCCAAAGTAGGAGTGATTTGCTCAAATCTCTTATAGCTAGTGATGAAGCTTCCGTCGTCAAAAAGACCACCTATGGAGATTCCGTCGCCGGATAAGTTGATGATGAAGATTCTGTCACCAGAGACAACCAAGATGAAGATTTCGTCGTTGGAAAGCATGGAGAGCATCACTATTGATCTTAAAACTCAACCCAATAACCAAGAATCGCCATTAAAGCGAAGATAAACCTCAAAAGAGCAGACAAACCCACCAAAATAGTGTAGATAAGTATAAAACATAATAAAAACCAAACTAATCTACTAACTAATCTAGAAAGCAAGAAAAAATGAAGAAATCTGCTCGGATCTAGTCCAAAAATGGACTAGATCTGAGCAGAGAAAGGTTGTTTTTGATGGTTTTGTTGAAGAATAAGGAGTGAAAGAGAGAGGAGAGAGAAAAATATTTTTGATGGTCCCGTTGATTTCACAAGCCTAGTTTTACTACTTTGCATTCCCTAACAAACAAACAAACAAACAAACAAAAAATATAATACTCCAAAACAAATTTTTGTACCCAACCTACAAATCTTGGCTCTGTCCCTGCTCCTCCGTCCTACCAAAGCTAAACTAATCAATTCTTTCTACTATGCTATCTCGTTGCTTTACTCAGGTTACCTATAACCTGATCACAGGTACAATAACGAATGTGAAGGAAAAAAATAACATAAAATCAGTTTATCCCTCGTGCATGCTTCGTTTAGTATGTTTATCAGTAGACCCACACATCTTGCTTGCTTGTCACAACAAGGATCGCCAATAGAAAGGGAACATATTTTGATCTTGCACTGCTAGATCAAAAATGATCTAGCAGCACCAATGCAAGGCACATGGCAGTTTTTGACGTCATCTAATCTTGGGTTTGACTATGGTTATATTCTAATTTATACAGCCGTACTTAAATAACCACTGAATTTTTGACCGCAGTATATTCTGCCTAACTGTTTGAGCTTCCATCTTTCCTTTTTGTTTGAGACACCCATCATCCTTCCCTTGTTCCGTTTTTTCCATAGCTTCATTGTGGATACATAAACACTAGACTAGATTTTCTCAATCGAACAATATTATAGTACTTAATTAAACACCAAAAATGCTAAAACTTTGCATTCATATGAAGAAAGCTTGCTTCACACAGTTAAGACCATGTCACAAACACTCTTTTTTCAAGAAAAATTAAGTGGTTTGATTCTAGCAGGAAATTGCAAGGTTTAAGGAAAACTATTGAATTTTAATACGTTCGAAAGTTTTATAACATCCACAACTGCAAGTTATTGCTTTGGCCATTTTATACAGAAACGGCGGAACTGCTCTGTTAATGATCTTACTTGACACTATTATCTCAATTTTCCCACCTGCCACGGAAAATATTTAATAGTTCAGTTAGAATGTATATAAAAGATTCAAGACAATCAAAATATTATGAAATCATGCATAAGAATTATCTTATCGAAAGAAGTATAATTAAGTGTTACTAACCAAGTAATTTCGATCTGTAGCTCACATTGTGGTATGATAGCACCGGAAAGGGTTACTTCTTTCACTTCTGAATCAAATCGGTATCAAAGGGGGACACTGTTTCTACATCTTTTTCTGTATAAGTAATTAAGGTTTTAATCATATGAATGTAATTAGCATTGTACTCGGAGTTGTTAATTAAAGGCAACTCGATTACAGTCGTGCCAATTTTTGGTAAACCCATTCACTACTACCGTATACAGTATGAATATATTACACTATCAAACTAATTTTTCAAGATGAGAATGATAATTACAGTGAATGCATTCTCAGATTGGGGTGAGGACGAAGACCCTCTAACACATCTTTATCTTAATTGGAGCTCCACTCGAGATATAATTCTCTCAAATTTGTCTTATCCTTTAACTTTGCTCTTTCTGCATCTTCACATTTTTATATACAATACTTGAAGGGAGTTCAGCGATGCTAACTCTTCTATCCCATTGTATACTATTTTCTTTTCTTACGGTGTATGACTCCAATGTTTCAAGGCAAGTTAGTTTTTGCATACCTCTAGGCATCGTGTCACCATTTATGTAGTGTGTAAACTGTTTTAATTTCTTTGGGAAGTTACATGATCCAAAATTCACCATCTCCAAATTACAGAGGTTGCTAATGCAAGATTCAGGCAATACTTGGATATTAGTATATCTCAAATCAAAGCTCTTGAAGATCGGGGAGAATAATCTTCTTTAGATGCAAATTCTCGAAGGAAAGAAATATTACAGGTTTTAGGTTTTCCATAAAATAACTTCCCTTGCCGTCAAAAAGTTTTCTTTACAACCTCAAGAAAGATATGTTTAGATATTCTTCTAAAATACGGCAAAAAAAAAATCTGCTAGCTAAAAATACTTTAGGATATAACCATAGTCAACCCCAAGGTTAGATTACGTCAAAAAAACTGCCATGTGCCTTCCATAGGTGCTACTAGATCGTTTTGGATCTAGCAGTGCTAGATCAAATCTTTTTTCCGATAGAAAGTCACTCTGTTCGTCCAAATAATAGCAAATCAACTCAAAACATCTAACGGTCCGAATCGCATAATAAGTTCCAATCATCTCGCATATTCCAACTAAACAAAAAAAACTAATTGCACCCAAAGGGGTCCCACATTTTGTTTCGTTCACGTGAAGTTTGAACGCATCTACAGTGTTGTGAACTTATTGAGGTAGAAAGGCAATAGGTAATTTCCTCCACCAGTGTTGACTAGACACGTGGCAGAACACTAGTACACTCTTCAATACATATCGCAACAAAAACCGGGGTAGACAGTTTCATCCTCTACGGACTTCTTCTTCTCTCGTAACAAAGTTAACAACTCCTACTACTTACTTGTGATCTGTGCTGCTGTGTCTCACTCTTCTGTCAGTCAGTCTGGAGACAAAAGAGTGACATATTCTCCATCCTTGTGAAACTCATCAGCATATAATAATCTCTCAAGTCTCCACTGTAAGATTTTCTTCCATTTCAATTATACTTACTGAAGTTGCATTCTCTGCCTGTTTCTTACTTTGGTAACTTTTAATAACTTGTTAGTTCTGAATTATTGAGGTTTTCTTGGCTTTAATTTTATTAATTTTAGATTTTTTGTCAAGGATGAAGTTGTTCTCTGGACTAGTGTAGAGATCTTAGGAGAAAAGAAAATAGTTTTCATGTTTTTAGACTTCGGTGTATATTTCGACTGTCTGCATTGTAATCAACCGCAGGAGAAAAATACTGCCCGAGATTGTATGCTTCTTTTGGTTTTGATTGTTTTGGAAAATTGTCAAAAAGTTGAAGTTTCGGAGTAATAGGAATTTGGAGCAAGTTGTTTTAATTTAGTTTAGCTCTAGTGTGATCCAGATCTTGAGCGATAACATGTATGTACTTATACCTTTTTTGTTTGTAATTCCAGGACAAGAATATTACGGATGGCGACCATAAGTGCGTCCCAGTTTGTATCACGAATCAACTGCGGAGGAACTGCACCAAAAGACATACTTAAAAAAATCAATATGAAGAACCAAAGCATGACTCATTCAGGGTTAAGATCTTTGAGCAAAGTAGATTTCTTACAAATAAAAAACCCTCAGAAAGTAGCTTCTAGGGAACTGAGGAGGAACGCATTCCAGACGGACAAAGGTACTGCGTCAGGAGAGGTTAAATGTTCTAGTGGGATGAACTTGGTCTTTGTTGCTGCTGAAGTAGGCCCCTGGAGTAAAACCGGTGGTCTTGGTGATGTTCTCGGGGGCTTACCACCAGCCATGGCGGTAAGAATTAAGTGAAGACAATATAATTTACCTTGTTTTTTTTGGTACATTATTGAGTGTAATTCACTAATCTCTTTCACATTTCTTTTTACAGGCAAATGGACATCGTGTTATGACAGTCTCTCCTCGTTATGATCAGTACAAAGATGCTTGGGATACCAATGTGTCAGTTGAGGTAAATTCTTGAGAAAGCCCTCCGTCTTCTTTCAGATGATTATACGTTTAATATCATCGTCATCTTCAAATCTGCAGATGAAAATTGGGGACAGAATTGAAACCGTTCGTTTCTTCCACTGTTATAAGCGTGGGGTGGACCGTGTATTTGTGGATCATCCACTGTTTCTTGAGAAGGTAGGCATTTGCCTTTGCTAGTGTGTTTGATGTACTTACATCCTTAACTACGTATATCCATGAAGAACTCAAATTATGCTGACAAGTCCGGATATGTTTTCGAACTTCAAGGTATGGGGTAAAACTGGATCTAAAATCTATGGTCCAAATGCTGGATCAGATTACCAAGATAACCAGCTTAGATTCTGTTTGCTTTCTCTGGTGAGCCATTTTCTCTTCTTTTTGTGCATTAAATCAGTCTTTGACTCAGTCATGTAAATTAACACTAATAACTAGTGATGGACTTCAGTATTTGGAAAATTAATTTATTTGCAATTTCCTTGGAATTTAGGCAGCTCTAGAAGCACCAAGAATTCTGAACCTCAACAGCAACAAATATTTCTCTGGAACATACGGTGAGGCCTATTTTTTATGTTCCCTGAAATAGAAGCTCTCTCTACTAATGTATTCTACATGCTGAAGTAAAATAATTGTAATTCTCCCTCCAGGAGAGGAGGTCGTGTTCATCGCTAATGATTGGCATACGGCCCTTCTACCATGCTACCTTAAAAGTATGTACCAATCTAAAGGGATGTACGAAACTTCCAAGGTAAGTTAATTCTAGTTATAAATATGAGATCCAAAATCCTGTAATTCTTGACTGATGCTGAGTTTTGTAATTCTTCTAGGTTGCTTATTGCATCCACAACATTGCTTACCAAGGAAGATTTTCTTTTTCCGATTTTGCGCTTCTCAATCTTCCGGATTCATTTAGGAGTTCTTTTGACTTCATTGATGGGTATAAGTCCTTGAATTTTCTTCCTACGAGATTATTTCAGGATTTTTCCGGGAAATCTTCATTAAGCACAAATTTTCACTTTTCCTTTTCTCAAAAAGTTGCTATGTTACAGGTATGAGAAGCCTGTTAAAGGAAGGAAGATTAACTGGATGAAGGCTGGAATATTAGAGGCAGACAAGGTCGTAACTGTGAGTCCATACTATGCTGAAGAACTTGCTTCAGGCCCGGATAAAGGTGTGGAACTGGATAGTATTATACGGAAAGCTGGCTGTCTGGGTATTATAAATGGAATGGATGTTCAGGAGTGGAACCCATTAACTGATAAATATATCGACGTCAAATATGATGCCTCAACTGTAAGAAACCATTTTACATAATTTTTGTACCTCCCACCATCCAGTAGTATGCTTGTGTTGGATTTTAACACAAAAATTTCATCAGGTGACCGAGGCGAAGGCTCTTCTGAAAGAAGCACTGCAGGCAGAAGTAGGGTTACCCGTTGATCGTAATATTCCTGTCATAGGTTTCATTGGTAGACTTGAGGAGCAAAAGGGTTCAGATATTTTGGCAGCTGCAATCCCTGAATTTATTGACGAAGAAGTGCAAATAATTGTCCTCGTGAGTATAGGACTAGCTATCAGAATTTCAATTCATAAATTTGTTTGGTAAGCAACAGTTCACTTATTGTGGATTTATCTCAGGGTACTGGCAAAAAGCCCATGGAAAAACAGTTGGAGCAGTTAGAGACTTTGTATCCTGAAAAAGCTAGAGGAGTGGCGAAGTTTAACGTTCCCTTGGCTCATATGATCATAGCTGGAGCTGATTTTATGATGATCCCAAGCAGATTTGAACCATGTGGACTCATCCAGTTACATGCTATGCGTTACGGAACGGTATAGCCCGATACTGCGAGAGAAAAAAAACTGATTTTATTGAAACCGAGAGATTACTATTAGTTTGTTCTAGCAGGTTTAGAAATTTGTTTAACAGGCCATGAACATATGACAAAATTTGGTACAGGTGCCTATTGTTGCCTCGACGGGTGGATTAGTCGACACTGTCAAAGAAGGTTTCACGGGGTTTCAAATGGGAGCTTTCAATGTCGAAGTAAGTTCGAAGCATATACCCTTGTCTTGGGAAACCAATTTGATATTACAAACGCATATACGTATGTATATGTATTTCTGAAAGTAACATCTACATGGTCACGTTAGTGCGAGGCAATTGACCCATTAGACGTGACAGCAATCGCCACAACCACCAAAAAGGCCCTTGAAACCTATGGAACTCCAGCTTTAACAGAAATGATCCATAATTGTATGGCTCAAGATCTCTCTTGGAAGGTGAGTAATTCCTGCCTCTGTATATGAAGGTTGCCCACGATCAATACTGAATAGTTTCCAAAATAAAACTACTAATGCTTTGCCCCAGATACCAATGAAACGGTTCACTTGCGCAGGCTATAGTTGGGTGCAAAAATAGCTAGTCGTGTCTGCTAGTGATGATGTTTCTAGGAGTGTATTTTTACTAATGACTTCTATACTTTCTGTTCTTGCCTTTGCGGTACACAGGGACCTGCCAAGAATTGGGAGGACATGTTGCTGGGCTTGGAAGTTGCAGGTAGTGAACCAGGAATCGAAGGCGATGAAATCGCTCCTCTTGCTAAAGAAAATGTTGCCACTCCTTGAGTGACAGAACCGCTCCAGTGCAACTTAGAGGAGCTATTTCACAATCTAACCCAGGCGATTCCGTTGCTGCACCGACAAGGCTCTGATTACTTAAATCATATCTAAGATTTGATAAAATTTATCCACTGCGAGTTACATAGTCAGTGGAAGAGTTCATGATGTGTATATGAAGTGGCTTTGCTGGAAAAGAGATACTGCTACTCATTTTCCTTTTCTTCTTTTCTTTTGATTTAAGCAGTCTACGGCACTCAATGTCCAATGCGGATGCCAAGAGCGTAGGCTAGCTAGCTCTAGATCTTGTTTTAGTCAAGGATATCATTATATAAATAAAAACGACTTTTTCACCTTATGCTTCAGTTGCTCAGATAAATTTCCAAAGCCTGAAGCTGTAGGTGGATGACCCACCGATAATACCAATGAGATAAGAGTTAATCCATTTACCATGGAGAATAGCACAAATTTACCATGTACTAGAACATGTGGAGATTTTATGGATTAGCACAAAGTTACCACGTACTAGAACATCTGGAGAATTTATTACTCATCTATCAAGTAACTGAAGAAGCCATGAGATTGTTATAAATGTTCTTACATCTTTTATGTCAGCATACAACACCTACTGGGCTATAAAGGAGTAACGGATAAATAAAAGTATATAAGAGCTTCTTACGTGTGTGAAGATGACATGACTTAAAAGACTTAAAAGATGTAAGAACATCTAGTTTTAGACATCCTACTAAGTTTTTACTTAACTAAAATTAATTCCAATATAGTAATAAATATAAATAAATTTTACAATAATCACAAACATTGGAATGAGGATATCTTGTTTGTGTTGACACGAATACATACAACAACCATTGAAAGCTCTAAAATTATGACAAATTTGTAAGTAGCTGACGCAAGATGGGTTTTGAGGGTATTAGCCTATTAGGACTTGCTGACTACCCAAGAAACTACTTCAAGATGTCCAAGCATGTAGCTCGACCATCACTGAGATTCGTCAAGAAAATAAACATGGCTCTTGTTTAGCTCTGATACAAATCAGGGACCTAATTCCTACATTCCAATGTTGTCATATTTTCAGTAATAACATGGTGCAACCAATCTCACAACAAAATATACGAACCGAGGATGCAAAAATATGTGCTAGTGAAAACAAAAACTAAACAAAATAAACCTAGAACATTTAACCAAAAGAAATCCAACACGGCCAATTAATAATCTTCTAACTGCAAATTAGACATTGTGCTGTATCTATCTTTATAAAATCTACAAAATAATCAGAGCTACTTCTAAGTTTCTCCATAGCAGAGTCATACACCTAATATGTAGACTCCCAAGGAACTTAAATTAACCATTCAACGGCACACTAAGAAGCAAAACACAAAAGGAACAAGTTATACTGCAGAGGAGCTCCTAATCAAATAAACTGAATCCCATATCATCGTCACTTTCTTCCTTCGCCTCCTCCTGTAAAACATAGAATCAATAAATGCATTATACGTCTATAAAATACACAATCAAGAAACAAAAGACCTCGATATAATACAATAGGCAAACAACTCAAACAAGCACAGAATTTTTACCTTCTTCTCCTCAGCTGCTGGTGCAGCAGCAGCTGCAGCACCACCACCACCTGATGGAGCAGAGACAGCAACAGCAGCACCACCACCACCTGAGCCGATGTTGGTGATCAAGTCTTCAACGTTCCTCTTCTCAACCAACTTAGCAAAGAGGCTGGGCCAGTAAGACTCACATTGGACATTGGCCTTCTTTACCAAGGTAGCAATCTTCTCAGCCTATTGCAAACAATTCTATTATCAACCAAATAGTGCAACCGCAAACAATTATAAAGCTACAACACAAAACTCATAAAAAGATACTACGGAAACATTCATACAATAGCAGAATAGCACTACAGAAAACCCTTAACCGTAACATCAATCTGTGGCCTCAGATGTTAATATAGTACACTGACTGCCTTGTAACAACTAAATCCTATTCAATCCTAGAAAAAACATCTCAAATAATAAAAGATTTATCCCAGCAAGAAACCACAAATGATAGAAGACATCTCCAACTTAAAGATGAGAAACCATACTTACCGACTCCTGAGAGCATCTCCAACGAGATGCGTTCAGTTCCCTACAGATTAGGCCACATATGCTTTGTTAACATTCTAATGAAAATCCCTCACCAATGGAAACTTGACAGTAAATGTGAAGATGAGGTGGCATGAGAGGAGGATTTTTACTAAAGAGTGAAAAATTCTTGTGGCTTAAATATAGGAAGTTTGTAACCTTTCTTTAACTGAAAGTAATCTTAAATCACTTTTATACTTTCTTTGACTTCATATTGTTAGCAAAGAACAATATATATGTTCTTGGAATTACTAATTTGGATAAAAATATTGAACATGGTTTGATTTAATTAAAGAAAAAAAAAACAGATACTTAGGGGTTTATCCATAGATTGCAGGTGAAAACATATAAAGATTAGCAAAAAGAGCCCAATCCAGTTTTAAGATAGCTTTGGTCATAATACAAAATCACAGAAGAATTGTCTTATTTAAACTGCATCTACCAAAAACCAAAGCACTGAGAATTAACGTTTTAATATCAAAACAAAATTAACTTCGTACTAATGAAGTGATATCCTAACTTTTACAAGGGATTTAGGACTCAATATTAGATGCAGGAAAGTTAACGAAACCCTAATTTTTAAGAAGGCACACAATTAATCATAAAAAATCAAAATGTGAAGTAAAATACCATTAATATTGAAATCACACAAAACAGAATGGAAGACTAAATTTAACAAAAGCAAAAGAAAGAAGGATTTCTCACAGTGACAGGAATTCCATCGTCGTGAAGGATCAAGGTGGCGTAAGTACAAGCGATTTCACCTCCGGAAGACATCTTTGTAGCAAAGATTTGAAATTCTTGACCTAATCCAGTAAACAAACAAAAGACAGAAACCTTTAATCAGAAGAACGATAAACGAAATGAACATCAAAACGAGAGCTAAGAACTGAGAGAAAGAGAAGAGGACGAACCTTGCAAAGAAACTGAAGCGGGGGCATAGATCTCCTCTACTAGGGTTTTGCTTGAGGAACAGAACTTGGAATCCTATGTCCTTATAAACCCCTCGGGAAAACTACGGTGTTTTCAACTTCCACCAATGGTCCTATACTCCTCCAAGTTTGGGTCCGAATTAATCCGGAATACTTTACGAACTCCGAAACTATTCGGTCTCGGCTTTTAACCTGAGCGCCTAAGGGTGAAAAAAACGGTTTAGTCCAAAACCGCCTCTAAATATACGAATTAGTTCAGATCTAGTTGACTAGGTACAGATTAATCCAAAATTTCTTTAAAAATGTGTAAAGATGCTACTATCCTTCACACGCGTTTCATAAAGCACACGTGCGGCGAATAAAAACAGTTTTGTAACTGACACATTGAATGTGGATGCGACACGTTCGTTTAAAAAAATAAACTTAAATTAAAAACTGAAAGGAAAAAAAAAACGAAAATATTAATTATTTCATTTAGCAGAGAGAAGAGAAAAGAAAACACAGAGAAAAGCTTTAACCTAACTGAGAGATAAAGCCCATAATCGAAACCCTAAAGCTTCATAATCAAACCTTAAATCTTCGTAGAATTGATGAATACTGCAGTAGTAACATCATGGTGATTGCGAAAAAAAAACAGTTGCAAAGAGGAAATCACAAGAACTATCAGAAGATACAACATCAATAGAAGAAGAAATAAGTTCAAAATCACCAGGACTGAAGACGAGATCAAAATCTTCAAAGAGTACAGCAGTTTCAACATCAACTGTAGCAAAAGATACTTCAAAATCACCACCACCTAAGAAGACATCAAAAACTTCAAAGAAATCATATAAAACTTCAAAGAAATCAACATCTGGTTGAGCAAAAAAAGGTATTGCTACTTCATATACTGGCATTTTTTTTTTATGTTTTCAACCTGTTTCCCATCACTTATGTTACCAGTATAAAGATCTGTACATCGGAATCCTATATCATCTTCATATTGCCTGATGTGTGTGTTTTGAATTTGTTTTCATATGGCCTGTGTTACCAGTGTAAATATCAGTACACCAGCATGTTATTTCATCTTCATATGGCCTATTGAGTGTGTTTTGAACCTGTTTTCATATGTCATGTGTTACCAGTGTAAATATCAGTACACCAGCATGTTATTTCATCTTCATATGGCCTGTTGAGTATGTTTTGAACCTGTTTTCCCATCACTTGTGTTACCAGTGTACATATCAGTGCACCGGCATGCTATTTCATCTTCATATGGCCTGTTGAGGGTGTTTTGAACCTGTTTTCCATCTCTTGTGGTACCAGTGAATATGTCAGTACACCAGCATGCTATTTTATCTGCATATTGCCTGATGTGTGACTTTTGAACCTGTTTCCCATCACTTGTGGTACCAGTGTACATATCAGTACACCAGCATGCTATTTCATCTTCATATTGCCTGATGTGTGTGATTTGAACCTGTTTCCCATTACCTGTGGTACCAGTGTACATATCAGTACACCAGCATGCTATTTCATCTTCATATGGTCTGTTGAGTGTGTTTTGAAACTGTTTTTGTTAGATTTCTGTAAGAGTGTAAAGATTTGTACACCTGTATTGCTCTAGTTAGTTCTCTGTATGAGTGTACAGAGTTATACACCTGTATGATATGGTTTTATTTGATTAATGCTCTGTTAAATAGTTGTACCCATATTTGTGTGTACATAGTTATACACCTATGTGACTGTTTTGTAGTTATGAGTACAATGTATTATTCTTCTTGGTTCATTTTCATAGATACCAACAAACCTTATAGATCAAGTTCCCATGCAATCAGTGACTTTATGAATAAAAACTTTGAGGAAGATTAAAAAAATAAAGGAGGAAAAGTATGGCTCACTGATTGTCAATTAGAGAAGCAAAAGGAAGGACCATTCTGGCCTGTTGTAGATATCTTTGTCCACAAAAAAGAAGATCAGAAAGATGAGAATGATCCTAGTAAAAAAAAGATGATATATGGACTAAGAACCTGAAGTAAATCATGAAAGTTGTGAGACACTACCGCCATGAAAGTTGTGACACAGGGGATAATTGTTTCATTTTAATACTCCCAATGAGAATAACAAAGTGGCAGTAAAGAGTAAACCTAAAGATTTGTTTCTAATTTTTGGGCTAGAGATGGTGGCAATAAAACTTGAAAAGGGAGAAGATGAAAAAACTGCAGCTGAAAAAAGATACGGTCCGCTGATAAACGGATTGAGTCTGAAGAAACCAAATGAGCTGGGAAAATTAGATGTGGAGCAGGATATCTTACGTATCATAAGGGAAAAACCGAAGTCACAATTAGAGATTGAAAGAAACGCTGAAGACTTAGTGTTGCTGTTTGGTATGTACCTATGCATCACAGTCTTTTTTACCCAGGCAAACAGAAGTATGATTAGAAAGAACAAGTATGCACACTTTTTTGAGTCTTTGGATAGGATGAAGAAAACTTGTTGGACAGTTCATATACATGAGTATCTGATGGCAAGCATTAAGAAACATATCCATTCACCACTTAAAGTTAATGGTTGTGTGATATATTTTTTGGTGAGTTTACATGTGCACACAGTTGTACACCTGATATATCCATTCACCATTTTAAATAATTTTGTTCATTGTGTTTGTTGCTTTATATTACATTTCTAATTATTCACTTATTTGTTAATGCATTATTGGTTTGCTGAACACAAGAAAAGAATGCGGCCGAGCAATGATGAAGGTGTGCCAAGGCTTCTCAGGTGGATCATCAACGACATCAGTAATACAATCGAGAGAGACCTGAATGATGCCATGAAAAAGCTATCTCAAATAACTTTCCTACAATAGTATTTGTACATTAATATACACCTTTAATAAGGTGTACAGGATTGTACATTGGTGATAGATTTGAAAAAATTTGTCTTGTGTACAACAATGTACACTTTTAACACATGTGTAAAAAATTGTACACATGTGATCAATATTGATACTTTGGCATGTTTTCAGATGCAATCAGGATGGGTAAAGGCTTACAGTGATGCAGAGCGATTGCTTTTGGATGAGTACCGGAAGATGAAACAAGAAAATATCATAGATGCACTGAAGGAAAAGTTGCGCATATCAGATATACAAAGAAAGGAGTTGCATGATGAACTTACTGAATTTCAGGATAGGCATAATAGGCTTCTTACTTTCATTGAAGAGAAAATCCTAAAAGTTCATGAAGATGGTCTGAGGAACTTGACAGAAAACCAGGTGAATGATTTTTGTATTGACACTTTGGAGGAAATCTTTAAATTTGCAAAGGGAATACGGAGTGAAACTGAGGAGGTTGAGGAGCAGGAGGAGGTTGAGGAGGATGAGGAGTACAAGAATGATGATGTTGAGATGGAGGAAAAGGATGTTGATGCTGAGGATGGCGGCAAGACTACTGGAGATGGCGGCAAGACTGCTAATTGCCAAGGTATAACAATATTTTTATTAAAAATAGTCAGTCATTGCTTTTCATCTTCTATATATGTGTGCATTGTTATACACCAGTGTGCTGAAACTCATGCCTTTACTCAAAACTTGCTTCTTTTAGCACTCCTTCATCAAAAACTAGTGAGGAAAATGAAGAAAATGATGGAAGTGAATCTGACAAAGGAGCTGAGCATCAAACTGTTAACAATCCAAGGTACGATGATCCAAGCTTACATTTCATTTTATTTTATGTATGTGTACATACTTCTACGCCAGTGCTAAAAATCGTATATAATTCATACACTTGTGTACAATTTTGTACACCCTTAACATTTCTCCTAAAAAATTGCATTTATCAGAGAAGAAGATGTGGATGATAGAACAACCCGAGGAGTTGAGTCTCAAACTGATAAAGTAGCTGGGTGTGAAGCTGCTAACAAGCCAAAGTATGAAGAAAATGATCTCAGCTTACTTTTTTTTCTTCTTCAGTATGTGTGTACAAGGATGTACACCTTTATGATTTCTTATGTATTTGTGTACATACTTGTACACTAGTGTACAACTCTGTACACCATTGAATTTTCTCATAAAAATTGCATTTTTCAGTACTTCTATGCCAAATACAAATCAAATCCCTGAAGATCAAGAAGATCAGGTGAACATTGATGACCAAAATATGATGGATACCACTCAAACTGCTGAAATTGATGAAGCTACGATAATCGCAGCTCAAGCCATATCTCGGATGAAATCCTAAAGGCATGTTGCCGGTTGAAGAAGAAGTCCTTTTACTCACACAGGGAGAAGAGCCAGATAAGGAGCCTTATACAATAATTTATGACCTTCTAGATAACTTGTCTGAAACTGTGTTCGTAAGCTTGAAAAAGGTTGTTACGAAACGGCACCACCTGAAGTGAAGGAAAGGATAACAACCATGATCCGCAACGACTGTCCAAGCTTTTCATTATTGAGCCAATAAGATCCAAAAGAAGAGTCGTCGCAAAAATCATTATCCAATGAAGATGTACGAGAAAGGATCGTTTCTGAAGCAATGTAGTTCATCCAACAACATGAAAGTGAATTTTTTAGCAGTCAAGAAGTAGAAAAACAGAAAACACCAGTGAGGACAAGAGCAGGGAAGATGAGGGAAGCATAAATGTCGAGGACACAAGCGGCTGGCAAGTTGTTCAAGACACCACAAAATAGAGTTGCAAAGAAAAAGCTAGATCCTGAGTTCACTACTGAGGGTAAAACCAAACCAGGTAGGATTAAAGCGGATCAAAAAGGCAAGGGGATCAAAGCGGGACAAGAACCAGGCTATCATGTGCCACTAAAGAGAAAGGCAGATGACTATCATCCTCCTAATCCATTGCCAGATGTTCGTCAATCCCAACTATACCAAGACATGAAACTAGGAAAGGACAAAAAAAGGATACAGAAATTCTTTGACTATGCAAACCTGGGGTAAGTTCACAAAACACTAACTCGCACTCTCCATATTATTGAATCTTATAAAAAAAAAGTTATGTGCACCACTATGTACACCATGTAAACATTTCCTTTATGAATCTATATCACTGTAGGTTGGAACTAATAAGGCTAGAATATCCAGAAGTGAGGGAAGTTATCATGATTGTGGGACAAGTACTACGTGAACTGATGTTCAACAAATATCTGGATCAAAAGGTATTGCAGTTCTACATCCATCAACGTAGAAGACCAATTGTCAGAGATAGCATTTGTAATCCAGATGATAAAAAGTACTTGAGCTATGAAATAATGGGTCCTACTGCATCTGTAAGTTTCTCAAAACAAATCAAAATGTCATATATAATTCAGTTTACTTACATACTTTAATGTTGTGTACATAGTTGTACACATAATTGACATGGCGTGTTCTATGTGTTTGTAGATTTGTTTAGGTGTGTACATACATGTACACCAGTATGCTATATGATTGATATATTGTCTGTTAAGTGTTGGCATGGATGGTTGATTGTTAGATTTATTTAGGTATGTACATAGTTGTACACCTATATCATACGTCATGGATATACGATATGTTTTCAGGCCTAGAATGGTTGATTTGTTGTTTTTTTGTAGGAGTATACATGCTAGTACACCAGTGAGATATCTCACGCATGTATGTTCTGATTTAGGTGTACCTAATTCATTTTATATTCCAACAAATTATTGATTGCAGTACTATGTGAAGCATAATATCACCGCCACGGTAGAAGACCTTGTGGTTAAATTCGTAAGGGACATGCCTGATAATCTAGAAGTTCTAGTAGTCCCCGTGAATCACTCTACAGATCAAATGATAGTAGGAAATCACTGGACGCTGTTGGAATTTGATTTCGGAGCTCTTGAATGGAAATGGTATAACTCCCTGCACTCAGAAAATGAGGAGGACTATAAAATTGATGCACAACGAATGACAGATGTGGTACAATTGAAACTCAACAAGAAGAGAGCGTTAAAGGGTGATGCACCTATAAAAGTGCACGACATAAACGTCATGCCATGCCATGCACAAGGAATCAACCCGGACTGCCTCCTATACACTTGTTACTTTATGAAACGAAGTCTGAAGAAAAGAAAGAGTATCGAAAGAGATCAGCAGAATGCCGAAGATATTTGTCTGCAAATGAGATCAAAATTGGTGGCCAAGATGCTGAAAAAAAGTCGGATATTATGAAAAGGTGTGGGATATAGCAAAGGATGATGAGCATAAGGAGTGGCGCAAGAGTAGAGAAATGAAACCATTGAAGAGGAAGAGGAGTTTTTAATCTTCACATAAGATCACTTTATGAATTGCTTCTAAACATTTTTAATCTTCAGACAACTTTTTAAATTTCAGTTTATAACTTTATGTTTAAGACTTATTACTACTACAAAGACCTTGATTTAATCTTTTTATTGTTTACATTTGTTTAAAGGAAGTACATTCATGAACTTTTTTTATGAATCTAAAGGGAAATCGCTAGGCTTATTGGTATTGTTTTTCATTGAATATCTTTGGATTACCAATATGTGTGAGTTAGTAGAACCGATCATAACTTGTTATGTATCTTGGTATAACTAATCACAGCGCCTGACTTATGATTTGGTATGACTAGTTTTTATTAATTAGTGTAACCGATCCTAAGTAATCACCTGAGATGGTATGATCGATATTTGTAATTGGTGTAACCGATCCTAGTAATTGGTGTGACCGATCACAAAAGAATTGTGTAATCGATCCTTGTAATTGGTGTAAGTGGTCCTAGTATTTGGTGTAACCGATCCTAGTGACTTGTGTAACCGATCACAAGCAATACCATGAGTATATGGTAACCGGTCCTGGTAATTGACGTAACCGATCCTGGTAACTGACGTAACCGGTCCTGGTAACTTATGTGTTTGATCACAAGTAATCCATATTAAGGTATAACCGATCCCAGTGATTGGGAGAACCGATTGAACCCATGATTGTGTTTTGATATTTGATCAATCACATAGTTGTCTTAAAATACAGATGAACCAATTCTAAACTTGTTTGGAAGTGTGGTATAATCGATTCCAAGATTGTAAATATGAAATAGGATTTACAAAGAAAAGATGTCAACATACTTTGAACACGAACAATAACTCTTATCTTTTATTATTCAAAATTATTCCTTAATTACTCAAGGAGATCCCGGTCCGAAATAAATTAATAATCTTTTAATTAAGGTTATCAGTTTTATATGATTTAATTACCAGCAATTAATGCATATCTCTAGAGAATAAACATTAGTAATGTGCATTTACTAATTGGAGATTTTTTATTGAGAGATTTCGGAAATATTGGACAAAGCATTTCCAGTAATTATGAAAACCGATTTTGGGCATTTATTACATATCTTAAGAATATTTTGGTTTTGGAAATTCCTTGGTGTTCAAACATCCTTGGTCTATAAATACCTAAGTTTGCAATTCTAGCAAACTATCTTAAGAGCTAGGCAAACTTCATCTTTTTGTTGTTTCTGGTGGAGCCGTCTATCTGGAGAGGAAAGTACCATAATTAGGCAAAATCTCTTACGACCGCTCGTTTAAAGACTTCTGTGGATCAAGAAGCTCTACGAGTACCGTTGGTGGGAAACTAGATAATTACAGTTTATTAGTTTTCGATTGATTTGATTGACTAATGGTTGTTGAACTTTGATTGCACATAGTTTGTTTATTCTTGGGAATCTTCTCTTCTGATATAAGATTCACTCAAACTAGATCGAAGTGTCGACGGGATCTTTAGAACTGTTTGTAGATCTAAAGACATCTTGTAATAATCTATTGTTAACAGACTTCGTTCTGTGCATGATTGATCACAAGAGATTCAAGTGGTGTTGGTACAGGTTTAATTGAAGATTAAAGAAGATTTGAAGACGAAAAAGATTTCTTATTGGTTTCTCATATCTTTGTGTAGCACAAACCTTGATCGGCTGGGATGAAACTAGAATCGGATTTATTTGATTGATTAGTTGTGTGAGATCGGCATCATTTTATAGTTTCTTGTTGGATTCTATATTGATTGATTGCAAATCTAAACTCTGCTACTCCGGTAGTTTTTGGATAGATTGATCTAACCAGGCAAAGGAGTTTTTTGGTTTAAACGGAAGAGCCTTTGCATATGACTTAAGATATCTTTATCTGGAAAGAATCAATAGAGTTGTTACCAAACAAATTTGTTGTTCCTTTACTGTTTGGAATACGATCCAAAGGAATTGTTCCAGTGCGTGCACTTATTGAATGTCGGAAGTGCAGGGATATTGAAGAAACTAAGTGAACTAGGTTTAGTTGCTTGGTCTCAACTTTATGAAGTTGGTTTAGATTTTGTATAGAGGCTTAATTATGAGATTATTCAATTCTGGACTAGGTCCCGGGGTTTTTCTGCATTTGCGGTTTCCTCATTAACAAAATCTTGCTGTGTCTTTTACTTTTTTATTTCCGCAATTATAATTGTTTATTATACTTAAAAGTAAAATACACAAACGTTAACTTCGTATTACTTGATAGTGATCCTATAGAGTTTGGTTAAGTCTGAACCTATTATCAAGTAATCACACTTTGATTGTTGTATTGTCTCGATCTCGTATCCATAGACGATCACACAAAGTGTGAATACCGATTTGTCGTATTGTCTCGACTTTGTCCATAGACAATCACTTTCGGTAAGAGGACTTATAGGTGGATATTTTAAAGATTGTGGTGTATTTGGGTACCCTCGTCTTTTCAGAATCTTAAGAAAAACAATAGAAAAATATTGTTCCTTGGGTCTCTCTAAAAATATATAGAAACCTTTTTACTTGGATTATTAATATAGGTTGAGAAAAGCTTGTTATTTAATATCCTAGTACAACTTAAGAAGAGGTAACTTCTCGACGTGGGACTAGTAAGTTTACATAGTCTCTTAAAACAACTTAATAAGTGGGAACTCCCCGATGTGGGACTAATAAGTTTTTCATTCACAAAAGAAAACAAGAACTTATGTATTTTTTGAAAAGCTTTAAACTTCATTTTTTTTTTTTTGGTTTCCAACAAGTACTACACATATGATTCAAACAACTAAACAAACAATGAAAACAACTTCTTGTGATTGTAAAGATGAACAAATCCAAACATTTTATGTCTGTAATACATCTGAGCACTCATATCTTCAAAAACTCTTCCTAAAACCATATCTTCATATAATACCAATCCTTCCTCTTTAGTTATCAATCAAAGAAGCAATGAAAAACAAACGAAATTGGAATATATAAAAACAAACGAAATTGAATATATAATTCTACATGTAAACGTCTATTTGTTTTTGAATGAAAAGATATGTTTAAGATTTACCAAATTGGAGATAGCGGAGGTAGATTTGAGTTTTTTCTCCTTACGACATCATAAACAGCTGAAATTGAACGAAGTTTATTAGTAAAATCCAAGAAGGAATTGTTGTTTGATTTGAAGGGATCCAGAAAGGATTTTTCTTGAGATCTAGTTGTAGTTTTAGTAGTAATATCTGAAACAGTTTGAAAGATTTTGATTGTCGAAAAAGACATTGTACAACTTGTTTGTTCCCAAAGTGCTTCAGTGGGTTTCTCTCTGATTACTCCATGGAGAGTTCATGGAATGGGAATGGTTGGGAAAGCAAGAGAGTGAGGGCTTCAAAATAACCGCCTACAAACCTTTCTAGTATGTTTTTCTAGGATGGGAACACATACAACTAGTTTAATTTCGTTGGCCTACTTTTTGGAACTAGTGACTATTACTTGTTCATGCTCTATCCATTAGATTACAAATTTTGCTGATTCAGGTGATCTGACTGGGATAATATGAATGGTCGGGTGATAATAGTGATGAAAATGAAAAATGTCTGCGCCTAGAGCCGTCCTACTTTACAGATTAAAACATCAAACTATTAATTCTGGGATCCCTTCAGACTTTTATTATCACATTATCTCATTCTTTGGACGTTTTTTTTATGAATAAAAACCAAATGGTATCTCATTTTCAAAGTAGTAAATGGTGGTGTAATACATCTCGGAATACGCTCATTTTCGGTTGAAACGTAGAGTTTTGTAAGAGAAACATATTCCCAAAATAATAGTTTCAAATCCGTTATTATTTGGTTTTTGAGAATAAAAGTGTGAGGGGATCCTCCCTCAAAACTATATTGTTTGTTTTTCTATAATTATGCAGAGATAATAAAAAGATCTAAAGAGAGGAGTCCTTCACAATTTTCTTCTTACACTATCTCACTCTTTAGATGTCTTTTTTGTGAATGAAAACAAAATGGTAACGGATTTGAAACTAATATTTTGGAGTATATTCCTCTCATAAAACTTTACATAATTACCAAAAATGAGTGCACAACTTTATATAACAACCAAAAATGAGTGCACTTTTACAAAACTATACGTCTAGAAATAAGCTTATTTTTGGTAGGAAGATAGAGCTTTGAAAGAGAAACATATCCGCAAAATATTAACTTCAAAATACGTTACCGTTTTGCTATTATTCACAAATATAACGTCAAAATGTGAGATGGTATAAAAATAAAAGTATGAAAAGATCCTTCCTAAAAGATAAATGCCATATCATACAATCTTAGAATTAGAAATTCTCTTTTTATCTGAACCATTCTAAAATCAGCTTGAAGATCAGCTATAATATTTAATTCAGTGTTTCTCTAGTTAACATCTTTTTGCTAGTAAATATCTCTGAATTTCTTTGCCCAAAGTGCAAGATGAAGCCAGAATCAATTATGCATTCACTTGTTACTTGCCAAAAGCTCAGTAGAGTCTGGTTTATGATCAATGTGAATACTCAACAATTCCAGAGTCATACTTTGCATTAGTGGTTCGGAATTTGACTTCAACTAGGCCCATATAAAGACTCTTCTGGGAAATATGAAACTTTCCACTTAGTTGTTTGCCTTTGATGGTCAATTTGGACTAGCAGAAATGAGATTGTTCACAATAGCAAAACTGAAGAACCATCAATTATAATGGCAAGAGCTAAATCAATGTTATTGACGTCCCATGGAGCTACTCCTCTTAATTGAATCGTTACGATTGATGCAAATCATCAAGAATCCTCTCCTTGGGAGTCTCCTCCAGAAAGTTGGATAAAAATTGACACGGATGGAGCTTGGAACCCAAATTCCAGCAATGTGGGAATGTGTTTGATTATCTTCGACTCAAAACACTCATTCATACCAGCTGAATCAACTAACATAGTTTGTTTCTCTGCAGAAGAAGCAGAAATGCAAGCAATCATAGAAGCGCTACGGATAGCTTTGATTAAGAAGGATGAGAAGGTCATCGTGGAAAGTGATGTTGCTGAAATTATTGATCGGATTAACAAGAAAAGCTTTCTAGGGGATCACCGCACTCATCCTCTATTCGAAGATAACCCTGAGTTTGAAATTTCAGTCTCTCTTTTGTTTATGTTAATCGTTTGGCAAACAATATATCCCATGAACTAGCACACTGGGCTAAGAAAAACGCTGACCATATGGTGTGGACTATCCCACCTGTATGGCTAGTACCGGCCCTAAATGCCGATCATCGGGAGATTTAGTGTGTTTCCTGTAATTTGCTCAAAAAAAAAACCTTTTTTTTTTATAAAAAAACTTAATTATCCTAATCACTAATCATTAACATTAATTACTAATCAAAATTATTAACAACTAATTATTATTACCAACACTAATACCGAAAGGGCAGATTTGTCATTACAAAAAATATTTGGATAAGGGCTTTTTAGATTTACTATCTAATGATCCTATTTTGTCATTATTGATATGCCCTGAAATTTTTAGGTATGTCCTAAAATAGGGTTTAAAAAAAAAAAAAAACCTTATCCTAGTCGGTAGGAAATATTAATTTAATGTTTAGAACGAGTATTTTCTTTCAGGGCCTGTGGGTTTTATGGAGTTGTCTTATTTTGTAACTTGGACTTATTTTGTCAAACATTTGTTTCAGTCTATTGTTCATTTAGAACAATGTTTTGGGGACTAGCCCAAAACAGTGGGGGACTACTTTCTTATTCAAATGTCCACCCAAAATTTTAAGGGGTGTCCTAAAAGATTAGGGAAGACTAATCTGCCCTTATCCTAATTAAGGTTATAACTAATCCTAATAACCCACTAATTTAACCACTACCCACTAATCTAACCCCTAAATAAAAACCAAAAATCAGTTTTAAAACACATTTTTTTTATTCTCCTCTTCTTCTTCTTCTTCTCCTCTTCTTCGTATACATCGACGATTTGAAAAAATTAATCAATTTTATAAAACAATGCGTTCTAAGCAGACACCAAGAATTCCCGGATTGAGTCCGGGTCTGGCTAGCATAGCAAATCTCCCAAATCAATTTGAAGTTGATAAACAACTTCAACCAAAGTTGGGAGACGAATTGAAGCATCAAACATCAACCAAGGAGTCTGATTCCCTCAAAATGAAAATCCGCAGGTAATTTCCTTCGTACCCATTCCTTTGAATCGTTTTTTGTTGAAGAAATCATCAAAAACCACTGAAAATGAAAGTTACAGTAGAGATTTCGGCTAGGAGAAAAATTTAAAACCCTAGAATTTGGTAACCGAACTTTGAATATGAAGAACAGTTCGGCGAATTAGTAATTTTAAGGTAACCGAACTATGAAGTTCGGTAAGCTCGCAAAAAAAACACGTAACCGAACTCCTTCTTTATATGAAAAAATTGAGTTCGGTTTAGTCGATAAATTTATATAGGTAACCGAACTTTCAATATGAAGAACAGTTCGGCCAATTAGTAATTTTAAGGTAACCGAACTATGAAGTTCGGTAAGCTCGCAAAAAAATAACGTAACCGAACTCCTTCTGTATATGAAAAATATGAGTTCGGTTACCTCGATAAATTTATATAGGTAACCGAACTTTGATAAAATATAGTTCGGTTACCTCGCACTTTCTATGTGGTAACCGAACTTTGATTTGTCACATACAAACTTGTAGTTCGGTTACCTCTCAACTTATACCAGATAACCGAACTTTAGCCTGTTAACATTTTATGTTTGATGTAATCCCATGTTCATCTTTATTTGATAAGACAATATTCTGTTTAGGTAATAATGTGGTTTTCATTCATTAGGAACAAAGGGAAAAAATCTAATCCCCACGTAGACGAAGATTTGAGAACTCCAACACCTCGCGGTAGGATACATCTGGATTTCCGAAACCGTGGTACCAAAAATGCAAAACATGGAGAGGGATCATTACAGGAAGTCAATCAGGAGGTGATGGAGAATACAATTGATAATGTTATTGAAGAAGAGAATGATGATGAAGAAGAGTAAGGAAATGAAGACCAAGGAAATGAAGAGGTTGAACAACAAAGAGAACATGTTGAGAATGTAGAGGAAGAAGAACAAGGACAGGGCAAAGAAGGAGAAGGACAAGAGGAAGAGAAGGATGATGAAGAAGAAGGAGAGGAAGAAGAGGAGGGAGAGGAGGAAGAGGAGGAAGAGGAAGAGGAGGAGGAAGAGCAAGAAGAGCAAGCAATTGTTCCTGTTAAAGAGAAAAAGAAGCCGAAGCCGCCTTGTGATAGATACTCACACATTCCCCCTGATAATTTGTGTTTGCCACCAGTGAACCCAACTTATGGTACTCCAAATGATGGAGGGGCCACCTTGTTTGGCTACAAACACTCATGGGCTGCGAAGATCTATGCGACAAAGGTATTCTTTAAGTTCATTTTTACCTAACAAAATGTTTTTTTTTGGGACATGTTTCGTCAAGTATTAATAATGTTATGTTTTTTTTCGTAGGATCATAATGATGCAGTACGTCTTATTCGGCGTCAAAAGGCGTCCAAATGGGATCTATCTTTGGAGTGTGACGATTTTCAATCAAAGGTGAAAGAGTGTGTTTTATGGAGAGCTATAGAGGATGCACATGCGGATTTTGACGTTGTTGCCGTATCCGCATTTCTCGAGAGGTACTATCCCGAGACATATACAATTCATCTTCCATTTGGCGAGATGGGAATTACTCCCGACGATTGCTCGAGAATAACCGGCTTACCAGTGGAAGGTAAATGTCTTCGAGAAGGCTACAACCCCTCGATGCATTATGAAGCTCTTGAAGAATTGGCTCTAAAATGTCTAGGATGGGATGCAAGAAAGGCTCAATGTGAGTTTAGACGTTCTGTGAGGTCCCCTAAACGTGGCGATGAGTATAATCCAAGAGAGACAAATGGAGCCTTTAAGAAGAGGTTGAAGAAATTCAAGTTGGTAAAGTTGAAGGAAGCATTTGGAGGGACAAGAAAGAAGGTGGAGAAAGGAAAGTTGGTGATGGACCAGGAGACCCTTAGGCATCATGTCATCGCTTATTGGTTATATCAGCTAGGAACCGTCATTTTCCCAGACACTTCTGGAAATAGGGTGGATGCACATTATCTACAGCTTTTGGAGAATGTCGATGAGATTAACCAATACTCTTGGGCCACTGGGGTGCTTGCTTTTATTCTAGGAGAGATGAGCAAAGGGTCGAGGATTAAGACAAATCAAATTGGAGGTTACTTAACTCTTATTCAGGTAACTTTCTACATTGTTAGTTAGCAAATTATTCCCTAAAATTTTCTGCTTTCAAATCAATTTTCATGTATGTGGTTAATATTTTCGTATTTTCGCATAGGTTTGGATTTATGACCACTTCCCTTCATTGGGATTGGCTAGGGAAAAGACAGCTTATCCCTATGACGAACCTACAACGGGAAAATGGTTGTTTTTGGACGCACAAAAGAAGTCTAAAGAAGAGCAGTTGACTTCGTTGAGGGAGAAATTGGATAAACTTACGGTGAACGATGTGGTATTTCACCCATACGCCGTACCCGATGATGTCCCTGTAGATGAAGAAGATATGAATGGTTTCTCTACCTTCTCGGCATACTATGGACCAATTTGGTATCCTAATGGCTACGCAATATATAATCCAAGGAGAATACTAAGACAACTTTGTTGTGTCCAAATGGATCCCGACGTGGAGAATGAAAATTTCAATTTGGTGGTTCAAGGAACAAAGAACACCGAGAAATATTTTGTTCCAAAACATGAACCAACTCCTACGGTAGGACATTGGAATGCACTTCGTAACTACTACTTACCTTTAGGTGATTGTGTACCTTGTGGTGGAGATGTAAATGCATGTGATGAAGATTATACGGGGTTTTATCAAGAAATTAGTCATCCTTTTGTGATAAATAGAGAACAACAAGCTAAGACTGATAAGGCGAAGGGGAAGGCAAAGGAGAGGGAGGCTAAGAGAGGTCAGAAGGAGATGCCTATTTGTGGAGAAGAAGCAAAAATGTTATGGGATAATGTGGTAAGAAAATGTCTTCTCTTATACTTCCTTGTTGTTTGAAAGTATTGAAAATATATTTACTTATGCTTAAAATTGGAATCAGGTGAAAAAGGGTACGAAATTATTGAAGAAATTGATGGCTAAAATCCGCAGTGGAGAGCCGATGTCGACTAAGGAACAAACCTACTACTACGGCGAGTGGGAGGGTCTTATAACTAAAAGAATGATGGAGCCAAGTAGGTCTAAGCAATTGAAGAGGGGTCGACAACAAGGAGAATGTTCAAGTCGCGCCATGGAGGAAACCGGACGAGTAGATGAAACCCCAAGTGATGAGGAAGTTCAACCTATAACTCGTGGTAAACAAGGAAGTGGTAAAAGGGTTCGTCGTGGTGGTCGTTAGTGATTTCGTATGGTTTTAGTTTCAAAAAACTTCTTAGTTATGGATTTCGTAGTTTGGTATGTATAACAACTTTTATATTTGTTTTAGAACCTTGTTTTTGTTTTTAATTTAAATTGGGTTTGTGTTTTCAATTTTATATGGAAACAGGATTTTTTTCGGCAACCTGAAATTTAAACACAGGTTAGTTCGGTAACCTGTAACTAATTAATGGTTGCCGAAGACAGAGTTCGGTTACCTCGCAACATTTAAACTGGTTGCCGAAAACTCCCCTGAGGCTTCAAGTAAAAAGTTCGGTTTTCTAAATTTCTAGCTTGTAACCGAACTTAATTTTCGGCGAACAGCTAAATACTACAAGGTTGCCGAAGACAGAGCTCGGTTACCTCGCAACATTTAAACTGGTTGCCGAAAACTCCCCTGAGGCTTCAGGTTAAAAGTTCGGTTTTCTAAATTTCTAGCTTGTAACCGAACTAGAAAGTTCGGTTAGGAAAGTATTATATCAATGGTAGCCGAAACTTTCTCTGAAGACTCATATATAACATGAGTTCGGCAAACTGTATTTTTTCACCAGGTAACCGAACTTTAGTTCGGTTACCTGCACAAAAATACAGGTTGCCGAACTATTATCTGTCAACTCAATAGAATACTAGCATTATCTCGATAATGAATACCACACTTCAAAAAACATAGTATTACATTGATAAGCATACTTAGTTACATTGCATGTGTCATTTAATCATCATCAAGTGAAATTCGACCTTCATGTACAATTTCGTCAGATTTCGACAAAGCTTTCCACATCTCCATGTTATGCTCATACATAATACACCAACCCAACATTATATTGTAGTTAAAGGCAGGCCAAAAAGAGTTTCCGGATATTGGAGGCAGTGGACAATCGGGTTTTAAACGATGGCCTATAAAGTGGTTGTTGTTAATCAATGCCATCACACATCTCCTTCGTTTGAGTTGCTCGACACATACGGTTGTTTTCGGATTCCCTTGAACAACAACTTCATACATTGGCGAGATACGTTGTAATGGATTCCCTTGAACAATGGGTGGTTGGCGTATTTTCCGGTCATTTTGAATATACGACTTTTTTGGAATTTCTCTTTAATTCTATCAATGTCGCGCTTGAAGTAATTTTCTATAGCATTCCACACGGTTACGAAATTATCAACACATCCAAAGAGATTCTTCTTCAACCGATGGTGAGCCGACTCTACTAAACTTGTCGCTTGATTTCCCAAGTGTTTATATTGGTTGGTATAGGCATTAACGAACCTCTCTTTGTGTGGTTCCAACCATTGGCGAAGAACATACGATACAACACCGGGATAATCGGGAGTATCCCAATGGCCGATAAACTCCGCAAGATTTAGATGATACTCTTCCTCGGTAAGAGACCAACACAATGATTCCCATTCACTGTTGAAAGCAACCCATTTAGCGTAATTTAGAGCGTATTGTTTTTCAACTTCCTCTTTTGCATCCGCTCGTTCATGTTCCGGTAGCATCTTAATCTCTTCATATCCTTTTTTCTTGGGTGGACAAATTATTGGCTTGCACCTATTTATCAAATTACACCATATATGGAATGTACAAAGCATATTGTGTGCTAATGGAAACACTACCTCTATTGCATTCATCAATGCGACTTCATTGTCGGTCACTATAACCCCGGGAATATCATCACCTCGGAAGATTGCCTTAACTTGTTGTAGTGCCCAAATGTAACTAGGTTCTTGCTCGTCTCTTAAAAAACAAAACGCCACGGTAAACGGTGACTGCGTCGAAGTACGCCCAACAATATTCAACAATGGCATCTCGTACTTGTTCGTCTTATAAGTACAATCCATTATGAGAACTTCATGAAAGCATTGAGCCAATTGAACACTCGTTGGATGCGCAATGAAGAGTTGTGTTATCTCTCCGTCCGAATCCACATCCTTTTGAACCGCGTAGTCTTTCTCTTTGGCCAAAAAAAACAATTGTTGCATCACTTGTCTATCTCTCCATTCCTTCTTTCTAATTGTCACTATTGCATTATAAATGGTGGACAAAGATGAGTGGTTATCCTTGTTATCCTCCTTTAGTATTTGGAGCATTTGAATCGGTGAAAGATCCATTTTCCTCATTTTAGCTACCTTGTCCATCTCTTCAGGAGTTAGCTTGGCCGCCATGAAATGTCCTTCAAGATGCTCCGGACGAGGGTGGTTATGACAACCTTCCATAACCTTGTAGAGAACCCATCCACCCAATTCTTTGTTGTAATTAAATGCAAGCTTGAATGGGCATTTAATCTTCTTTGAGAAAGTTTTGTTCTTCCTATTTGTCTTTCCTTTATAAACATAATCCTTCCTCTTGTGGCTTTTATCGGGATCACCGCTTCTCTCACAAACCATTTCAAAGCGAGTTTTGGTCTCTCTCCCATTCAAAACTAATACGCACATGTCTTTTAGTGCATGTTGTCTAGCCCAACTCTTTGCCTCTAAAGGACTTTTGAATACCAAGTCATTCATGTAGTGATGTGACGTGTCATCGTACAAAATATCAACAGGGGTAGGTTGATTTTCCATTGGTTCTATTGGATCAGATGCAACCTACGAGTAATAGCACAACGTCAATACCAACTAAAAATAAGAAATACAAATATTTTCGGCAATGTAAACATAATATGTGATCCTGCCGAACAAAAAGTTTGGTTATGAAAAATTTTTTGCGATCTTGCCGAACTTGTTCTTTGGAAATTTCAAAACTATAGTTCGGCAACATAATTAATACAATCGACTAAACCGAACTATAGAGTTCGGTTATCTAATCAATGAAGGTGATTTGCGAGCTTGCCGAACATAAAGTTCGGTAACAAAAGGAATAAACTCGACTGAACCGAACCATTAACTGTATACTCTATAAAATTAGTTCGGCAACGTTTTCTGGAAAAAGATAACCGAACTCTCAAAAACCTCCATTAAAACAGAGTTCGGTTACCTATGTATGCTGAAATGAGTAACCGAACTGCACATACAGGAGAGTTCGGCTACCTTTTTGGCAGAATTGCTAACCGAACTACTATCACCTAGCCGAAATTTCTTCCTGAAATTTTCGATTTGGCCTATTTTTTGCACAATTCAAGCTACATTAACTAAATTTGAGACATACCTGAGTAACCATAACTTCATATTCTGGTTGTGGCTGATAAAATTCATCATTTGGGTCGTTAGCTTGAGTTTGGGGAAAAAAGCATTCATCATCTAAGAAATAACTCATACCCGGATCGTTAGAAGTATTGACAAATAGTTTAGGAGATGAAGGAGGTTCTGATTCTGTGGAGGAGGTATCATCACATGAATCACTCATATCATATTTACTAAACTCAAAATAATTTTTTTTGGGTTCTTCCCTATTTTTCTTCATCTTTTCTTCTTCTTCTTCTCCTTCTTCTTCATCTCATTCTAACAAAACTATCCTATTAATAACTCACTAATCACTAACTAATCACTAATTAATCATTACACTAACACTAACTAATCTAACTAATTTAATTACCAAGGGTAAATTTGGTATTAAAAAATATATTAGATAAGGGGTGACCCAAAATTACTTCAAATATCCACCTCCAAACTTTAAGAGTAGTCCCCCACTGTTTTGGGCTAGTCCCCAAAACATTGTTCTTCATTTAATGCTCTTTTCCAGCTCAAAAAAACCCATAAACAGATAAGATAAAGGATGGAATAAATTGTGAATGGTCTAATGTCTATATTCACCCTATACAGACCGTGATAAAAAACCATGTAGAAACCACCACTCACATACTCATCCCAAAAATATGGGACCCCCTGCTGTTTTCCTGAGGAGCGGGCCCACTGAATCCTGAATCCATTTATGTGTCTTGAGTGGTTTTGGTGTAGTTCACGTTGGCGGTCTGTAGAGAACTACTCGTCAAATAAATCTGAACTATTGGCAAGTTATATCTGTTAGCATTCTTAGGTTGGTCGTAGAACTATCTGTGCAGTGTGTATTGTGCTAAGAGTTGTTTACAGTTGCTGATGATAATTACAAAATTGTTTATATTGATAAGGAAAAACAAACATAAAAACTCACATCTATACAAAACACATAAGAAATAAGCCAGAGAACACAAACACTTTACTCCGATAGCCAAAATCCTGGCTGAACCTGTCTGTGTAAAGCTGGTCTACAGCAATTGTTTGTATTAAGATAATGATTTGTATATGTATATTAAAGCTTTCTAGTCTTCTCATTACCTGCAAAACGTAATTCTAAATATGTTAAGAATTGGAATGGGGGAAGACGATGTCATTAACAGAAGAAGCTGGACACAAAGTAACATACCAAAAATACTAGATTTTAAAGGAAAAATCTGTGTTGCTGATGATGAACCCTTCATTTTCAGACCCCTTAACTTCCTGTTTTTATTTGTTTTTTCAGCTTTTTCCGGAGTACTTGATTCCCCAAGCGAAACAGCCATTCCTTTCTTTACCTTCTCATGATATACCACAGGAGGTGCAAGCCTTAACTGGGGCACATTTTCTATTTGAAAACTTTTCTGAGCTTTCTTTAGACTATTCAAGATCTCAAACTGCATATATTATATAGATCAAAGAAAAACTGTTGATGAGACGCTGAATTAAAAAAACTTCCAGAGCATAAAAAAGAAAAAATATTGTCACCATTTTCGCTAATGAGACATACAGTCAGTATAAATATGAATGTCATGAAATTTCTAATAGCTCCGCCAAAATGCAGTTAAGGTTTGTCTATTCGCCAGATCAAAGAGGTCATGACTCACTATCTCTTAAAGATAGCTAGATTCACAGTTCATCCTTTACTAAGAGTGACAAGTTAGGTTTAGATGTTTCATAAGGAACTAGTTTTTATAGGGATGATCTACACGGGATAGCATGATCATCACAAAATCAGCATCAACCCCATGGAAGATGCAGAAATAAGGTGTTAAGTGGCAGTTAGAATAAGCAGGTGTAAGTGAAGTGTTCCTGATTCAGAAACGTTGATTACCCGTGAGATCTGATGAAGTCCATAAGGTTCAGCGTCAAATTCATTAGTGTGATAAACAGAAGTGTTCCCTTGGGTTCTCTGAGATCTTGGTGAAGAATTCTTCACTAATCCAGTCTCTGTAAGTGTTGACTTGCTTCTAGCTCGTCCGGTCTTCTTCTTCGGGATACAAATAGGGCATCCCACTGAGTAACGACTCGATGCTTCATTTTCTTGAAATTCACACTGGAGATGAGTTGCATGTCCACAACTAAATACTCGAATACCAGAGGTCGAATATCTTTTGGTAAGGGAGGAATTGCAGATACAGCAAAGTGGATTCTGTGGTGCATAACCGTGAGAAGCTCCCTTCTTGAGTAAGCTCATCGTATAAAAAGTATCATCATCGATCAGTGATTTGGCAGTGTCCTAAAATGACAGTAGAAGGTCAATGCGAAGAGAGAAGAATACTGTATATTCTAAAATGTTTTTAAATATACTTTGGAAGCATGATTTCCTAATTATAAATTAAAAAGCTGTATAAAATGCTTACAAAATGAGAAATAATATGGTAATTTCGCTTTTGAACTTTCATCTTAAGTTTTCCAAAATATAATGACCAACCACCTCCCAATTTCACTCCCAAACTTACCGACCTTTCCAGTAATCTTGTGCAGACCAATTGTTTCTGTCCTTTTCACTTGGATTATCTCCTTGTATAATATTATACCCAATTTCAGGTGGTAATATCTAAACATAAAGTCTAAAGTTCTAAGAAATCACAACTAATCTTATTTTAGATGGGTGTTCAACAGTAGACCAACACTAAAAAGTACGTCAGTGAATACGAGGAGGGATAGATACCAGAATTCGTCTCTCAAATCCATAGGTTCCCAGCAATCCCGAAATGGTGAGTTTATAATCACCAAACTCCTGGCTGCCATTATCCGCTAGGAGCTTAGCCATGATTGACGGAAGGTGTACATATCCAATCATTCCATCAACAACCTCCCTGATGAACTGAGCAAAAACCTTTTTGAGAATATGAGCACCTCTGTGAGATTTCAATATCCTCCATTTCTCCACCAATGTTTCCTTGTCCTCTTGAAAACCAAACAGGAATTCTCCATTGCCAACAGGATTTGCTTTGGATATCATTTTATTATCATAAGAATCTTTTAAAGGGTCACAAAACCTGCATGCATCCCGAGGATGAACACAGTCAAAAGGGAGTCATATCTGAAGAAGGTTGAAATAGATTTCCTGGCTCCAATCGTAGAACAATATACACAAGTGAAAATGAGTATGGTGGATGTATCAACTTACCAGTCAAGCAACTCAAACCATAGGGACTCTGACTCCTCAGGATCTAAGCGTAGGGCATTACGCTGGCATAAGCCGATCGAGGCATGCAGGATATCAAGTATAGATTTTACCTGCATAACATCAACAACTGCCATACAGATCAATTCAACCAACTTAGTTAGTAGCGGTAAGGTTTACATTTATCTACAAACCTCTTCCATCCTCATAACAAAGTTTAGATGCTCCATCTCAGGGAGGCTAATTGATGATCTGTCAGAAAATATACTTTCCACAGCAATTCCGAGATTTTCAAATTTGTCTTTGAGCCCCGAAAGAGTAAGTAGCAAAGCACTTCCAACATCACCAACTCTTTCTAATAAGAAAGCAGCTGCATCAATGACCCCGTACTCTTGACATAAACGCAAACACTGCTCCAGCCTATAACTTTCAAATGTCTCCAAAAACTTAAGAACAGACATCCGTTCGTACTTGCACAGAAGCTGCACAAGAAAATGGAACACATGCTGAGAACTTGACATGACACAGGGGCTTAATGATATGCAAACACAGTTCGGTTCACGTGGAGAGACACGAGTACTTGTACATGCAGTTCCTAGATACTTGAGAGTTAAAAAAAAAAGAAAAAAAAAGGGGAAATATTTCACCATTCTCTTTGATACCCACCTCAAGATAAAGTTCTACTAAATCGTCAGTTATATTGACTGGATTCTGTTGTAGAAGCTTTGGGAGATCAGAGATTTTTTTCAAATAAGCCTCCACCATCTGCTCTTTCCCTATCCTTCCACATGGCACATCCAGAATATAACCCTTTTCCAAAAATGAAAAATCAAGTTTCCCCGACAGGTGAGCTTCAATGGTTGTCTTTAAATAAAGAAAAAGGCTTTCTGAATGAGGACGGAGTTCAGATAGGATACGTTCACTTTCTCTACTGAAATGGTCCACGACCAAAAAGAATGCTCCCTCCCTGAAACAACAAATGAAAGTTTGTAAATCAAATCTCACATGCAAAAATAACAGCAATAGCACAAAAAGTAATGCATACAAGGTGTAAATTTATGAGCTATTCCAATATTTACCTGCTTAAGATAACTAGCTCAGAGATTCGGGAAAGGACAGCAGAACGAAAAGTTGCTGACTCATTATCTCTTTCTAGAAACATGTTGATAAAAGAAAACGCATGAAGGGGCTCCTCCAGATCTTTCATATAGGCTTCCAAAGCAGCAATATGCTGACCTCTACAAGCATATACAAAGCCACAAACCTGTATATTGTCATGAAAGTCAAACCTATTAATATTGTTTATGCCTTCTGATAGAGAGTAAATAAGATTAGTGAAGGCATCAAGAACGAAAGGAAATAGTTCAATGGCAATGGATTTGTAATGTAGTAGACGATCTTCATGAACTTTGAAGTTGTTGCAAATACCTGGTAAAATTGGGCCATTTCGCTCAGATGCAACACATAAGATGACTCCCAGTCTGTTTCAGAAACTGCTCTTAAAACGGCAAGCACATGCTTCTCTCTACTCTTAGAATTTTCGGTTTTCACATTGCGAGGGGACAAAGTAGTTTCTGAAATCAAGTACTCCAATACACGACTTAATACGGGCTTTGAAACTGTAGCTCTTTCCCATGTAATGAAGTAGGAGATAAATTCAAGCAGATGACCAATGTCTTCTTTTGAAGGCCATATTCTTAGGGAACCAGTACCATCCACGCACAAACGGTCGACTTCTGAGATTTTTACATCAAGAATATTTGCAAGAGAGTTTATTGTATGTTGTACCATCAAATTCTGATTTTCGTTGCTCTTCTCACTATTCTCTTCATTATCCTCCATATCTGGATTGGTCGAATCAAGGTCAGATTTAGGAACTTCCAAGAAAGCAAATCTCAGAACTTCCAATGTTGCTTCAGTATCCAACCACAAGAGATGGTACAGGTTTGGGCAAGCTCCACTGGGAGATTTGCAGCCTGTTGCAAGCTCTGAAACCATAGCTTTTGAGTCTTCTAGAAGAAAGAATACAAGTTCTGTTCTAACCGAAGGCAGTCGGGTGGGAGAAATGGTGCCGTGTCCTGAAAGTAATTCTTAAGAAATTCAACATCTACTCAAATATTTTACTATTTTGTCACCAAGAGAATATTGAAGTTCATTACCACTCAACAGCAGCATGGTACTTTATAAGTTTTCCTCTCTCTTGTTGAGGTGCATGTTCTTGCATGTATATAGGTATAAATATAACTAACATAGCAACAATATGATACTTTTCTAGGTTTCCATTTACTTGGTGCTTCAAGATTGTTTTTACACACAGATGGAAACAAAAACAGAAACAAATATCACACATGACAAGTGTGAATGGTTCAACATTCTTGATAATGATATGAATATTAGAAGAAAAAAAAAAGTATGCAAAGGCTCATTAGTAGGTGGGGTGTGAAAGGAATAAACTGAGATCCTAAAAGGAATAATAGCTTCGTATACTCATATTTGGAAAGGTTGAACTCTTTGACCTAGAAAGCTTGCATGTTGATGACTTGATGAATGATAATGTTTGACTCTCTTTTTTGTTTGGCAATTTAAGATCAACACAAAAAAATCTCATGCAATTTACTTGCAAGTATACAGGTCAAGAGCATACCTGGAGGAAAGGCAAGACCTGTGAAGCAATATTTTAGATATACAAGCATCCTGTACCTGTTAGCAGAATTCATCAGGAAGCACCAGTTATTTATAGGACGGAAATAGGGGTGGGGTGGGGGTGGAATAACAGTCAAGCTACAATAAAATTTATAAGAAAACATGAAAAAATTACGAAAAACTAAGAAGAATATTAAGTTCATTAGTGCTTATGATAAACTCATGTGGAAGTAACTAAGGTGAAGGATAGGAGAAAGTTCCTAACATGCGTGAATATATTGTGCAACGAAGAACAATAATAATACAACATAAATTAGACCACGCAAATCAACCAATGATTAACATACGGCCTACAGCATGTGTGGCCAAAACAATTAGTTCTCTACTTCGTTCCTAGTATTTCAATTTTTTTTGAGAGACTGTTTTTCCTTCCAACTAAGAATTTGATAGTACAACAGAACAATTCTTGGACATAAGAATTTATTAAGCAGCTGTGTACCATGCAACCACATTGATGCAATGTTCGTGGTTTTTTAAATTATTTTCTAACTTATTTTGGGAAAATATGGAAAATTCCTTTTTCAAATTTTAATATATCTAAAGCTAACCTGTCTTTATAAAATAACAACGGTTTCTGAAAGATAACATTTTTTTAACTTTCTAACACTAACCTTAAGTTGGGATACTATATTCATCTGATCTTATAATCACAGAGAGGTGAGTTATGTAACTCCTTAGCAAAGCATGTGCATTTAACTTAGCGGAGACATGGAAGTTTAAAGTGTTTTCAGAGATTAAACATATAAGGGTGTAGATAATAGCATATTCGCCCATCTATTTGTTAGAGTACATTCAGTAGAAAATGATAAGTTAACAAAAGATACCCAGTGGCAAGTGCATTTTCTCTTTTCCTACTCTGTACAACAAGCAAAAGTTCCTCAAGAGGTGCTTTGTAATCATCTAATCCTCGGTTGAACAGATAAATAAGAGCTCCATATAGTCCATGTTCTCGGCATAACCTTACTACCTACGATACAAATTCGAATTATAAGATTCAGTGATTTAATAAATTAATAGGATAATTCATAAATGGGTCCAAAGGGTTTTAAGATTTAATATGACTAATGAATTTTACTGGATTCAAAAATACCTTTGTATGCATATCAATCTTACCTGATTGAAATCCAATGATGAAATGTCCATGTGAAGAACACACTGTTCAACACGTTGCAACCATCCTTTGCTGCTGTAATGTTCAACCAGTGCTTGCATTATCTGCAAAACAGTAAAACAGTATAGTCAAAACATTTTTGCTTAAATAAAAGGTTAACACTTGGCACAAAGTTAAGGCTTTTTGAAGCCTCCACTGGAACGATTCATCACCAACACAATGAAGTGATAATTCGAACAGAAAAGTCCAATAACAAATAAACGCAATAATCACAAACTGAAAGAAAATATGTTTAAGATGAGAAAACAAAAGAAAAAGAGAGATAAGAGAAAAAGTAACTTACAACTATGACACTCCCAATTAAACTAACTAAAAATAAAACAGGTAAGAAATTGATTAGCCAGCTATACCTCTGGAGGTAAGCATCCGAGCATATCTTTCAATATATACGGCTCTAAAAGCTCCAAGAATGTTCCTGGAAAAAGAGAAAACTGGGAAGTCAGCCAAAACAATTCAATAATCTTAAGGTGCACAGTTGCACTTTGCAGGAACATAGCTTATTCGTTTCGAACAGTGAAATAATTCTAGTACAGACACTGAGATTTGATAATTCTCTCTTTCCTGATAAGTTAATGCTTACCCTAACTTTCCTGATAAGTTAATGCTTATCCTAAAGTCAGGTAGTTGAAGTATTAAAGATTAGAGAATTGCAACTGCTTCAGCACATAAACAGAGGATTAGTAAAGATTTTCCTACTATTTGAGAATGCCAAACATAAGACTCATAATCTACTCATATGAAAGTTCATGAAGTTACGAAATCGCTTGATTTTCTCTACGAGATCAAACTTTGACTAGGTTGACAATGAATCGACAAATCATAGATCATTGGATGCATCATTTTTTGACACCTACCTCCATGTTGGACAGCCACAAACTTGGAGAAAATTTTGTCAAAAAGGATATCGACTCTCTTGATGTGGACACAAAATTCTACAGCAACACCACCGACCCTTGCAAATTGCTCTTCCATCTCTGACTGCACGGAACTACTACTACTCTTTGAATCATCAACTTGTTCAGCCTTTCCTACTTGGTTGTTAAATGCCACAGAAATATAGGAAAATGATTCATCTACATACGATAAAACCAATTCCACCAAATATGGCATCACAGCCTCCCGTATGGCATCAACAGTTCTAGGAAGATCAATAACACCATGTGCTTGACCATCATAGAGCCTCATTGCCATTTCTAGTGCACCCATCCAGTCACCTGCCATTTGCAAAACCTGAATGCGCTCCTTCCAGGGAAGAAGACGAGAAATAATAAGCTGCATAGACCCAATCACATATATAGTAGCTCCTCTTACAGCAACACAATTGTGATAAGTCTTCTCAAGATTCCCAAAAATATTATTTAAATAAGTTTGATAAGTAATGAGGTTGTCTACTACAGAACCATCTACAGAAAAGCTCGAACGATGAAGCTCCATCCCTTCCTTCGCAAATAGACAGAGATGGCCTCTCAGGGTCAAGACCACCAATATCTGAATAAGAAATGAGACTCGTAAGTCATGATAACTTCTTATTTCTTATATGTTAGGATCATTATTTGCTTTATGCATGATGAAAGCACTGAGGTGGATGCGGGACATGGACATGACACGACCCACACACGTAGATGCGGCAATTTCAAATAAATTAGGATGCGGACATGCTATAAGATCAAGGGTACTTTCTACAAAAATGTATGCATTATGAATTTGAGTTATTAAAAATACTAATAAATTGCTGGCAAACAGAAATTTTGTGAATGAACAAGCATATATGCCATCGCGAAATCCTTTATACCCGATATTTGAGCATTGCCAGTACATAATTATACTAAAATTGTGCACGGGATATGCATGTGATGTTCTGATGTGTCCATGGTGCGTCCGAACGCATCCGAGCATCAGGCAGGCAACTATTTGTGATTCCTAAAAGCATGCATGAATATGCATCCAATGATCAGAATGAGAACAAGGTGACATTTCAAGATGTTGCAAACGTAATACTTTGGTTCCAAAGAGGGCAAAACATAATACACCCTACAGAATTGTATTGTAAATATGCCACAGAAATATTTTAGTAAAGGCCGTGTTCCACAGAAATATATAATAAAGTTAAAATAAGAGGGTTGTAAGGCCTGATTATTTCCGTATTCCGAATACTTGGCTTTTCTACCGAAATTTAAAATTTATTTCTACCAATTATAAGATGCTCTTTATAATCAAATAAATGTAATTTCCATTTTATCTTTCCTCTTCTTATATAAATATCCGTTTGTCACGGACACCTAAATTAGATGTTTATTATTCCAACTAGGGACATATACCCCAGCTTACCTGGTCGTCCAACCATGCCACACCTATTGCCGTATTATCAAGGGTCCATTCTCTGTATACTTTCAGCTCTTTTTTAACCAACTTCGCAACTTGGACTTTGCGATCCCATGCTATAGCAAGCAGTGAAGCTCTGTCTGATGGCTCGCCAGACTTATTCTCTGGTGAGGGTATTTTTTTAGATACGATCAAACACAGAAATCTGAAATAAAGCGCTTTCATTCATACCTGCAGATGAATCTTGTGCCTGTAACGTACATTTCCATGCAGTGTAAGGCATGGAACCTTCTCGGACTCCATCCGGCTTTGGGAGTTGAGCATAGACTTCCAAGTTAGAAGTGAGCCTTACCTACAAGGAAGATAACTCAAACAGGTTGGCAAGCAAACAAAAAAAAAAATTTTGCTGCATAACTGCAAGCATTCATTTAACAACAAACAAGACAAATCAGGTACATAAATCTTGAATATCATCTTAAGGGATCCATACCACCAGAGCATTTTGATGGGTAGCAAATATGACCACACCTTGTTCGGCCAATGAAGATGCTTCACTGTCACTGAAGAGCTTCCAACCTGCCTTAGATCCAACTACACCACCCATCATGCTACCTATACCACTTGTGGAAGCTGTAGCATTTTTGAAGGCAGATGATAAAGCACCCTCAGAGACATCAACAAGAAGAGGAGAAGCAGACAGCACAGTCCCTGTTCTTTGACCATCAAGAAGGCACTATTTGATGAACAGAGGGTATAAGTCAGAACTAGGTGAGAAAAAATAATGATGCACAAATTTTCAATGAAACACTACAAGGGGAAAGACGTTTACTTACCTTTGTTTCAATGGTAAACCGGTAAAACATTGGAACCACTGAAATCACATGTAAAAGGACACGCCCTTTACAGTCACCAGTAACGACTTTAAAATTACGTGTAGCTTGAGAATCCTGACCTAGAAACAGAGTGTGCACCACTGGTGATGTATGTTCCCCAGAGATAAGTTTTACCACTTGTGCCTTCTGCACATCCCAAAATATTATATGACCATCTCCATATCCTGCTAAAAGCAGATCACCTTGATGATTGAAGCACATCGAAGTAACTTGCGACTGAGATTTGTCGGCTTGAGAACCAAGATACAACATCTGCAACATATGAAAAATACTCTTAATAAGAAAAGTGTCATTTGAAGTAAATGCAGCAATTAAAGCGACAGTATGAAATCTTGAACCCATGGAAAACCATACAGAAGCGGATGGTTTAGTACACCAACTTTTACTTGCTAAAATAGAGAGCGACATATACACGAAGTGCTCAGTATTAAGGACTTAACATTATGCTACTGTATATGGTAAGCAGATTCTTTCTATAGTGACGGTGAAAGCAAAAGGTCTACTAGAGACCCCCAATGAACAATACTATGCTAGTTAAACTTTTCAATATTTTCAGGGTTTAAACAAGGACTGGGTCACTTGTTGGGATGTAATAGCATTCATATAAAACCAAGAGTACAGTAACAAAGATAATTCTCAAGGAACAACCAAGAGAACATTTTAATAAAGGTATCTAATGTTACCTTGGGATCCATATGGTCAGCATGATAAGGAGAATATTTACTTGGTGCCACAAGTATAAGCCCTTTTGACATGCCCACGGCAATATAATTTGCATGAACTGCTACTGAATGAGGAGACCCATGGTCGCTCCTGAATGCTTGGGATGATACTTTTCGTGTAATCATATTATCCAGATCAATCTGCAAGTACCCAACTGCAGGGGGGCCCCTCCGAATACCCTCAAGCCTCATCGGCTGTGCTGCCACACCCTCTTCCCAATCCAAACCAGAAAAGGCATGCTTTTTCTCAATTTCCTCAGCTAATTCCAGAGGCTTCAAAGGAGAGCATGATGTTTTCACTGTCCAATCAGAACTCCTCTTACACTCCGATCCAAATAAACTATCGTTAACGAGCTCAGTAACACCATTTTCTGCATTAGTTTCATCTACCGAAAGATTTTCTTCTCCATCTTCAGCACTGTGACCAGTATAATCCTTTGACTCAGTATTCTTCAATGCCTGCGACTTTACTTCCTCGCCCATATTGTGAACCTCTTCACGCTCCTCTTCGGCAGAATCAGGTGGAGAAAATGTAGGTCTCTCATCCATTTTTTCGACAGACGGACTTTCAATATGAGCACGAATATGCCCTTCAACAACATGAGCAGAATCTAAGACTACATAATCATCATTCGAATTCGAACTACTCTCTGCCACACAAGAAGAATCTACCCTTGCTTCTGTGTATTCAGTAGTACCACCAGAATTTAAACCCTTAAGACCTAACCCAATTTTACCCACTTCAGAAATTGTTGATTGTCCTTCGATAACCTTTTTATCTGGACTTTTCTCAGGTGAAACCTCTCCTCCTGAAGCATTTTCACTGAAATGTGCCTCCACTACCGGTTCCACTGAAGAGGAGGATGACAAATGGCCAATTATCCCATCTTCTCCCGATTCTCCATCGATTTGATTGGTTCCAGATCCAACAGCTTCCAAAGATGTTAATCCTTCTATATATACACCATTATCTGACTGAATCTCCAAATCACTAACCAAAGAACTACGTTCTTCAGCTCGAAGAGATTTCTCTCTGCGAGACTTAATAGCAGCAGCATGAGGAGTAGGAATCAAACGAGACGCTGCAGTAGCAGCAGCAAGTGCTGCTCCTGGTTTAGGGTTATGTTTAACACTACCAAACAAAGGAGGTAAAGGTCGTGATAAATTCCGCCCTAACAACAAAGAATTCCCTGAATTTCTCCTACTAATGAATGAATTGCTGACAGTATTCTTTTCATCTAGTTTTAATGATCCGCCAGAATTACCAAGAGATGATCTTATAACAGAAATTTCATCAAATGTATTTGAAATTCCAGAATTTGAAATTAGGGTTTCAAAACTACCACTTACGGAAGATGATGAAGCAGAAACTTCTTCATGTGATTTCGAGTGAAAATTGTTTGAATCGATTAGATTATCAGACAATTTAAAAATTGCTGAAGAATCGGTGTCATCGGAATCAGAGTCGTTAAGAAGAATTTCATCAACGGTTCGATGAGGGATGATATTGTTGTTAAGATCACCATCGTCTTCATCACCGCTAGTTTGCAATTGTAGAAACGAATCTAGGTCTAACGCCATTGGAGCTTTATTAAACTTCTTTGTCATAGCTGTCGATGAGAAAGAGAAAACCTGTTTTTTAAAGTTGAATTTCTGGATTTTTGTTTGATCGCCATTGTAGAGAGTGGAGAAACAGTGAAAAGAGGAATTTTGGTGGGAAGATTCACCAGTGTAAAGTCTTCTGTACTTTGCAAATACTGTGAGGGCAGTTCCCGGGCGGAAATGCTAAAATGGTAACCTCGTATAGGGGAAACATAAATTTCCCCCTAGAATCTTACAGTTACTGGAGAGCTTTCTGGAAGGGAAACATAAATTGCCCACATAAAGTGTTGTATCTAAAGTGTTATTCTTACTAGATCAGCTTATAGAGTAATTCTTCAAGAGAATCTTACAGTTACACCTAGTAAGAATAACATGCCTATAAACTGGAGAGCTTTCTGGAAGGGAAACATAAATTGCCCCCTAGAATACAACACTTTATGTGGAAATTCTTGCACAAGTGTCTTTCTACTAAATCTAGACTTGCCGGGTTTACTAAGCATCATGACAATACTTGTTCTGTATGTAGTCAGGATATAGAAAGTTCAGAGCATCTATTTCTTGATTGTAGTATTGCTAGGAATGTATGGCATAAGGTGAACAGTCTTCTGTTGACTCAGATTATGAACACTAATCTGTATGACTGGATATCTAATTTCTTTATGACAGGGAATCATAATGCAGTTCTAGATTTCAGCTTATACTAGGTATCAGGCGGGGGCTCAACCTTTTATCAAAAGTCCATGTTTAAATCCCTGATTTCCATCACATATATATGCATGTTTTTTTTTGTAGCATTTTCAAAATGTGTACTTGTATTCTTAGGATCAGTGGTAGATATTACTGATGTGTCACGGTCACTCCAAACCAACATACCTAGTACAGTAGAACTTCTATATAAAAATACCCTAGAAAGGAATAAACTACATAAGTGAATAAAATTTTCTGGTCCCAACTTGGCATTTTCTTTATAAAAATTACCTCTATACGAATAAGTTCACTATAACAATATTTTTACTTGGTCCCAAAGCTATTCTTATATAGAGATTCAACTGTAATCGAGCAAAAAAATAAATAAATAGAGGTTCTACTGTTGTAGTAGGGGCAAGAAAAGGTTACGTTGTTGCTAGACTGCCCAACTTATATCGGTTCTGTAACTTCTGTTAGAAATGTAGATGCAGACAATGAAATTCTAAAATTATGTTATTAATGGCAATATAAATGGCAGCACCATCTTGTTTGGTCAATGGTGAGTAAAATCTTGACTACCTTTTTTTAGTATAATCCAATGGCTCTATTAACACAACCAATGGCATTTGAATTAAGTTCTAAGCAATCCCCTAAACATGGCCTCACTGGTGTTTTTTTTCCTCAAAATCTAATAATCATTATACGAACGCATAAATGTTGCATTATCTAGACATATTAGGTTTGCATTGGTATCGCTTTAAGTCCCAAAAAAACATCTTTACTTGCAGGATTTGCTCCAAGAGATGCAACACAAAATCACATACTTAAGTTTGGTTTGACTATTTATGCCAATAATTTTTTGATTTTTACGTGCCTAAACTATTTCGGTTGCAACGAAAACGTGCTAGCCCCATATGCATTTTTCCCCATCGACATATCTTTCATGGTAAGAAATTCATATAGTTGCAGAAACTCTTTTAACTCTTTTAAAGCAGTCTCCAACTCAGAGGTTTTGCTTGATGAGGATGCCCTTCTTGCGTGATAAAAGTTTAATTCGGTCCTTAACAACTCAATTTTGGAATTCTATATTGGTCATCTCACGTACGCTATTTTACTCTCCAACTGTTTAATTTGAACTTTTAACTCTTTTAGCATCACGCACTCTTTACCTCTTTGAAATCTTTAGTGCCTAAAAAGCTTCCATTTCGCTCTTTAACTACAGCGCCACCAGCTTTTGTTGAACGGTAGCACCCTGCTCCTGTCTTTCATCGGGATGGATACAAATTTGGCTTTACTCAAAGCTTTCTTCATGGAAAAAACATTTATCACTTCGGTCAATAAAACTTCCAGGACCAAGGATCTTCCAAAAGAGTGAAAAGTTTTATTGATTTGTGATTCAGTAATTGAATCTCTAAACCTCGAGGTGTTAAAGAGAAACCACTTTTACAAACAAACGTCTTTCCTAGAAGAAAAGACATTGATTCCCATCGTTATGGACTGTTCCACTTGTTTGGCATAACACTTATATTTTCAATTTACTCTTGGTCCTTTTAGAGAATCATTGTTATTAATATTATGAACGCTGTTTTCAAATTCTAAGCTAGACAAACAGCTTAAAAACTTATGTAATGGACGATTTTACAAATTTTCTTCTCTTCTTCCCGATAATGTTCTAGATTGGCTTGCTTTTGTCCAAGTTGAAAACTGATAGGACTTGGTTAAGTTTAGTTCTTTCCTAGTCAATGTTCTAAGGTATATGTACTAATGAACACAATGACGACGTGTTTGGTTAAGTTTAGTTCTCTTGAGAAAAAATCTTGATCGATCCAAATTTGTCCAACGAATACAGTCTGCTCATAGGTAACTCATATGGTTCGTGCTTAGTTAAGTACTTAAGTTTGGTTTCGATGCACTTCTTTCTTCAACTAACAGCCCATAGTTGCTCTAGGTTTACCTGTTGTTACTTTTATACATGTTAATTTACAAATCTCTGCCCAAGAGTTAAGGTTAAGAGTTAGCCGGGAAGAATTAGAGTTAGTGGGCCAAGGCATAATCTCAGCCGTCCAAAATTTCAGACGATTTTAACCGCTCTTTGACCTAGATACATATACACCACCTTTCCTTAGAACATTGATGAGATAACAACATTTTGTTTATGGCACATCTGGCAAAAGTCTTTGATAATGCTAACATCAATATAGAAAATATTGCTTCTTCTGTTCTTGCTCAGTTGAATGAGTGGAAAAGCTCACAGCTTGTACATTCTCAACAACAACAGGCTAGCATGCAGTTACAACACCACTGGTCTCCACCATTGTTGAATGTGATTAAAATCAATTTTGGTGGCTCCTTTTTAGATGCTAACAATATGTCTGGCTGGGGACTAATATGTAGAAATGCCACAGGTGATTGCGATGGACTGCGAGGAGGTACATCTTCTTCAATAGACCCGGAACAAGCCGAAGCGCAAGCTCTATTAGAAGCAGTCATGTGGGCTAAACACAAAGGCCTGACAAGAATACAGTTGAAAGGAGATTGCGTAAATGTGATTGAAGCGCTTAAAGGGAAGCAGACAGCAGTCAAATGGACTACCTTTAATTTAATAAAAGACGCACTAGATGTCTTAAGTACTTTCAGTTTTTGGTCATGCAACTATGTGCATAGAGATACAAATCACTTAGCAGACTCATTAGCTAAGTATGCAAGAACTCATTTGCTTTGCTTTCACTGGTTCAACAATATTCCTGACTGGGTTTCATGCTTGATTCAGCAGGATAAATCCTTCTTGTAGTTGTTTTATTAAATTAATATATTTATCATTTCCTATTTAAAAAAAAAACCATGTCTATCCAGGGGGTGTTTTAAAAAGACTGAATTAGCCTCTCATTTTTATTCAAAAAGACTAAATTTCCCTCCAACGTTTTAAAACTAAATCAATGAAAATCAGTTCTCTTTCTTTCTTTCTCTTCTCTTCTCCATCAGTCGTAACCTCTCCTTTGTCAAATTTTTTTCCATCTTTTTCGATTAATTGCCAATTTGAAAAATTTATAATCGTCGATTGAAATCTATATCAAAGATGCGGAAGAAGAAGGTTGATAAAGATTGCAGTGATTATAATCAATCACATCCTCCACTCGAAGAAAAACAATTTCAAACACCTAATCCACCGGACAAATTAACAGGAATGACTTATGTGAGGTATGTTTTGAGAAACCTACTTAGGATTTTGTTTATTTTGTGCTCGATTAGATTAAAAATATTCAATTGCAATTGCAATAATTTCTACAAATTAGGGTTGCAGGTGAAAATTGAAGTTCAAAATTAGGGTTGCAGGTGAGGTTACGGTTGCTTATACTTCAATTACCAACCGTAATTTAAGATTTTGATGGTGCTACGGTTTGTAAGCAATGAAGTACGAACCATAGATGAGAAAATCTTAGAATGAATATCTAGTTACGATTTTCATTTGCAACCGTAACTTGATCTACATACGGTTGGTGTTGGCACCACCATCACGAACCGTTAATATTCTTACATGTCTCACAAAAAGTTGTAGAGTTTATAGTTTCACCACCATGACCAACCGTAAAAGTTCCTGAGCTATAAAACTGTATTCTCAAATAGATTTTTGGTTAATATACCAATCGTAAACTAGTTACAGTTGAACTCGTTCTTCTATTTACCAACAGTTATTTGTTACGATTTTTTTTGGTGGTATTGTTCACTTTTTTTTCTTCTAACTTTTTCCTTTGGAACTATTTCCTTTAACTCCTTCATCTTTTTTTCCGCTTTCATTGGAACCTTTTCCTTTAACAACAACTTTGCTTCCTTCTAGTTATTTGGAATGAAAGACCGTGCCCTTTCTGTTAGAGCATTGCTCGGTTGAACTCGCAAGCGTTGCTATCTCAAGCTTGTTTGTCAAAGTTTAGTTGCCAACACTATAAGTCTTTATTTCTAGTCTACTTATAGCTAAGTCTCGGATTAGGATAGTAAGTGTAGTTGAGCCTTAGACTCCATGGCGTTCATCGAATGGAGACGAAGAACTACTCAAGAGAACTTGTGGAACTTCATCAACAAAGAGGTATGTGGAGACTTGAACTTATCTATCACTCAAAAGTCTATCTATTTTATCTCCTATTTTGAGACAAAAGTCGTATTACTATATAAACTTCAATTATACACATGTGCTATTTCGAACCGAGTTTAACTCACTTATCTATGCCTCGAAATATGTGTTGGTAAGCTTTCGCTTTGGCCAAGTTCATCTTTACATGTGACGAAAGTCATGTTGATTATTTCAATAACTTGAAAATCGCTTTGATGAAAATAGTTTGTGAATAACAACTATTATAACATCCTCTAAGAAAGTTTCAATGATTGAAATGAGAGTTTAGAACAAGTAACCATGTTTGGATATAAACATAGTGTGTTCTCACATTTGTGTAAAAGTCCAAAACCGGGAACCTAAAGTATGTGTACCCGTACGCGTACCGGCGGTTGTTGGAAACTCGGGCAAGTATGTGTACATGTACGCATACTGGCGGAAAGTTCATGTCCGTGAATTTCTGTTGGAGTTTGGAAGCGTGATTTAGTATGCGCACCCGTACACGTACTAGTGTAACCAAACTCGGTCCGATCATTTAGGTATGCATACCCGTTTGCATACTTAAGTAGGTTACTTTCTAAAATCAGTTTGTTCATGAACTAAAACATTTATATAATAAGGAATGCAATCTTTGCAAACCGTGGCTATAATGTTCATGAATTGATTCAAGTGAATTAAAATCGATTTTGCTTCGATTGTGTCTTGTATACTTCTATAAGATCTAAGCAATTGAACAACTCTCTTAACTAGTTCATTTGAGTCACTTGAACTAGTTATGGTGAAGATGAATAAGGTTGATATGAAAGTGCTCATATGGCTAACCATTGGTTAACTAGTGTTGAACCAACTAAGTGTACACGTTTAGGTACGGTTACTCAAACCTAAATGAAGTTACATTTCATTTGTGTATAACAAGCTAAGTTCGATCTAACGGTTGGAAGATATTAGCTTGAATCTAATCAGGTTTTCATCTAATGGTGAATATTGAATGCTTTGTTACCAAGGTAACTTAGATTGCAAACCCTGATTTGGAGACTATATAAAGGAGAACTCTAGCAACTGGGAAACCTAATCCCCACACCTCGTGTGTGATACTAGTTGTGAATAGAGTCGATTCTCCTTTAACCTTAGGTTTTTCATGAAACCCTGTAGGTTAACGACTTAAAGACTTCATTGGGATTGTGAAGCCAGACCCAACTATTTTCTCTGTAGTTGCGTGATCTGATCTTGCTGTTTCTATCGTATTTGAGTACAATCGTAAGATTGGCTTGAGATTTATATCTTCGATAGGCAAGATAGAAAAGTAGTCACAAACACCTTCGTCTCATCGTTTGTGATTCCACAATATCTTGTTTCGTTAATCGATTAAGATTATTGTGAGGTGATTAATAATTCTAGGCTGTTCTTCGGGAATATAAGTCTGGGTTATCGATTGGTTCCTGTTCACCTTGATTTATCAAAAAACGGAACAAAACTCGTAGGTTTATCTGTGGGAGACAGATTTGTCTATTCAATAGACTTTTCTGTGTGAGACAGATTTGTTTATCAAGTTTTCGAATTTGGGTCGTAGAAACTCTTGGTTGTGGGTGAGTTCAGCTAATGGAATCAAGTGCGTAGTATCCTGCTGAGATCAGAGACGTACGGAACGCAACTGTACCTTGAATCAGTGTGAGATTAATTAGGGTTCAACTACAGTCCAGACCGAAGTTAGATTTGTAGTAGGCTAGTGTCTGTAGCGGCTTAATACAGTGTGGTGTTCAAATCTGGACTAGGTCCCGGGGTTTTTCTGCATTTGTTGTTTCCTCGTTAACAAAACTTCTGGTGTTTGTGTTATTTCTTTTCCGCATTATATTTTTTTATATAATTGAAATATCAAAGGTTGGGCGTTGAATCGATCAATTGGTAAATCCAACCTCTGGTTGTTGATTGAAATTGATTGATCCTTGAACATTGGTCTTTGGTACCGTTCAAGTTATTTCTCTTGTTTTCAATTAGGCTCGCAAATTCTTATTTGTTTGAGTGTGGATTGAATTGAGAAATTGAGATATAACTCTTTGATATACTTTTATTAAGATTGAGTCTGACTGTCTAGTTGATTCTCTTAAAAGTATATCGGAGTTAGTCCATACAGATTGCTAAGCGAAATATTGGGTGTGGTTGTTGTACCCCCGCTTTTTCAATTGGTATCAGAGCAGGCAAACAAGTTTAAGACCTCATAAGTCTGTGTTTGTAGCAATCTGACTATATGGACAGAAGTGTTATCTCAATAAATGCACCACCAGATCCAGGGATTCCAGAATTCTCTTCCATGACTGATTTAATAAAATCTGTAGAAGAAATTCTTTCCAAACCCCCACCAGGTTTAAAGTCCCTTGAAGTTTTTGTAGGAATTGAAAAGAAACTTGAAAGTTTATCTTCTGATGTTGATCTATATCTCCAGAATGAACAAAAATCTCTTGACAGGCTAAATCAATTTATGTTGAATAATGCGTCTATTGAGGTTGACATTGGTTTAGTAATCAGTGAGAGCAGTGCTCCTCCTCTGTGTAATCCAATTAGTTTTAACAAACTAAATGAATTACAAGAGAAGTTTAAATCTCAGTCATCTGAGTGCATCACCTCAAAGCATGAATCAAGTCCTTGCTCAATTCCTGACACTTCATGCCAAGATAATGGTATTATCTTCTTTTATGAAAAGGAATGGACGTCTCTTTTTATCAAAAGAGTTTCCTGTTGCAGTACTATAAATTATCTGCAAGAACTGTCGTTTACAAGATGGAAACAAAGAAATCAGTATTGCAAATTCTTTTGTGATCTTCTTAAAATCTTTGGAAATCGTGTAAAGATAGCTTCTTGGGGGTTTCTCGATACTGGAAGCTGTAAGAGTTGTTGGAAAGAAACTCTCTCTTGGTGTCATGATGTGCAAGATTTCTTTTGTATCATACAAATATTACTCGAAACAAATATTTGTTGAGCTATTGCTCCTTTTGTTTAAACCAAACGAGTCCTTACTTGCACACGGATGGTTCACATACGTTGAACTCAGAACCTCTTCACGGACGAATCTCGTTCCAGAACGTGTCCAACTAATTCTTATTTTACCAAATGACACATAAAAATGAGAGAATCACTTCGTTTCCTTCACCATCTTCTTCTTTTCTTTCCAATTCGTATACGAAAGAGAAACCAAACAGTTTACATACCTTCGCTCCATCGTTTATTCTTTTCTTAACCAAATCGTTATTGGTTTGTTCCATTGAATTCAGGAGAATTTTTTATTCGTTGGGTCAAGAACCTATTCGATTTTTCTCATCGTTTTGGAGCTCCACCATTAACAACAGTTCATGTACCAAGTAAGTTCCTCAACTCTTCTTCTTTGAGAATTCATATTCAACAATGGCACATAGGAGAACTGGTCATATCGGAAGTTCAAGTGGTCAAGCTAGGGATAATTCCTTCTACGACCCTAGTATCCGTTTCAGGTTTATTAACCCTGCTGCTCGTGTTCTCTATTTGGAGTATAAGAAAAAACAACCAATCTTTGAAAGGTACTATGATGAATCAGAAATTGTGGTACAAGGTTTAACTGATTTTTTCAAAAATCACACCTGAGGCATCATTCACAAACCATTAGGAACTGCTCGTATTGAGATGACTGCACAGTTTTATGCGAATATTCATGATCCAGACCCTGCCAATTGGATGTTCAAAACTATGGTAGGAGGTGCTTGTTTTACTGTGGATCGTAATATTATTGCTTACCTGTTGAATTTATCTTATATTGGTAATGCTCGATTTCCTCCTCTTGAGAATGAAAGATTGTCTCCACAAGTGGTGTCAAATCGTCTCTTTGATCGAGATGTCTCTCGGAGAGATGGCAAGATCTATGTTGGAGGTGCTGGGTTATTTCTCAAAGTTGCTGCAAAACTTATTGTGGCCAACATGATGTCAAGCGCTATTGACAACAATTTATGGACCAGGTCGCTTGTTGAATTGGTCTGTTATATTGTTGAAGGGAGAGACATTGATTTCTGTGGACTTATTGTTAACCAGATGATAAGTGTGAAACAGACTTCAAAGAAAACTCCAGGCTTTCCTTGCCTCATCTCAAGGATTTGCAGTCACTTTAACATCACTCCTTTTGGATCTGAGAGTGGTGGCCCAAAATTTCTGAATAAGGCAAGCATCAAAAAGATGAAGCAATCTTCAACCAGTACCCCAGCAAGTACTTCTGCAGCTGCAAACTCTGAACTTGTTCGTCTTCAAGATGAAGTCGATTGCATGAAAGAGCAGTTGGAATATGCTGAAGTAGAACATCCAGATCTATTCAAGAGGTTTTATGAAATTGCTAGAGATCATTATGGAAGAAGTGATTGATCTCTGCTCGGGTGTTTTTGTTATTTACTTTGTCTGTTAAATTTCCTATGTTGATCCTGTTAAAACTGTTATTCTGATGGCTGTAATAACTTTTATGACATTTTAGCCTTGAATGATTTTAATTTTCAATTAAATTGCTAAATATGGGGATCCATAAGAAGTACAGATGACGTGGTCAAAAGTTAAGTCTTTCATATGTCAGTATGCAAGTATTGATAAAAGATTGAATGAACTTTTGACAAAACAAAAGTTAAGCCTATTATGTCATTATGCAAATATTGATGGAAGATAGGACGAACTTTTGTTTACAAAGATTAAAGTCTATTACATATCATTGTGCAAATAGTGATGAAAAATAAAATGAGTCTTTGTTTATTCCATAGTATTGATCTTCCCTGATCCATTTTTTATGTATATAATGTGCGGCTCTGTAAGTTCTCTTATGTGAGCATTTCCGATTAAATTAATCATGGTTTTTCTTGTGGTTAATTTAATTGAGATTTTTGGATACAAATTCATATTCTTATGTGATTTGTTAATGTCCAAAGAAATCATTCTTTTCTTGTAAAAGTAAGGTCGCTCTTGTTGTTCTTTCGGGAATGACATTTTATGGGGGAGAATTCTTAATTGAACTTGTGCTTAATTGCCAAATATTTGTGGGGAGTGCGGTTGTGGAATATTATAGGGGTTATCTTGTATCTTTATAAACTCCTTGATGAATGCATTTAGTTTCGGCTATATGATTGCATCTAAAAAAGTTGATATGTGCTTTTCTTTTGGTCATGAAGTATCTCTATGGAAATTTCATTAGGATCCCACTAATTTTTGTACCTTTGCCAATTTTATTGACAAAAAGGGGGAGAATTAATGTGTCGTTCACACTACAAATACATATGGTTTACGGATCATTATGTAAGGGGGAGTGGTTTTCATGTGAGATGAAGTATTGACTAAGGGGGAGTGATACATATCACCATAGTATTGTTGTCGAAGTTGTGATACAATTGAACTTCGATGTTGTGTAATAATACTATGACACTGTATTACAATGATTGAGCTATTGTTTTCTCATTGTTATGGCTACGGATCTTCAACAACGATGATGCTGAATTGAATACCTTTGGAATCATTGGAGTACTTGGAAGTGACAAAGATTTCGAGTAATGCTGAAGAACCAAGGAGATCAAGCATTTGGAAGAGAAGCTACAAATTTTATTTATTTTTTATTTGTTAGAACATAGCTCGGTTGAACCCACCAAGCGTTGGTATGTCAAGTTTGGTTGTCATATTTTAGTGAATCAAAACTCAATTTAAGAGTCGCTTAATTATGGACTAGAGACAACTTCGTATAGGTTAGGCTAGAAAGATTAGGATAATGAGACATATAAGTATTACTCGAAGACTTGAAGAATGTGAAGAAGTAAAGAGCTACATCGACGACATCATCCTTCCTCTTGAGGTTAGTAATATTTTGACTTGAACTGTTTCATTCCCAACGTATCTTTCAAGTCGTGCTATATTGAAAACATAACTGCGAAGCTGTGAATGATTATACTTTAGTAGACATAGTGTTAAGGAATTACAATACGAAGTATAATGCTTATCTTTTGAACTTCGTATATAAGACATCGACATAATCGTACGAATGCTATTGTGATTATGTGTATGGGTATGGGTGAAGATTTCGTCCTAGGAAACAATGTTTACATTCGTTTAAAGGAAGTACATTCATGAACTTGTTTTATGAATCGAAAGGGAAATCGCTAGGCTTATTGATATTGTTATTCATTACATATCTTTGGATTACCAATATGTGTGAGTTAGTAGAACCGATCATAACTTGTTATGTATCTTGGTAAAACTAGTCACAATGTCTGACTTATATATTGGTATGACTTTTATTAGTGTTACCGATCCTAAGTAATCACCTAAGATGGTATGATCGATAGTTGTAATTGGTGCGGCCGATCCTAGTAATTGGTGTGACCGATCACAAAAGAGTAGTAATCGATCCTTGTAATTGGTGTAACCGGTCCTGGTAACTGGTGTGTCCGATCACAAGTAATACCATGAGAATATGGTAACAGGTCCTGGTAATTGATATGACCAATTTGGTAACTGATGTAACCGGTCCCAGTAACCATATTAAGGTAGAACCGATCCTTGTGTTTGGTAGAACCGTAAACCCATGATTAGTGTGTTGATTTGATCAATCACATAGTTCTTGGAAATCAGATGAACCAGTTCTAAACTTGTTTGGAAGTGTGGTATAATCGGTTCCAAGATTGTAAATATGAAAGAGGATTTACAAAGAATTAAGATGTCGACATACTTTGAACATGTTCAGTAACTCTTATCTTTTATTGTTCAAAGATATTCCTTAATAGCTAAAGGAGATCCTGGACCGAAATAAGTAAAGAATCTTTTAATTAAGGTTTTTAATTTTAATATGCTTTTAATTACCATCAATTAAAATGCATATCTCTGGAAAATAAAAATTGGTAATGTGCGTTTACTAATTGGAGATTTTCTAAAAGTATTTCGGTTATTTTCGGACAGAGCATTCTAGGAATTATGAAAACCGATTTGGAAATATATTGCATATCTTAAGAATATTTCGATTTTGGAAATTCCTTGGTGTCCAAACTTCCTTGGTTTATAAATACCCAAGTTTGCATTTCATGTAAACTATCCTAAGAGCCAGCAAAACTACCTTGTTGTGTTGTTACTGGTGGAGCCATCTATTTGGAAAGGAAAGTACCCTAATTAGGTGAAATCTCTTACGACCGCTCGTTTAAAGACTTATGTGGGATCAAGAAGCTCTACGAGTACTGTTGGTAGGAAACTAGATAATTGCAGTATTATTAGTTTTCGATTTGATTTGATTGACTAACGGTTGTTGAACTTTGATTGCACCTAGTTTGTTTATTCTTGAGAATCTTCTCTTCTGATATAAGATTCACTCAAACTAGATCGAAGTGTCGACGGGATCTTTAGAACTGTTTGTAGATCTAAAGACGTCTTGTGATAATCCATTATTAACAGACTCCGTTCTGTGCGTGATTGATCACAAGAGATTCAAGTTGTTGTGTGCAGGTGTTTATTGAAGATTTAAGAAGATTTGAAAACGAAGAAGATTTCTGATTTGGGTTCATAATCTTTGGTGTGCATAAAACTTGATCGGCTGGGATCCAACTATAATCGGTTTATCTTTTGGTAAATTTGATTGATTAGTTACGTAGATCGGCATCAATATTTAGTATCTGGATAGATCCTATTATTGATTGCAAAATCTAAACTCGACTACTTGTTAGTGTTTGTAAGATAGATCTAAACCCGACAAAGTAGTTTATTGGATTAAACAGAAGAGCCTTTGTCTAACTCATATCACTGGATTGAATAGAGTTGATACCGAACAGATTTGTTGTTCCTTTACTGTTTGGAATACGAACCAAAGGAATTGTTCCAGTGCGTGCACTTATTGAATGTCGGAAGCGCAGGGATACTGAAGAAACTAGGTGAACTATATGTTTAGTTGCTTGGTCTCAACTATACGAAGTTGGTTTGATTTTGTATAGTGGCTTAATTCTGAGAGTATTCAATTCTGGACTAGGTCCCGGGGTTTTTCTGCATTTGCGGTTTCCTCGTTAACAAAATCTTGCTGTGTCTTTTACTTTTGTTTTCCGTAATTATAATCATTGTTATTATAATTTAAAGTAAATTACACAAACGTTAACTCCGTATTACTTGATAGTGATCCTATAGAGTTTGGTTAAGTCCGAACCTATTATCAAGTAATCACACTTTGATTGTTGTATTGTCTCGATCTTGTATCCATTACGATCACACAAAGTGTGAATACCGATTCGTTGTATTTTCTCGACTCAGTCCATAGACAATCACTTTCGGTAAGAGGACTTATAGGTGGAAAAGTTTTAGATTGAGGTATATTTGGGTACCCTCGTCTTTTCAATTGGTATCAGAGCAGGCAAACACGAAAATATCTAATAATTTGTGTTTGGTGCGATCCAACCTATAAGAAATGAGTCAAAATAAGAAAAGCAAAGCTAAACTTATGAAAAATCAGTTAACGTTCATCAAGATGATGAGAATACGGTCTCAGAAAAGGTCAATGGAAATTGGTCTCATAAATCCTTTCGAAAAACAAGGAAAAAGTCTAAGACTGATAACTTGATTAAGGATCAGGACTCTGATCAGAGAAGAAGGAATCCAAAAAATAAGGAACATGTTTTGGATCCATCTCCAAACACTAGTGGAAAATCTTATGTTTCTAAAAGAGAAAAGAGATTTGATTCACTAGTCTGTCCAAGTTCTGGATTTCGTAAAATGTTGGAAAGGTTTTTCAAACATGTTGAAAATTATTCAGAAGAAGGAAAAACCATTGACAGCCTAGATGATGTCTTAGAACTTATGGTTCTATTAAATTTAAGAATCTGTGAAGGAAAACGAGAAACATTCAGTCTTCAAAATAATCTAGTTGATTATTTGGAACAAAAATTGGCTTTGTGCAACAAAGTATTTCAGCAAACTTTAGAGTGTGAATTTCTTACTCAATCGCTGGAGCATTCACAAATAAGGAATAAGATCCTTATAGAAGATCATCTTATTGAGACATGTCGAAAGGTATACCTTGATAAGTGTTTAAAAAACATTTTCAACAGGGAATGGATACCTTGAGGGAACACATTGAATGTTTTGAACAAAAGATATCTGCGATCTGTTTAATGGCAGATCAATATCACACGGGTTCGAATTCAAAGAACATATCATCCTGGGCGCAAGATATAATCAAGGATATAGCATCACGCAATATTCCTGATAAAAAGGTTGAATCCAGATCCCACACAAGGGAACATGATCGTCTCCCTAAAGACAAGAAGGAAGAAGTTCCTCAAAAGGTACTCGGTGAGAATGGTACCTTTCACCCCTAATACTTAATTGTGTTTGGAAAGTGCATCCTTACAATGCCCAATCTTTTGATGTAAGGAAGCACAAGTACCTGGGCATCGTATATCCTGTAAAGATCTCTTATTCAACATAGACAGAATACACAATCTACCTAAATATATTCTCTTGTCTTCTTAGGTAGAAAAGTTGTTTTACAAAAACTCGTGTAAATAGGATAAGTTTACTTGTATAATGTATCATCTGATACCTGATCTAGAAGATCGATTCTTTCCAAAGAATCTTTAATGGAATAACACATTAGATGCGAAAAGCTTTTCTAATCTGGCCAGAATTACTTAAATTAGGCTGGCACCTATGTTTCGTATGTGTTTAAAATTTATTCTCAAGTATATGTACTCATCCTGTTCGAGAACTTATACTAAATGATGTATCCTCAAACCAGATCTCAAGCTAAAATTCTGAAAGCATTGAGTGGAATGGATTCTACCGAAACTATCAATCTTGATGATTCCTTCAATAAATCTGGTTTTGAAGATAAAGGAAAAGAAAAGGAAAATGTGACTCATCTTCTTGTCCAAAACAGTTTGGATGCTAAGATTGACATTCTCAATCTTCGACAAGTCCTCCTCAGTACTATTGAAACACATCATAGACATGCAGCATTACTAAGAACTGTTATCTGTAACCAAAGGAAGCTGATTAAACTTGGAATCGGTAATAGGGAGTATGCTCGGAATATTAATCGTAAGGTTAATGCCTTAGCCTGTGAACATAATAAAGGTACTGTGTGCAGAATCCGAGAAATCAGTCGAGATGCAGTTGATGAAGATCCTGAAAAATTTGAGGAAATTGAAGATGATCTTTGAAAAATCTGTTTGAAGATTAAATTGCAACAAAATAGACATAAGTTTTTGATTTATTTCAATTATTGTGTAAGGTCTATTACTGAATAAAACTATCTATTAGTGATGAATAAAATTATTATTTTATAATTTTTCTTGTGATAGTTTTTCGATTACATGGACTGTGCTTAAATGCTTTATATTATTGCTATGTGTATGGGATGTTTGATTTCGGTTTTCTTAACCTTAATATTCGATCTCATATGATGTGTGAACCCTTATGGTTTGTGTGGCTTTTTGATTTAGCGGGATTAAGTTCTAGCCCATGTTGGTAGGCTTTATCAAAGGATCATAAGGTGTTCCGATTGAAACTCATATGTGAAAAAGTCACAATATGTTGAATTTTTGTTTAACATAAAAGCATATGTGTTTTGTGGTTTTCAACTTTTGCTGTGCATTAGTTAAAACCGATTCAACCTTTCTCTGGTAAAGGTTGTTGTTGTTGTTGTTCTTTTGTTCTTGCTAGAGGATGACAACACAATGGGGGAGAGTTCTAACTTGAACTTGTGCTTAATGATATATCTTTCTGGGGAGAAGAGGATACGGAATTTGAGGTAACGAATTTGTTAGTTAATCATTTTCCTGTTTAAGAAAAGCTTGAGTTTATTGCATATATTTTGCTTTTTCTTAACAAAATTTGGTACAATTGATGTTTATTCCATTATGTGTGTGTGGATGTATGTGTATGTGATTCAATTGTTTCCGGTTAAGAAAAACCATTGTTATCTTTTTTTATTGGTTGGTATCAATTGTTTTAGACTTAACAAAATTTCGGTGCAATTGCGGTGCTTTAATGTTTATGTTTATTTCAATTGCTTCGGATTAAGAAAAATAATTGTGCAGGTTGATTTATTTGGTTTGTATGAATTATTTATGGCTTAACAAAATACGGGATCATTTTTTTAGTCCAATTCGATTCCGGATAAGAGAAACTAAGTCAATTTTTATCTTAGTTAGACTTATCAAATGTAAAGGATTCGGTTATTCAAGTCTAATCGAATGCCTTGACAAGAAATATTAGTTCACTAACCTAGTATTTGTCTTGTCTAAAGTTGAAGGTCTAAGTTATTATCTGAATAATTAGTGCCTGATGAGAAAAATAAAGTTAATTCTGATCTTTATATTGGTCTTATCGAAACAAGCGATTGTACTTGTGCAATCGGTTTTGCAAGGGAACTAATTTTTTAGTCAATTTGTTACACTATTAGGGAAAATTGCTTCGGGCAATTGTTTCCTTGATAACATATCAAAACCAAATTACTTGTAGTTTCGGTTTTGGTATTGGTTATATAAAATGGTATGTGAAACCCTCGTGCTTAACTCTTATAGGTTGAATAATTCTTTTAGATTGTAAGATCATTTCGGTTTTTGGTATTTGCTCATACCTTTGTCATTTTGTGACAAAAGGGGGAGAAATATATGGAGTAAACAAAGTGATTTGTAATCACTTTGGAAAGGACAATTGTACTTAAACGTTATATCTAACGAAAGAGTAAAGCATTGACTAAGGGGGAGAAACATATCATATGTTGATTGTAGTTATTTGGACTATAAAAGAGAAATAACAAAGATGTGCGGATTGAAGCTTTGTTATTATAATGTCTTCAGCGACATTTATGGATTGAATATATGCAGGGTATTGTGTCGTTGAAACTATGAATCAAGCGTGATTGATCACAAGAGATTCAAGTTGTTGTGTGCAGGTGTTTATTGAAGATTTAAGAAGATTTGAAGACGAAGAAGATTTCTAATTTGGGTTCATAATCTTTGGTGTGCACAAAACTTGATCGGCTGGGATCCAACTATAATCGGTTTATCTTTTGGTAGATTTGATTGATTAGTTGCGTAGATCGGAATCAGTATTTAGTATCTGGATAGATCCTATTATTGATTGCAAAATCTAAACTCGACTACTTGTTAGTTGTTTGTTAGATAGATCTAAACCCGACAAAGGAGTTTATTGGATTAAACATAAGAGCCTTTGTCTAACTCGTATCACTGGATTGAATAGAGTTGATATCGAACAAATTTGTTGTTTCTTTACTGTTTGGAATACGAACCAAAGGAATTGTTCCAGTGCGTGCACTTATTGAATGTCGGAAGCGCATGGATACTGAAGAAACTAGGTGAACTATAGGTTTAGTTGCTTGGTCTCAACTATACGAAGTTGGTTTGATTTTGTATAGCGGCTTAATTTTAAAAGTATTCAATTCTGGACCAGGTCCCTGGGTTTTTCTGTATTTGCGGTTTCCTCATTAACAAAATCTTGCTGTGTCTTTTACTTTTGTTTTCCGCAATTATAATTTAAAGTAAATTACACAAACATTAACTCTGTATTACTTGATAGTGATCCTATAGAGTTTGGTTAAGTCTGAACCTATTATCAAGAAATCACACTTTGATTGTTATATTGTCTCGATCTTGTATCCATAGACGATAACACACAAAGTGTGAATACCGATTCGTTGTATTTTCTCGACTCAGTCCATACACAATCACTTTCGGTAAGAGGACTTATAGGTGAAAAAGTTTTAGATTGAGGTATATTTGGGTACCCTCATCTTTTCAGTATTCCATATGTATTGATAGTTTTGTCACTAAAATTGACAAAGAGGGAGACTGTTAGAGCATTGCTCGGTCGAACTCGTAGGCATTGCTATCTCAAGCTTGTTTGTCAAAGTTTAGTTGTCAAAACTATAAGTCTTGATTTCTAGTATACTTATAGCTAAGTCTTGGATTAGGATATTAAGTGTAGTTGAGCCTTAGACTCCATGACGTTCATCGAATGAAAACGAAGAACTACTCAAGGGAACTTGTGGAACTTCATCAACAAAGAGGTATGTGGAGACTTGAACTTATCTATCACTCAAAAGTCTATCTATTTTATCTCCTATATTGAGACAAATGTCCTATTGCTATATAGACTTCAATTATACACATGTGCTATTTCGAGCCGAGTTTAACTCACTTATATATGCCTCGAAATATGTGTTGGTAAGCTTTCTCTTTGGCCAAGTTCATCTTTACTCGTGACGAAAGTCATGTTGATTATTTCAATAACTTGAAAATCGCTTTGATGAAAATAGTTTGTGAATAACAACTATTATAACATCCTCTAAGAAAGTTTCAATAATTGAAATGAGAGTTTAGAACAAGTAACCATGTTTGGATATAAACATAATGTGTTCTCACATTTGTGTAAAAGTCCAAAACCGGGAACCTAAAGTATGCGTACCCGTACGCGTACCGGAGGTTGTTGGAAACTCGGGCAAGTATGCGTACCCGTACGCAAACTGGCGGAAAGTTCATGTCCGTGAATTTCTGCTGGAGTTTGGAAGTGTGATTTAGTATGTGCACCCGTACACGTACTGGCGTAACCAAACTCGGTCTGATCATTTAGGTATGCGTACCCATTTGCATACTTAAGTAGGTTACTTTCTAAGATCGGTTTGTTCATGAACTAAAACATTTATATAATAAGGAATGCAATCTTTGCAAACCGTGGCTATAATGTTCATGAATTGATTCGAGTGAATCAAAATTGATTTTGTTTCGATTTTGTCCTGTATACTTCTAAGCAATTGAACAACTCTCTTAACTAGTTCATTTGAGTCACTTGAACTTGAAAAGACGAGGGTACCCAAATTTACCTCAATCTAAAACTTTTCCACCTATAAGTCCTTTCTCCGAAAGTGATTGTCTATGGACTGAGTCAAGACAATACAACTAATCGGTTCACACTTCGTGTGATCGTCTATGGATACGAGATCGAGACAATACGACAACAAGATAACTTGTGTGATTGACTATGGATACAAGATCGAGACAATATAACAACGAAGTATGATTACTTGATAAAAGGTTCGGACTTAACCAAACACAATAGGATTGCTACCAAGTAATTAGGAATTAACGTTTGTGTATTTTACTTCTAATTATAATAAAACAATTATAATTACGGAAATAGAAAAGTAAAAGACACAACAAGATTTTGTTAACAAGGAAACCGTAAATGCAGAAAAACCCCGGGACCTAGTCTAGAATTGAATACTCTCAGAATTAAGCCGCTATACAAAATATAAACCAACTTCGTATAGTTTAGACCCAGCAACTAAACCTATAATTCACCTAGTTCCCTCAGTATCCCTGCGCCTCCAACTTGTAATAAGTCACGCCCTTGGAACAATTCCTTTGGTTCGTATTCCAAATAGTAAAGGAACAACAAATCTGTTCGGTAACAACTCTTTTCAAACAAAGTGATATGAGTTTGACAAAAGGCTCTTCCGTTTATCCAAATAAACTCCTTTGTCGGGTTCTTAGATCTATCTCTTCAACAACTACCAAAGTAATTGTTTTGACTATGCAATCAATACTATTAATCACAAAGAAATGTATTGATGCCGATCTACACAACTAATCAATCCAATCTATCACAAAGATAAACCGATTATAGTTGGATCCCTCCAGCCGATTAAGTTTTGTGCACACCATAGATTATGAACTCAAATAAGAAATCTTATTTGTCTTCAAATCTTCTTAGATCTTCAATAAACACCTGCACACAAACAACTTTCATCTCTTGTGATCAATCACACATAAAACGGAGTCTGTTAACAATGGATTATCACAAGACATCTTTAGATCTACAAACAGTCTAAAGATCCCCGTCGATACTTCGATCTAGTTTGAGTGAAACTTATATCAGAAGAGAAGATTCTCAAGCATAAACAAACTAGGTGCAATCAAAGTTCAACAACCGTTAGTCAATCAAATCAATCGAAAACTAATAATAAACTGCAATTATCTAGTTTCCCACCAACGGTACTCGTAGAGCTTCCCAATCCCAAAGAAGTCTTTAAAACGAGCGGTCGTAAGAGATTTCGCGTAATTAGGGTACTTTCCTCTCCGAATAGACGGATCCACCAGTAACAACATAGCTAGGTAGTTTTGCTTGCTCTGAGGATTAGTTTGCTCGAAATGAAAACTTCAATATTTATAGACCAAGGAAGTTTGGACACCAAGGAATTTCCAAAACCGAATATTCTCAAAGATATGCAATAAAGTCCAAATCGGTTTTCATAATTCCTGGAAATGCTTTGTCAAAATATTGACCGAAATCTCAGTAGAAAATCTCCAATTAGTAAATGCACATTACCGATTTTTATTTTCTAAAGATATGCATTTAATTGCTGGAAATTAAAAGCATATAAAACTAAAAACCTTAATTAAAAGATTCTCAATTTATTTCGATCCGGGATTCTCCTTTAGTTATTAAGGAATATCTTTGAATAATAAAAGATAAGAATTACTGCACATGTTCAAAGTATGTCGACATCTTTACTTTGTAAATCCTTTTTCATATTTACAATCTTGGAACCGATTTGCCATACTTCCAAACAAGTTTAGAATTGGTTCATCTGACTTCCAAGAACTATGTGATTGATTATCCTATCAAATCACCAATCACGGGTTTCACGGTTCTACCAAAACAAGTTTCGGTTCTACCTCCATGTGTGTACTAGGATCGGTTACCACATATTTATGGTATTTAACTTGTAATCGGTTGCACAAGTCATAGGATCGGTTACCAATTACTAAGACTTGTTGCACCTCTTACAAGGATCGATTCCACATACTTGTGATCGGTTGCACCTCTTACTAGGATCGGTTCCCCAATGTCTAGAGTTGGTCATACCAATTACAATATATCGATCATACCATCTCAGGTGATTACTTAAGATCGGTTTCACTAATAAAAGTCATACCAATGCAAAAGTCAGGCATTGTGAATAGTTTTACCAAGATACATAAACAAGTTATGAGCGGTTATACTAAACACACATATTGGTAATCCAAAGATTTGCAATGAATAACAATACCAATATGGTGTGTTTTCATACCATCTTATATACTGCACAATGCGACACTTTAATAGTAATTCCCTGAAGCCAAGCATTGTCTAACCATTTGGTGTGTTTTCTAGATCGGATTATTTCAAAATGCTCAATAAATATATCGAGATCACGAGGGAGATAGTCGTGCATGGCTTGGAATACCGTAATAAATCCACCATCACAACTACGAAGCTTCTTCTTCAACCGGTTGTGAGACGATTCCGCCGTACTCGTAGTTTGGTTGTTAAAGTGTTTATATTGGTTCGTGAACGGCGCTACAAACTTCTCTTTGTGTGGAATCAACCAATTATCCACCAAATTTTTCACAAGACTTGGGATAACTTTTCCAATGCGCCAACGACATACGATATATTTCTTCATAATCTTCCATGGTGATAGAATATGTTATGGCTTCCTACTCACTTTGAAAACTAGCCCGTTTTAGTTCCGCCAACTTGACATCCTTCTTGAATTTTTCTCTGGCTTCATCTTGTTGATCTACCGGTAGATTATTTATTCTCTCCATTTCATTTTTCTTTGTTGGACGAATAATGGTCTTGTACTTAGTTTTAATACTATTCCACAAGTGGAACGTGAAAAAAAGGTTATGAGTATCCGGGAAAACCCTCGCTATTGCATTCATCAATGCTTGTTCCTTGTCGGTAATATTCACATGTGGAGTATATCCCTCTATGTAGAATAACTTCATTTGTTCTAGTGCCCACACATAACTCTCTTGGAGCTCGTCTTTCAAGAAGCAAAAAGAGACACTAAAAGGGGAGTTGGTGGAAGTTTGTCCAACAAAATTCAAGACCGGAAGCTCATACTTGTTGGTTTTGTACGTGCAATCCATTAGAAGCACTTGATTGGAGCACCGTGCCAACTTTATAAACTCCGGATGAGCCAACATAAGATGCTTTATTTGTTTATTCTCGTCTTCATCATGGAAAACCGAGTAATTATGCTTCTCCTCCAAAAACCTTAATTATTGCATTTGGTTCCTTTCTTCCTCACTTTTCAATTTTGCTTTGGCGTTGTAGATGGTCGACAAAGTAGAAACATTTTGCGGGTTTTTATGCTTTATGTGACCGAGGATATCAATTGGTTTCATACTTTTTTCGATCATGGAACGTACGGTCTCCTTTTCTTCTTCAGTCAGTCGTACCACATAAGGATGTGTTAGCAAAGTCTCCGGTATTAGGTGGTTGCGACGACCGTATACAACTTTCTCCAAAAATCGTATTTTTTCCTCGTTGATCTTAATTGAAGCTTGAACGAGCATCCGATCTTCTTAGTGAAATTAGTATTTTTCCTCTCCGTCTTTGTTTCATACACGGTACCCTTTTTTGCATGACTTTTATGCTTTCCAATACACTCGCAAACTATTTGAAAACGGCGGTCATTAGTTTGACCATTACGAACTATCACACACATAAACTTGTCTCGTTCTCTAGCCCACTCATTTGCATCGTTTTTCTCCTTCCATGTCTACAAAATATGTCCAAGAACAAAAAGTTACAAAACAATTTAGTAATATGAATTTTCTAGAAATTTATTCCAAAGAATGGACGACGTATGTATTATAAACTTACCAAGTCGTTCAAATGGTGAAGGTAAAATCTTCGGTGAGCTTCGTTTGCTGCAGGTTGTTAATCCAATGAATTAGCTTCTAAATTCATACAAAACTATAAAATAAGAGTAATAATATAAATATTGCAACAAAACTAACATCAAAACAAGAAAACATGACAGTGAAATAGTGCAAATTATGCACTTAGAGTCATCTGGTCGTTTACCACTCCGACTTATGTTAACTGGTCCTACCAGCATGCTACATAGCTCTGTAGCGTCTCTTTCCCTTCGTGTTGTAGATGGAATAGAGTCCTGACCGGAGTATGGAAGTTTTTGTTGTGCATGAAATGCGTCGGAAACTTGAGGATGATGCCGACAAAGTTGTGTATTGATCCCTTCTGTAGATGGTGGTACCACAATCTAGCCCTCTTATTCACATCACTTGAAAACATCTGCATAAAATAATTTTGCTGCGCTCTTATTGCAAAAATGCATGTTTACAATCTCGGAGGTGATCTAGCGGTTCCGAGCTTCCGTCGAATAGCTTGAATGGTGGCATGGCGTGGCAATTTTTTTAGATACCCGTCCCTCAGGAAGTTCTTTACATAGTGGTGATGCTTTTGCATTATCGATATAGGTCTTTAACTTCTTATTTTTCGCGTTTAGTGATGATATTGCAATGCATCTTTTAATTCTTTAATTATCTTTAGCATGCCCGTTGCTTTTAGCATTTTTGCACACCCCTCTGGATAGGTGTCGCCTCCGCAATACCCTTATATAGTTTGAGAGTATGCCCGCGAAGAGTCTCCATCGTTTTCTCTTTCCGGATCGTTATTTTACATTTCTCGTATCTAAGTTGCTCTGATCTCCATTTTTTTGCGTTAGTTCGTATAGTCGCTTCATCGCCAGATCTTTTTCCTATGGCATCGTATCTTTCTGGTGATCCGTCTGCCCTGGTATTGAACCATATGTCTTTGTGTAGTCTTCTTCCACCCTTCTTTCTTTATTACCAGTGGCTTTTTATTTGTCGCATCAATTGGTTCTTTCGCCCTTTTCTCCGTGCGGGTAGTCGTTTTTGCTTCAGGTGGTGCGTCCAGCCTCCGTGCCACCTGCTATTCGGCTCTGCTTCTGGAATCTACGTTTGTGTGTTAATCCTGAGTATTGTCATTTGTATTATTACTCTTATTGGTTGGTCCGGATTTGAGGTTCCGCTTCCCACGGGCCTTTGTTATTTTTATTTGTGCCTTCATCTGAGCTGTCGACTTCCTCCGACTGTCTGTCTGTTGCTATGGCTTTTCCTTGCCTCTTGATGGGTGACGTAACAATTCTGATGGTGATGGTGTTTTCTTATGATTGTTGATAGCTTTCCTACTGCCTTGTCTATCCTAACATCATGGATTTGCAAGACAGGCATTGGTACGCTGTGTTGATCCCACGTGAGATTCTCTCGTAATTTTTCTACTATGTTACAGTTTATGAGTTTATGTACTTTGCATCTCAAAAAAAGGAGGGTCAAAAAGCATTTTCCATACTGCATAAGGTTGAGTCGAAAGATACCTTTAGTCGGTACCAAAATATAGTTGCTAAAAAACCAACAATCACACCCAAGTATAGATAAAACTCACTACTAAGCTACAACATAAATCAATAGACACTAGATAAGGAACTTGCACTTAATCGATAGAATCTTCAAGTTTGGGTTCTTAGCTTTGAGGTTAAGGTTACATATTTATAGGCTTGAAGGAGCACCTCCTTAATGATCAGGTGCTCCGTAAGGAGGTATATTAGCTACGTTATATATATTCTATATTATTCTAGACTTGGATTTGGGTTTGACGCCTACACTTAATACCATCCTTTTGGGCTTAGGAAGAAATGTGGAATATGGTATCCATAGTGATGATGACCATGAGTTGTTTGCAGGTTATTCAAGTGTACAATTAAATCGCTTGTTTGAAACACTAAAGTTAGATTTTAGAGTCTTAATCGGTAATTATTGAGGTGAGTCAATCATAAGTATCATTGTTGCAAAGGGATTATATGGCTTTTGATGTGTTGATCACAACTGTAAGTTAACATGTCATACTTACGAACATGCGGTTAAGAGAAATTTGAATCACAAAACATACAAGCTGATTAAGTTACACTTTGAGAGCTTATTCAAAGTGGCTTAATTGGCAAAAAAACGAGTAGAGAACTTATTATATGAAGTGACCTTGGAGTCAAATAGATTAGTTGACTGCATAACTTGTCTAGGGTTGTTACTAAATGCGATTCAAAGAAGATTGTGCTCGTATTATTGATTTGATTCATGTTCACTAGTGGGTAATTATTCCCTGATCAATTTTATCTTCATCGTTTGTGTTGATGCATGAAAATTATTACCCCTTAACAGGGCTAGGGAACCCCTAAAGGGGGGCAAGCCCAACACTAGACATGGGGTCTAAAGCCCAAGTCCAACTAGAAGGTGTCCATGAGATAGAAAGGACAAAAGGGGGAATTAATGGGAAAGGAGAAGGTTGTATTAGAGAAGGAATGACATTAGTGGTAATTAATGAGGTTTAGGACATGTGGCATGACGTCATAAAAGGAAGGGCTTTTGGGAAAGTCTATAAAAGGAGGTACATAGTACAATGGAAAGCAAGTTCTCTCTCTTATATCATTCCTAGAAAAGTGTTGTCATTAGGTGTGACTAGGACGGGTAGAACCAAAATCATATTCACCCCTCAACATTTGGCGACCACACCCGGAGGCTCGTGCCCACCATGACACACCAAGGGAGCACTAGCTCAACGCG